>VYXC01009560.1:2225828-2350854 GCA_013397175.1 Platysteira castanea
AAAAAAAAAAAAGGCAAATGAAGTGGAAGAGTTGGAAACTGAAAACAAAGTTCCAGATTAGTAGTTTCTTTGTGGTAAGGGCAAAAGGAAGTGGATTAAAAACAAGTTTTAAGTCCAGAGCATTAAGTGGACAGATTTTTAATGTAGGTTTGATGGGAGTTTTTCCTTCAACTATAGGTATATGAGGTATGTAAAAAAATACTAGGCTTAGGCATTCCTCTACTTTGTTTTAAGATGAGATTAATTCAGCTGATTTCCTTGGACTTGCAGCGTTGTTAAACTGGGCTAAATGAGAAGAGAGTCAAGGCTGTTTTTGTCAAAAACTTGAGAAATACAAACAATGGTGTTCTGCCAGATAGAAACTGAAGAGTTAAAGATCTTTTGCATTTGTTGTGTACTCCTTCAGCAAACATAATGGAGATGAAAGTCACAGACTTGAAACTCAATCATCCAACCATGAAACAACTAAGAAAAGTACCAAGGCACAAGTATGGTGCCTGGCTAAAATCTAATGATAGTTATTAATTTACAGGCTAATTTGGCTTCAAAAGTCTTTTGTTCTTTCCCTCTCTTTTCCACATGTCTTTTGGGATGCAATTAAAGGTCTTAGTTTTCACATTTGCTAATGTGCTAAGCTACTTCAGATTGTCTTGACCTCATACTGTTTCACAGCATGGTCAATAGAAATATCAAATTCAGCAAAATCCATCTTTGGGTGTATGAACCATTTGCCTTTTTTAATTGTTACAGCACTACGCCAGTGGCACAAAACAACTTAATGAAGGTTGTTTTACAGTGACAAAACTGTGTTGGGAGAGTAGTGGTGGTAAGGAAACTCAGGAAGACAATGAGTATTTATATTACAATAGTGTCTGCAACATGCTAGAAATGTTTTCCAAGCATATGAGACCCTATTTATTGCCAAAGAGCTTGTTCCTTAAAAGACAGTGAAAGGACCATGAACAACAAAAAGCAACGTATGGTATACAAGGTAAAATGACCTATATGATGGTTGCCAGAACAGAAGAGGAAGGGACTTCCTTCTCTTTCTTTTCAGGTGGTTACTCTTCACTTGCTCCCTAAAGTGGCCTTCCCGAGATAACTAATTTCATGTCTGTGTCAGTGGATGTTGGAAAAGAACTTAACTGGTGACTAGGTAATGGTGAGACATGCTGCATTGCAGAGAATGCAGTGAAAAGTCTTTAAAATTACATACCAGTCATAATAAGGATGTTGTGGGACAAACTCAGTGCAAGGTCATAGTTTTTATCACCACTTAGATTTGGATCTGATATGTTTATTAGAAAGGGAAAAAAGAAAAGGTTTGTCAATGAATAACTTTTCTGTTTTTATTAAGTAGTAATAATAGCTGCATTTATACCGTGCTTTAGATAGCTTGCATACTGCAGCGCTGAAATTACATAAGCAACCAAAAAAGGAATCTTTGAAGCCCGTGGAGAAGGGGAATGCAGAGTAACAAGGTGATAGAAGGTTACGAAGTCAGTTTAGAAATAAAGCTTGAATGAAAAGTAATCTCATGTTGAAATAGTTTTGCTGTGAATGGGAAAAAAAAATGCTTGGACTCCAGGCTAAGTTTTTCATTGCTGCCCAAAGGCCTCTTAGAAGCTACATGTACTCCTGAGGTTGGTCATAGTGTAAGGCATCAGTGAGACAGATGCATGTCCACAACAGTGTCATAATTAAAAGTCAGAACTTGGGGGCTTGTAGCATTTACTCTCATTTACTCTCTTCCACCCAGACCACTCCACCATGTTCTTCAGCCTGACTGCTGCTATTCCACTTAGACCATTATTCACTGGTCTCAACAGTGCCATTTTTCAAGGTTGCTTTTCATACTAGCAAGTGAACTGTAACAGGTTTGCAGCTTTTCCAAGTTAAAGGAGAGAACTGTTTGTCTGAGTTGGATTCTCTGTTAAAGTCACTTCCTTTCTAATCAGGACAAAGTGTACAAAGTACATCCACAAGGCTATGCAAGTGCTCCTTTGTTGAATGCATGCTCTTTTCCTGAGGTACTCAAAGGGTTAGCATGGTTTATTTATCTCCCAGATACCTCCCCTGGCCCCTGTTTCTGCAAAACAAGGAAAGGGTCACCCAGTAGAGGTGATCTGGAAGGTGTGGGGCTATTGCCTGAGGCACTAGTGCTGAGCATTACAGAGGAGCACGTGACCAAACACATGGTCCCCTTAAATGACTTGGGCAGCATAACTGAAGGGGTCTCAGAAATTTTTGAGATCCAGGCTTTGATATGCCAAGAACTTGGTATTTTCCACAGTATGAAGTGGCAAAGGGCACTTGGAACAACAGAGAATTTGGCTCAGAGCCCTGAAAACAATCTGCAGTACCCTGTACCATCTCTCATCCTGCTAAGTGCTTGTTGATGCCATTGTAGAGTTTCCCTAAGTTTTTTTTGCTCAAATTAAAGTAATAGAATAAGCTGGTTTTCACTGAATATCATAATGGTCTAATGTTTAAAAGAAAAAACCTTTCATTATAATTTGAGTTTATAATTTACTCCTTAAATTATAAGGAGTATTCTCAATTACTCTATGTAAACTTGTGTTTAATACTGCCTTTAATATTATGAGATTCCTCCAGGCTATTTAACTAAAATTGGTTTTGCTGTCCCTGAATCTGTCTGAAATTATATGCATTTTCATATCTGGGAATATAGCCTATTTTTATTACACCAAAAATGTGGTTAGGGTTGATCCAGAGAGATTTATACATATTAAAATTTTTGTCTACTGTAATAATTTTATTTATGTTTAATGAAAATTAATTATGCTAGTGAAGTACAAAACAATGGGGTTTTTTTTTTCTTTTTAGCTGAAAATTCTGCTTCGAGATGTCTGTATCTGTAAAGCCACGGAAATGCAGCATAGCTTAGAAAATGCTCGAGACCAACTCATTCCAGTTTTGTCCTCATTTTAAACTTTGTACCATGGAAAGTTCAAAAGTTTTTTTTCACATTGTTTGTGAGATTTCTCCAGAGGGAGTATTTCTGGCTCTGGTTAGAAAAGAACTCTCTGTCTTGCTAAAGATTGACAATTATGTACATTTTTGGCCTCAAACTTAAGCAAGCCAGCAGGCCCTCTGGGTGCCTAAAGTCCAGTTATGAACGGAAAATTACTTTCAAAGAACATTTTTTAAACCCATTTGAAATTCATGCACTGATAGAGCAATAAGCAGTTTTGGGGGCAAAAAAAGAGAAAGACTCCTGTTTTATCCTTGACCTCCTGTATGTAGGTCAAATTTATCTGAACTGCTCCAGAAACTTTTCTTGATTTTGGTGCAGACAAGTCTTCCAGAGTAAGAACAGGTGACTCCAACATAAAGGAAGTCCAGCGCTTCATAGCGCCACAATCACAAAAAGACCTTTTCATTCTGCATCTGATATGTGCTTCCTGCTCCTCTGTCATCATGATTCAGCATGGTGACATGCTGAAAGATCATTAAGGTGGAAACAATGCCGTGCAGTGTTAGGATGATGTGACCTGCCATGATTATTTTGTGTGTACCTGATTTATTGCACATCATATTTTCTCTTTCCTCATCTTTCGGCTGCCAGGCACGTAGTTCTTACTTCTGCCAGTTCCTGGTCTTGTATTTAAAAAAGGGAACAGCGATGCCCTGGGGTGTAGGCAACAACAGTTTGCCCTCTGCCCCTTGGTTTGGGAAGCTTAAGAATACCTCAGCTCATGCCTTACAATATATCGTGTATTTAATGAGTTACAAAGTTTCCACCTTTTTTTTTTTTTTAATTACCTAGAAAGAGTTACTCAGAGCTCAAGAGAGGAACTCAAGAAGTGTTCCTGAAACTATGAAGACATATTTGTTAGGAAACTGGACATTTTATCTTTGGGTTGAAGATGAAGTTTCTTTTCCTTTTCTCCAGCTGACTAGCACAATTTCTGATAACCCTAAACTCTTTTCCTTATGGAGGCAGTTGTACAAGTAGGGGAGATTCCAAGAAAACAGTGAGCAAAAAAAACATTTGCTGCTATGAAAGGAGAGACCTGTCTCCGGAATTTAAGAGAGGAAGGAAAAGATAATAGTGAGTGAGGTTTTGAGCTGATAAGACTGACTAGGTGGTATTCCTCAATAACACTTGGTGGTTTGATATTTGTGCTTTCTTTGATGAGGCAATTTCTTGAGAAAAATGGGGAGAGGCTTAATTTTTGTTTGTTTTTCGAATGAACAGTGGTGTTCTCCCTCTTTTCTTGAACAATAGGGATAAAATATCGTAGCTCGTGTTTTGTTAAAACTATCAAGATAGCACATCTGTCCTGAAGAGCTC
Source organism: Platysteira castanea (assembly GCA_013397175.1). NCBI lineage: Eukaryota > Metazoa > Chordata > Aves > Passeriformes > Platysteira > Platysteira castanea. Next base: position 2,230,147 of record VYXC01009560.1, read on the forward strand.
ACCTTTGCCAAGGCTGGCTGCAGACACACACACACACACACACACACCAGAGCTGTGAGCCTGGACCCCAAAGAGTCACCGCACTCAAGGTGGACTCAGTACCGTGTCTTCTGTCACTACCCATTCCTCCTTCTGCCAGGACCCTGTGCCTGTGTTCCCACACTCCCCTCTGATGCATAATACAACACAATGTCCTGTTGCTCTCCTGCCATTGCACCCCTCAGTGTCTACCCCATCCCAAGGGCTTTGTGATGTCTGTTCTTGCATTTCCATTCTTCCCAAAGACACAGGATTTTACTTCATGCCCTTCTGTTTGCCTTCAGTGCTCCTCTTGTGCCCTTCTTCAATGCTGTCTTCAGTTGCGGTTCATTTAAGACATGGTACTGAGTTGCTGCCACCAGGAGTGGTTCTGCTCCCTCCACAGCCATGCTCCTTGGCATCACTCTTGTCAAGCCCTTTGGTAAGTCAGTTCTAGAGAGTAGTTTTCTGTTGGATTAACAAGTTGGATCAGCTTACCAAGTGGTTTAATGTCGTGTAAGAGAGGGTGTGGACCAGCAGGGCCAGGAGCTGGGGAGGGAAAAGCAGGACCACCCAAGTCAGAATAGTAAGCTAACTCAGTCGTGTCATGTAACTTCATTCTTATTTACTTCATGTTATGTAACTTAACCCATTTCTACTTTTCTCTCTGACTGAAGAGAAACTTTTAATTTTGAAACTGTATTGAGGGAATCAGCAGGTCCAAAGTGCAGGATATTCTGTACCAAGACAGGATAATGGCTAGCGTCACCTGATACTGCTATCTAAGGATGCAAGGAGATGTGTGTCAGGCTATTGATGGTGCGAACAGCATGGCAGGGACTCAGATTTTGTAAGTTTTTGTTTGATTCTTTGTTTTTCTTTTCATAGTTTTATTTTAATAGTTGAAAGGTTCTGGCTATTGATGATAATAGTTCTTGATATTTTAGAACTGAATAATATGGTATTAAAACTTGTGATATTGATGCACACTCATTATGATAGTGTTCTCTGTCTTCTTATTCTTCCTATGCTAACAAGCACAACCCTCTGCGCAAATACTCTTTGACTAATATTAGAGTAAGGTATTTCATCATGTTTTAAAGCACATCCCAAGCAACTTGTACCAAGGACAGATATTTACTAAACCAGGAATGCTAGTAGTGGATATACAATAATTTAAATTCCTAGATTATGAAAATTGTTGTCTCCTCCCTGAATGATCTAAACTGACACTATTCATTTTATCTCTTTCAGTGGAGATTCAGATGGCACAACGCTGTTCATGAATCCACTGAAACGTAATCTTGGAATTGTACGTTGGAGAGCTTTTACAAAGCAGTACCAAAATATTAAGTCCTGGAAAATTAAGCTTACAAGGATTTTGTGCAATCACACTGCTGAATTTGTATTGTTAGCAGCCTTGTTTTGTGTTCAGAGTGATAGTATGTGCTACAGAGCTGTAGTTAGTGCTGGGTTGTGTCTGAGTCTTGCTATCATTCTGCATCAGTTTGTCACTGTTAGAGTCACCTGAACCTGTTTCTTCCTCACCCAGTTAGCTAATTAGTGACCTAGAGAAAAGGTGGCATTTATTGGTACTAGAAGAAATGGCCTTTCATTTTTATGCAGAAGCAAAAATCAGGTCAACAAGAATTTGCTGCTTCTTCGTCCACTTACAGCGCAATGGAAGATGATTACGCTTATCTTGTCAGGAGGTGAATTTCACTTTTTTCTTCCTGTTGCATTAGGCTTATATTTTCTCCCTGGAATTATTGTCTCTTTTTTATTGTTGTCTTGGGTGTGTTTTGTTATTTGTTCATTGATTTGTTTTGGGGTGTTGCATATGTGTGTGCCTTCAGATTGTTGGTAATGCTGGGACCATGTTCAAGAGTTTTCATTAAGAAGCAGGTTCCTAAAAAAGATTTCTCAGATTAGAGCGTCCTCACTGTATGATTGACTTCTAACTGGAGGGGATAGGCAGACAGTAGATGAAGACTCTGTCCTCACCTATTTACCAAATTATTCAAATGGTTGTTGAAATTTGTGTGGGAGGCAACACTCCTCCCTTTATGCAAACACATCCTCCAATAAAAGCCATGTGCTATGGGCAAAAGTTGTCAAGGGCTTGCTGCCTTTTTCTTTCTTTTTTAATAAACAGCAGCTTATCAGTTTGAGAGGCTGAACATGGCTAGCTCATATACGCACTCAGACTTGTGTTTGTGGATATGCCCATCCTGTGAACCCAGCCTGACTCCTACCTTATTTTAGCTACAGCAACCATTTCTCCACTATTTTAAAGCATATTCTGTATTTAACTTGTGACATGAGTAAAAGAAATGCTGAATCATATCTTTGTGGAGCAACATGCAGCAGTGCATTTGTTAATGGAAACTTGTTTTTGATTTAAAAATACCACCCTCAATCTTTTAGGGAAAAAACCACAGCAGAAAGCTGAAAACAGTTTTTCCTCTCTGTTATCCTATGATAGCACTGAATCACAGACTTAGGACAAAAATCAATTCAGAATATGGGTTCTTTCTAGAGAATCTGCCCCAAGCATGCCAGGAAGAAAACTTTTCAGAGATTCATAAATGCCAGTGTATAACATCAAACACATGCCTGGTGCACTACACACTGTACTGGAAAGTTTTAGTGATTGTTAGATGCCGAGCAAAGCTCTGAGGCAAGGTGCAAGCTCGTTTCCCTTTGTAAGCCTTCAGAGCAGCTAAATGGGAGCTCTTCCAGAAAACTCTTTGGATACTTTCATCTAGCCTCAGTGCTCTATAAATAGAGGAGGTCTTCATCTCTGAGGAGGTTTTGCAATGTTGTTGTGTGTGGGAGTGCTGAACTCCGATGGAGGCAGAGGAGGCAGAGTTGTGGAGCAGTGTGGTGGGACCAGGAAGGGAAACATGATCTCCTTCATGGTGAGATGAGGTGTGAGGACAGGTTGAGAGGAGAATAATTAAGATGTAAGGCTCTTCCCAAAAATGCATGTGCAGGAAGAAATTCCCTTAGATGCTACATAGAAACTACTGCCAGCAATGTGGAAAATGCAGTCACAGTGACTGTCAGCTGCAAATGACAAAAAAAGATACCTGCCTCAGTCAGTCAAGAAACACTCCTGAAGAGGGTATCTTTCCCTCTCCACAACAAATGGAGAAATTATTTCACTGGGACCAGTGAAAACAGCAATACATGCTGTAAGAAATGCTGTAGAAATTATTCAATTGCTCTGATGGACTGTCATGAGTGTGATAATATGTTACAGGGTAATCAAAAACATAACTGGACTAAGTCCCAAGAGCAAAACACTTGGAATTTTGTTTCTAAAAAATATGTAAATATAGAAGAAAACCAGGTGACTGTTACAGAAGCTAGAAGAATCTGTCCTAACACTCTCCCTTTTCATTAATATAGGTCCCTTGATTGTGATGGCAGATAAAAAAAGCATTGTCTTCCAAAATTTAGCTACAGTGTATTTTCCAGGATTTAGCTACAGTTTAAATATGGGGGGGAAGTTGTGTTTGGGTAAAGTTTCATGTATTATTTTCAAAAGAAATAATTTTTAAAAATGGGATTGAAAAAGGAAAATTTCACTCTGGCTTCTGATAGCTCAGCCTCATGGCAATATCAAAGTCTTGTACACCATACATTTGAAAGAGGCATACTCCATTACTTGTTTGGTTACTTTTGGGGGGAAAAATCTGAAAATATAAAAGAGAGGCTTAATTTTGGCTAAGCTCAGTAATTTGGAGTGAATAAGGCTAATTTTGGAGACAATATTCTGTCTACAGAAGAATGAAAAATGAAAGCAAACTATTTTCCTGCTGACAGACTGCATATTGAACACTGGTCTATAGGTAAGTTATTGTTTGATCTCGAAGACCTTTGATATGCAGTCTTTAAATGTTTTTCTTCCTGCCAGCAGAGTTTCAGAGTTAAGAGAAATCTTTATTTTGTTGATGTAAAAATAATATGGAAATAATAATAATATAGGAACCATTGCCCTACTGAGCCATTGCCCTACAAGGCTATCATTCCTCTGCCTTCCTGAAAGTGTCATCCAGCTACAATTTCTTTAAAGGTGAGGGAGATGTCTTTTCTGTACCAGAACAGTACTTACTTCTTTCAGTGTGCTGAGCTTTTATGGTAGAATTTTAAGATCAGACCTTAGGTGGGCTAGAATATATGATACAGTGTGCTAATTGTAAGGTAAATTACAAGGAGAAAAACCTCACAAAACCAAAACTGATGACAAATCATGTGGTCGTGCTTGGCTTCTAAGTAATCAGGACAAAATGTACAAATGGGAGGGGATTTCTAACAGTGTCATGCATTAGCTCCCAAAAATTTCCCTTTGCTTTTTTATTCCAGTGAGCAAAATCATCCTCGCATATCCTAGCCTGCTGCAACTGAATCGCCTACTACAATCTCAAAGGCCATAATGGAAAGAGTTTCTTCATGTAAGCAAGTCTGTTCACAAACACAAGAGATAAGTAGTCACTCCAGTGTTGGTGTAATCCCTCTGAGCAGCTTCTCAGACACCCTAAGGCTGTACTCTTGAAGTCGTGCACACATAGCTGAGATGTGTGCAGTGGTTTTAAGAATATTTTATTAACATTTTGCTAAGTACCAAAATACATTGTTCATAAATTGGTCTGGCTGCATGCTGTGTTGCTGTGAGAGTGTCTGAGAAGGAAGGGAGAGGCTAGAACTTGTTTTCAAGTGGTTTATTGACTATTAAACTCATAGCTAGAATAAAAGCAGCGGCAAATAACCTGATCTATGTGTTACAACAGTGCACAGTCTCACCTTCTCCCTCCTTGCATCGTATTTCCTATCTAGGTCACTGTGCAGTGCAAGGCTGTTGATTTACCAGATAATGTTTCCACACATTGCCCCAGACATGGTGATGACAGGCAGGTTTTCAGACTGTTTATGCAAATCACTAGTGTCTTGAACCTACTCTTGGCACAAATCTTACCTTCCTCCTTGCTGGTTTGGTGCCTGATATGGCTTGCCTAGCCTTATGGATGGCACTGGCTATACTGACATCTAAACAGCTTTGTAGATAAAGCCATCTTGCTGTCAGCCTGTTAAACATATATTCCATCACTACCCTCAACTGCTGTGTAATTAAATGTTCTGCTAGGCATACTCTGGCTTAACGAGTTTTATGAGTCATATTGGCAAAGAGAAAGGAGAGTCCCCAAAAACAAGAATGGGCACAAACACCATCTTAATAATTATCTTATTTAGAGAGTAAGGTTCTTGCTTGTACAGAGAAGTCACCACCAGGTCTCCTTGGATCCCTTGTCAGAGAATCTCACACTGATGCCTGCTAAGGTACCCAGAGAAAGTGATTTTGCAGTTCTGAGTTACATAAAACAGTAGTAGAAGCGCTTGCAAGAAAGTGGTTTGTTTGCGGCATCTTGGTTTGAGAGTGCTTGAGAAGGAAGGAAGGAAGAGGTGAGAACTTGCAAATTCTGTGCTCTCATAAGCTCAACCCCAAACCCATCTACACCACAGGACATCTATTACATGTAGGAGGAGAGCATTGCTAAACCCCACTAGTCAAGATCTGGGCATTTAAAGCATCACCATAACCATTTCTCACTAGCTACAAGCAACTAGGGGCATGAAAACTGCTGGTGAGAGAAGGCAGCTCAGTGGCATCACGCTTTTGTCTGCTGAGGCAGAGGGAATGCTTTCACATTCCCTCTTTCACACACCCATTTCACCCCCTGCTTTCACACTCTGGTCCAGGAGGGAGGGACTGTGCCCCTGCTAGTGTGTGCGGGATTGTGTGGCTCTGTTTGACCTCACTTGGAACATGGAACCTACAGGGAACTTTCTCCATGACTGCCAGTGGGGAGGAAGAGGCAGTCAAGGAGCATGTAGGGATGCAAATGTGTTGGGCACAGCTGGAGTTCCTCTGACCAGACTCACCCTCTTGGTGTAGCTTGCACTGAACACAAGCCAAAGTCAGCTCCTGGGTGCATGGGGTGGATCAGCACAGAGGTGCCTAAGTTTGTCTGTAAACTCCAGGTTTGTCGGCTGAGGAGATTACCACTCACCCAGCACTCAAGCACACACACCCCCCGCCAGCTTTCCTTGACCTATTTACTAGCATTGAACTAGATACAGGCAGACCTTGTGTTTCAGGTGCCTGAGCTAGCACAGCTCACTTTGGTTCCAGAGGACCAGGGGAAGCATGTACAAGCAGTTTTCTGACAAACGTGGGAGGGTAGTGGTGGTTAGGAGGAGAATGGCAACAGCCAGGGTGGGATTGGACTAGGGTACTGACACTTCGATCCGTGGCAGAAGTGCTTGTGTCCGTATGGCTGCTTACAGGCTGTGGCTGCAGACAGGCTATGACTGCACAAGCAGGGCTTTGAGTAGAGATGATCCCTCCCTTCCTCTCCCCATGTTGCCCCAGGGGGTGCTGCAGCTGCCCCAGCAGCCTGCCTGCCCCTCCCGTGGCTGCCCTGGTCTCTCCTGGGACTGAGCATGGTGTGCTCATGCTGAGCCGGCTCATGTCCAGTGCTTGCAGCAGCACACAGCAAAAATGACAGGGCTCTGTGCTGTTCCCCAGATGGGACAAGGATCAGCCTCTGCTGCAGCCCCTCTGCTTACCTTGTCCTTTCACTTTAAGCTCTTCATCTAGCTGGGTCCTGTTGCAAATGCTGAACTAAACCCTTAATACCCCTGAGCAGGGATGGAGGGTTAAATCAGATGAAAGATTAGAGTATCTTAGCAGGATATATGCTTAGCTAAGGGTCCTGGGTCTGTAAGTAAAGTCTAAAATGCCCCCAGGCAGCTGGCTACACCCCTGGTGGTGCCAAGACTTGCTAGGCAGCTGCTTGTGTGAGCTGCTGGTCCCTGTTCATAGTCAGATTTGCTGCTCTCTGTTCAAGACCAGGACACCAGCCTCATTTGGTGGGCATCCTAACCAATTGGCAAGAGAAGGTGGCACATGAAATACTTTGCAAAATTCTGCAAGCCTGAGGCAGATGTCTGACCTGCAGTGTGGGATTCACACAGTCTGTTCCTCCAGACACAGTTTCTTGCTTCTCCCCTTTTCAGTCCTCCAGGCACTTTTTGAGGTAGCCACCAAAGCACATGCTTGAGGTGCTGGCAGAAGACAGAGGCCTGTGCAAGCAAGAAACATGGTCTGTATATGAGGAGCATGGGAGGTCTGGCATACGGCACCTTCAGTTTGTACATCCCAGAAAAAATGGAAAAACAGTAAATAAAGCTGTCTGCTTGTTTTGGCTCAGGTGATTGGAGATTGAAACTAGGTAGTGTGAATTAGTATAATTTAATTTTCATCACTATCTTTTATAAGCGATAAAGTTCTGCATCTCATATGATGTACAATCTTTGTGGGCTTCATTTTTTATCTCTTTTTAGACCTTGATATATCCATGCTATTTTGAGTCTTGCAGACTATTTTTGGATAATATCTACAAGATACAGTGGGTTTTTTTAGCCAGCCTGGTAGCCCAAACTCTGCCAGACTCTCCTTCTCTTATACCTTGATTGCTGCACCATCCTTTCTCTGGTTGTGAGACACACACACATTGACCCTGCAGCTGCATACACATTCACAGGGCTGCTGCAGAAGTTGTTTTCCTTGCTTGCTGTTTTGTCACCTGTTTTCACTGACCTCCTCACCTCCTCAGTAAGAGAAGAATTAAACCCAATTTATACAAGTCCATTTATATTGTGGTTGATGGTATTTCTCTGTACATGCAGATGGGCTTCTTTGCACGTGCACAATGGGTGGAGTGACTTTGCTGTGCCCCAGGTTGCCGCAGGAAGGAGCACACCCCTTGGGCCTCACTGCAAATGAGCTGCAGGCCATTGAATCACTGGCAATGGCTGTTTGTTTCCAGCACCACCTTTCCTGGTGTCCCAGGGCCCCATTACTGTCGCATCAAGGTTATGCATTAGTCCTGTGATGGGCAGGAGAGTGAGGAGCCCTGGGAAAAGCCAGCTACAGGGTGCCAGAATAGCCCTGACAACCCCCAGAGCAAATTCCTCCCACCCACAGCCTAATTGCTGTGAGCTCCGAGTTGCCTCGAGAAACAGGTTGTCAAGGGGAGGCTTTAGGACAAAGGGCCTGTTTTTCATTATTCTAACCCACAATGGGCCACTCAGAAGCAATCTGCAAATTCAGGTACCTCAAAGCCCTTTCTTCCCTTTTAGATCCTAAATAGACTCTTTGTCCTTCATCAGCTTTCCCATCTCTACTGAGACGTGTGAGTTATCTCTGGGGCTTATTTTAAGGAACACTATGGTACTGATCTGGAGTCTTCCTAAGGTGTGTGCCATATATGTGCAAATATTGTAGAGCTGCTCTCTACAGGCACAGATTGAGTGTCACCGATTTTAAACCATCAAACACACCTGCTTATCTTTCCTTTAAGAACCTTCCGAGCCTATCTCCATTCTTTCCAGGACAAAATACAAGGTGAAATCCCACCTTCAAGGAGATGCCCCATATTTCCCCATACTTAGATTTTTACCCCTGCAACTTTGTTCTCTTTGTCGTGCTCCCTTTCACTTTCAGGAGATGCCTCAGGGAACATCTGCTTCCCAGAAGTTCTGTAGACTATCTGCAGTCAAACTGGCATTGGCAAATCTATGGGTGTCCCACTGCCCCTTGAGCTGGACAGGCAGTGATACTGCAGGGCTACTGCACTTCTAAGTGGGGATGACATTAAGTGGTATCATATCCAGCTCAATTTCTTTGCATGCTGCAAACAAGATTAACTTGGATCCTAGACATGAAAGTAGACATATACAGGCTATAAGTTCATGCAGATGTTTATACAGAGTGCTTAGGAAATAAATATCCCAACCCTGATAAAAATAATGAAAGAAAGTATTTTAGATTATTTTGGTAAATTCTGTTCTCTTACTGTCACACAGAATTTGTCTTCCAGGCTATTGTAGGGCATGAATCTATTTTGTTTTAAGATAGTAGTTTCTTTCTTCCCCAACCATATTCTAATATTTGCATTATACAAAATAAAATAGTTTAGACATTTTAGCTTGTCTGTGCTAGGAAAGAGTACTGTTACAACAATGCAGAAGTAATCATTCACACATATTGTGCAGACAGCATAAAGACATTTCATAATAGAACAGTAATTCCCAAGTAAAAACTGGAAGAAATTAAGTGGTATAAGTCAGCTCTCTATCATCCAGAGAAGGGATTTTGCCAGCATAAACAAGTTTGGTTACAAAACCTCACAGTTCTTACTGCAATTATTATACTAGGAAAACTTGTAGATCCAGACTGCCTACAAAAACATGACTGCAGCAGCCACCAATATCCTGAGGACTTGTTACACCGGAGTCAGTCCAGTTGTAACTCTTGATTTCATTGAAAGTTATTCCAAGAATGACTTTGTCCCACTGGACTGGATTCCCTTTCATAACAGGAGCATAAAGTGCTCTTCTAGTACAATCACATATTCCAGGAAGTATATAAAAAGGAAAATTATTTTTTTATGGTTGGGGGAGAGACCGTGCAGTGAAAATGAATCATTTCTGTATTGGAATTCTTCCACTCCAGTAAATATCCAACCTCCCACCAGCATGCTGCCCTCCTTATTTTGCAGGCTTGTGAGATTTTTACAGCTCCAGGTGGCCTCATTTTCCTTCCTAGATAGTGCAACTTGGCCTCACAGCCAACACAACAGCTAACCAGAACTTTTTTTAGCTTGATAAATATATCTGTGTGAATGCATTGTGTGGCATGTGTGAATCCAAGTGGGGCCAAGGTGCGAGCTGGGCAGCACGCAGCCCAGGGCTGAGGCAGCTCTGTGCCAGGCAGGAGGAACTCTGTCCCTCCCAGCACGTAAGCAGTAGGAGCTTACAGCACGTAGGGCACAGCCATGCAAATCCCTCTCAGCTACACGACTTCCCAGCCCCATGTTTTAGTTTCCACTCAGCGCTCAGGTGCCTTGTGCTGGGCATGCCAGGTTACCTGCAAATGAGTGGCTTGGGCACCTGGCCCCATACTCAGCCTGTGCTCTTCCCCCTTAGCTGGGCTCTCCTATCTGCTCTGCTATGTTATGGCTTTTCTAAGCCTGACAGAGAAATAAAAGCACTATCTTCCCTCCACCAGGAGAAATGAAGCTGTTTCTGGGCCTTGAGGCAGCAAGACACGGGGAGTGCTCACTTAAGTTGGCTGTCACTGGTGGCAAAGTAAACAGCTGGAATGGTGGTGGCTTTCCTAGGTATTTTAGGTAGAGCAGAGCTTTGGAAGCTGGAATGGGAGGATACAAAGTACTGCCCTGCTCCCACCTCTGCTATTCCCACCTCTTGTGATGGTGTTAGGACAGCATACCCAACTCTCCAAGATCTTCTGTCAGCTCCCTGTAACAGCTTGACCATTTCTATGTTCTCTTGAGTGGTAAGAGCCAGTCCCAGTCCTGGCCTTTCGCAAAAAACCCCAAAAAAGTCAACTTTGCCAGTTCAGCTGGAGAGCCAAGAGAAATGGCTTTGGCCAGTCAGACCCAACCAGGTTCCTGGAAATGCAGCATTCCCTGGGTCCACTCTACCGAGCACCACACAAGGGGCTGACATGTTTTGGTACCTTCACTTATGATCGACACCAAACCATTTCACTTTATATTGCAGCAGCCTAAGAAAGTGCAGATAGTCAGTGACTGGACTTCACCTTAAAACCCATTTAATTCAGGCCTTTGTGCTTGTCAGTCAGCAGTTTTGCATACAGCCAAGTGATGCTCAGACACTGTAGGTGATATGGCCTATGTATGCAGTTTCATGTGGTTCTAGGTTTGACTGTCATTGCCATTTCCTCTTATGTTTGGGATGCTTTTTAGAGATGGTGCTTCACTGCCAGGGTGTGTGTAGCTTCATAGGATCAGTGGTGAGGAAAGCCTGTTTCACAGGCTGGTTTCTGGCAGGTGTTCACATGTGGTCAGCTCAGACCTGACTTTGCACTGATTGTGACTCAGAGCATGTCTCTCACTGCACTGGGCAGGGTGTAGGCATGTGCATCTGGGCAAAGCAGGTGCAAACCACTGCCATTCATATGTGGAGATGGCCCTCCTCAGGCACCAGGGGATGTGTCACTTGGGGTGTTATACCTCCCTGAAGAATCATGCCTTGGGCTTCCTTTCACTCCCCTGCTTGGTTGAGGGGAGTTTGCTTTAACATGTCAGGTTGGAAACTTCAAGTGGTTTAGGAGTTGTTTCACATGCAGCTCAGCTGTCACAGCTCAGCAGTAGCTGCCTCAAGGGAATGGGGAAAGTGGGAAGTGAAGCACAGACACCCTACAGCTGTAGGACTCTACCTGTGCGGCTCTGCCTTTGGCTGTTTTTGTAAAACAGTGCAAAGTTTATGCATTCAGTATCTGTCCACATATTCCTGATTCGTTAAAAGTCTGCTGGTTATTCCCCCTTCATCTGTTGCACACAACTACAATTTATCCCAATCTGGTGTTTGGAAAAATCTTGTCACACAAATTACACTAGCAGAAGGTGAAAGTAAGCAAGGAGGAAACAAGGACAACTGCATATATTCCATGCAGGTAGATTACTTGTTCTTTTCCTGTGGAACAACTGTGGATGTTATTCTTACTTTTAAAAAATGGGAAAAAAGGCAAAAAACCCCAACACCAAGCCCCAGACCTCTGGCTAACTACCAGCTTCAGCTACACCAGACATACCCAGCTGTATGCACGTAGCTGAGTGATGCCCTCCCAGAGCAGGGCACATTCCAGGGATTTGGCTCTTTGGGATTAACTGTCTTTCATCAGCTTGGCTTGGACTACTGTTGCTGTTGATCATGCAACGCAAATCTTTCTGAGAAAGACTCTCAGGCTATTGATTACAAAACACAGCCATTTTGCCAACCACCACATAGGATCCAAACCCTCGGTGTTGTGGGCTGTTGTTACCATTGATAGGAACAGTGTTATTGATCACAGCCAAATATGAAAATATGCATCATTTGCACAATGCAGTGTTGAATATCTAGTGAAGCAAGATGAAAATTATCATTTATGTCACTTGGGGGAAGGAGCTCTGCCAGAACGTGGGAGGATTTACTTTATCTAACATCCTACCTAACATTAGCAGCTGACAGCAACAAGCAGGAGAATTACAACACTTCTGCTTGTGAAACATCATGCAAGAAGCAGAAGGGTGTGGATTTATCCACACCTCATTTTAGGTGCCTAAATGAAGCATCAAAGTCAGGAGCAAAGTTGTCCTGGGCACTTCCTCGGAGAGAGACGTGGTTAAGATTTTAGGAGGGGTAAATTGCTTTCTGCAGGCACCTCCCTTACTCTCAACCACAGACGACCACAGAGAACTGCACTGCTCACCTCCTCACTGGCTGCAGTGAGGGAGCAGGGTGGCAGAAACACTGCCAGAAGGAAAGATACTGGTAGCTGTTTGGGGCCTCTCTTAAGGAAGAGAAGAGGGAAATTCTAAATGATTGGCGCAGAATTCCTCTGGTGGTGGAACAGCCACAGCCAGCAGTAGTCAGCATGTACGGCAGATGCTGTTATCTCCTGACAGAGGTGTGTTCTGGAGGAAGGTTGTGCTGGGACAGTCCACATGAGGTGAGAATCTCCTGTGATGCCAGCCCTGAAGCTCTGCTGATTTACACTAGGATGAAAATAGCCCTCAGAGGTTGCACACTAGTGAAAGGTCAGTCAGACTGGGACATCAGGGCCAACATATAAAGGAGTGGGTGAAATAGCAGCTTTTCTGTCTACGTGCTGGGGCTCTGCTCTAAAGATGGACTGCTGAACTATTTATTGTGACATTTGTATGTCCCATCTGCATAGAACAGGTTTACCTCTGAACACTATCACCATTAGAGTAGGTACTGGGCAGTTTTGAGAAACCTTGGGCCCAGGCCAAGATTGTACTGTGGTAACAGAAATTTAAAACAGCACTGTCCATATTCCCTGCCTTCCACAAGCTTGCTCACAGTGTGTTCCCTGTTAATGCTTTCTGTGAAAACTGGCGAGATCCCCTTCTAAAAACCCAGGGGACACCTGGGTTCCAGTAGAGCTGACATTCACATGAGCTGCAGCTAGGGACAAGTTCTGTGCACCTTCTTGATGCCAGCATGTGCAAAGGAAAAGTCAGCTTTAACCTTCCCAGCAGACCCTGCTTTCCTGGGGTGCAGGGCACTCCTTCATCTGGCCACATAAAGCCACTGCCAGCAAGAAGAAGAGCAGAGAGGGGAGTGGCTTCAAGAAGTATTTGGAAAAGTTCCAGTTCTTGCAAGGCCGGTACAGTGAAGGTGGTGGTTTAGTAAACTTGGCATGGCCAGCAATGACAAAGTGACAAAGGGCATTTTCCTGGTGGTCCGCCTCAAGGCTGGGAAGGAGGGGCAGGTGCAGCTGCATGTCAGGGCCGTGGTGGTGAAAGTGTGCATTGCTATGATCACAGAGAAAGCCAGTCCCCAAGAGATAATCAGTGGCTTTGGGGGTCTAAGGTGCTCCAGATGAGTTGGTACAATTGATAGACCTTACAGTCCTATTGCCTGACCCTCACTCTCCTCTACCCCTTCTTCCAAGAACGAGGCTTTGCAGTCCGAAAATACAAAAGAGCACTTCTGTGTTGTTCTTTAGTACCTGACCGTCTGCCATGGTCAACATGCTGGTTTTAAAGTAGTTGGGTCCAGAAAAGATAATAGTAAACCTTTCAGAATACACAGTTCTTTCCCCCTATGGGGAAAGGCCCTATGGATGTGTAGCCATAACATGAATAGCCAACAGTAGCTGCGTGCCTCTCCTTCCTTCTCCTCTCCCCAGGAGCCTGTGTTCCCCTCCCTTTCAACTGCACTGGTGCACATGTTTTGGACAGAGCAGGTGCTGGCTCAGGCAGGTCCCCCCAGACACTCGTGCTGCCACAGCCAAGAGCAGGGCACACTGCAGCACTGGGGCAGGGAGCAGTGCAGTGGCAGGGGCAGAAAAACTGCACAGGGGCTCAGCAACCTGCCTGCCTCAGAGCCTGCTCATTTCCTGTCGCCGTGGTGGAGGAAGCACCTGGGCTGGAGAAATGAGCTGTTTAACTGCTGCCTAAGATCAAAATGAAGAACGCCTCTGGAAAACTGGCAGCTGGAGAAATAGAAGAGGGTTTTGTATTTTGCACACCACTGTGAGAAAAGGGAGTGACCTTCCTTGTGGGCTGGGAGACAGAGGTTCAAAGATTTGCCTCTCAAGTCTGTGCAACCAGTGAGACACATGCTTGTGTAAGACCACAGTTGAACACCTTCCTGGGACACCACCTGCTGTGAGGACAGGGACAGAGATGGGAATTGATTCCTTGGAGCACTGGCCTGGGTTGCTGCAGGCAGCCAAGTGGTAGAAGTTCTTTGGAAACTAAAGAGATCTCATACCAAAAAGCAGCAACATTTGCTGCTGTCTTCCCCTGTGGGTCGCCTTTTTGGTTATGCCTCTGGTAACTAGGAACTTTCCTCTGATTTCAAGACTTGGTCTGTTGATGACCAGCTTGCAGTCAAATATTTTTGAGTCAGATTGTCCTTCAAGTTGAACTGTTTGACTTTCTCCCTCCTGTCCCCCCACAGTGTTTATGGTGAGAAATCATAAGCTCTCTCATCCTTTGCTTTGCTGAAGTTCTTCCAGTGTCTTACAGAACAGGCCTTCTGTTCCCTGTAATTTTCCTGGATATGTCTATACAGCACCTGTTCCAGTTTGAGTGCTTTCTGAAAATAGATCTAACTGGAATGGTATACAATATTCCAGATGAAGTTACTCCAGTGTCTTTTCCACAATGCTATTAGAATAATTTCTACTGCTTTTCTGTCTGATTTTTACTACACTATTTGACTCTATTTGTATAATTTCATCTCTGAGGGATCTGTGCCTGTGACATCCATAACTTTTTGCGTACCAGCAACACCCTCCAGCTGTCTACTGTTGACAGATTTCATCACATATCAGTCACGTTTCACAACACTCCTGGGGTTTTTTTAAATATCTAAACTGTCAGTAAAAATATTGAAAGTCCTAAGACAGGTATTTGTGGAACCCACTCATCCCAGCACAGCACCTTTCCAATGCAACTTGTCTTCTTCCCTTCAGGCCGTTCCTCACTGCTTTACAGTTTGTTGACTGATCTCCATCTTCTTCAGTTTGCCTTTTAATCACCAAAGTTGTGGTACTGAATCAAATACTTTACTGAAGTCCAGTAGTTGAGACAGGCCATGTTACCTCTGCCTAAAGAGGGATTGAATTAAGCACATCTAAGAAGGGTAATTGCTTAGTTTGGCATGATGTAGTTTTGAAAGACCCATCTTGCATCTTATCCTGTTTCCCAGCTACTCATTACATACAATTTGTAGTTATTCATTCTCTAAATTTGCTCTAAAGCTCTTGATAACAGTTGGTGGATAATCTGGTGAGGACATGCTCCATACAATTTCTCGTAAATCAGATGCAGAATTTTTGTGTGGCAGATCTAAATAATATGCTATGCCTACTTGTGCCTTCATCAGCTTTTAATGTGGTCTGGTTTTAACTCTTAACTTCTCAGTCAGGGGAGCACTTGCTCATGAAGATGTAGGCAGATCCTGACCTTATTCAGGACTGTCCATACAGGCTTTATGTGTTTTCATGTATTTTATGCTTTAGTTCTCAGGTTCTACACTGTGTGAATGCTTTGTGCCTTCAGGCTCTTGGGAGGATGGGTTGTAAAATTTGTAAAGAGTTGCTTGGCTGACTGTAGAATATAAAATTAGTGTTTGAAAAGGGAGAGCAAAACAGCCAGGGTAAATGCAGTTTCTCCTTGGAGTCACTCAAGTTTTTTGACAGCTGCAGTGTTGCAGGAGCAACTCAATGTCATGGGAACACAGGAGTTTGTTTTCATCAGAGAGCTGCTTTCCCTGCCAAGCTGGCAGCAGCTATAGATGAAGCCTTAACAGGGAAACACTTTCATACAGCCTGTGCTAGGAGGGGAGTCCTCCACGAATTACTAAGTGACAGAATAGTGACCTTCACCTTGTGATGCTCTTCCATCGTCTCACTGCCCATGTTGTGTTTTGAGGTTTTTTTTTATTTTCTGCTTACCAAGATACTGGATGGCAGTGAACACAGGGATGCCTAAGGATTTGTACATTGCAAGGGCAGAATTCAAAAGGTGAGAAAAACAAGTATTGTGTAATGCCCAGTTTTCCAGCTCAACAAAGCTAAGGTTTCCTTCCGTCCTCAAGCTGTTTCCTACAACCATTCTGAGGATCATCCCCATAGCCTGCTCTGAGGTGTGGGATATTCTGGAAGAATTTAGTTTTTAGCTTTGATCCTGAATCAAGCCTCTGTCACTTATGGGCCAAACGTCTCTACCAGTTAGGTGATCCACTGTGTTTTGTCCACCACAGGGAGGGGAGAGAGATTCCTTGAGGTTAAGCATGTAACTTAACAACCCTAGAGGGACACAGCCCAAGATAAGAGTTAGAGGGGATGCTGATGGCCAGCCCAGTGATAGTGTTTGTTTTTGCAAGTGTTGAAGGGTGTGTTCCCCAGACATATGAAGAAACAGCAAAGAAAATACCTGTTTGCAAGGGTGAAAGGGAGGTCAGTGATGAGCATTGCAATTATTTGCTAGTATAGGCCTCCTCAATGTTCTCTCTATGCAGTAGGATATAGGCACTAATAAGCCGGAAAAAGATAGCCATGGCCCTGTGGATTTGGAAAAACATCAGAACACTCTCTGTTTTTTAAATTCTATTTCAAAATTCTTGCAAACTGACTAAAATTTCTCTGCCATGGATATTTCTGGGATGGTCAAAGCACAATAATTCATGATTGAAGTGTGCTGTCTACTTGTACTTGAGATATTGCTGTCATATATCTGGTTTAATCCATTTCTCATGCTGCCAGGTACGTAAGGCAGATGTCTGTCATCACTGACCAGTTTTGTCCCAGATCAGTCCCCTGAAGATCTTCAAGCTGCTGACTTGCGATGTTGCTGCTTTAGTCATTATTGTGCTTCCTCCTGTTCCTCAGGGTCACAGTCTCTTCTTTCCTCTTCATGTTGAAACAGGGCTTGTTGAAGGACCTGGTTATCAGGCACTCTCAAAACATGGCCAAGGTCAGTCTGTTTTCTCCACTGTACTGTTTGTACAGCTGTGGGTAATCACGCAGGCTCTGAAATCTCAGCATTCCTTTGGCTCTCTGGCTGCTTTATGATCACTGTCCCCCCGCAGGCATCCACATTGAAAGCACTTTGATTTCTGGGGAATAGACATGTTCTTCCAAGACTTCAACTTGTACAGGTGTATGTGTAATGTATATTTAATAAGGGTGGCTCAAAAGGGCTTACAGGGAAGCTTAGTACTGATACTGATGACTTCCATATGGGATGTATTCTTGTCATGGGAACAAAGGAATTATTTCACCCATTTTGATATCATATTCTTGGACCAGTGAGTAGAGATATGCATATCATGTATAGGTATCCTCAAAAGACCCGTGCTCCAAGATCACCCTATTTTGTTCATTACCCCTACCACACAGCCTGTGGTAAACTTAGAAACCACTAATAGGCATTAGGAATAATGTTTCAGTTATTACAGTTTTCTAAACAAGTATTGATTCTCTGGGATTTGTTGGAATAGATGGATTTTCCTGGAGGACAGAAAATAAAAACTTCATGCTGACTTTTTAAAGGTGGGGGTATGAATGCATATAAAACCTTTATTAATTTGCTCTCTGGGGCCTTCACACTGTAACAGAACTATAAAATGTTCAGTCTGTAATGAGTAAAGTTTTAATATGATTTCAGTTTTCCAGGTCAGAGCTGATCATACAGCACAGCATTCAGGAAGAGCACAGCCTGAATTTTGGAGACACCTGCTTAAGTAACAGCCTTGTGACCAAGTCACAGAATTAGAGTATGTATGAAAGTTTCCGTGAGGAGGTTTTCAGTCCTCAGTGTCTTCAAGGTCATCACCCATGACACAAAATGACATTGTTAGACTACTACCTCTTCTCCAGCTCATTTTGAAGGGACAAAGGTCTGTAACACAACTGTACTTCCTCTAGTCATCTTTAATTCTTTGTTTTGAGGCAGCTCTGTGTCTTTGTTTTGAGGCAGCTGTGCCAAAACCCTCCCCTGAGACCAAGCATAAAAATTCTGGTTTCTGTGCCTGGACCAGCACAGATTTACCTTTCTGCAGATTATGAGAAGACTCATAAGCTCCCTGTGGCACAGAGGCACCAGATAAAGCCTATTAGTGTGATGCCAAAACAATGTTCCAGAGCACCTGGCTATAAAAAGGCAGAATTAACTCTGTGTTAGCATTTAAGCAACCAGGTGAAACCTGCCAGTACTGGTCACTGTGACCCACTCGAGCAGAAGAAACTGGGATGAAAGTAGCCACTAGGCGTGGGAAGGTATAAAGCTATGTAGGAAAGTAGATGGAAGACCACCAACACACTTTCAAGGAAAGGCTTCTTCAATACAAGTCTGCAACTGACACCCCCTGTTCTTGACCCCTCATAATATGGTTAGCTTAACTAATGCCAATTCAAAAGGCAAATGGCCATTCTCTATGACCAAACTGGTCATGTATCAGTCTCCTTTCCTTTCTTCATCAGGTCTGGAAGGTCCCATGCATCAGACAGAATTTTTCTCCCCCTTCCCTATAAGCCTCAACATTTCTGGGCACTGGGCTGACTTCTGCCTTCTTTACCAGCCTTGAAGGTCCCAGGCACCCAGGTTGTGATGACACCATCACAAACCAGGGAAGTGTGGCAGAACACAGAGTGCTGTCTGTAGAATCAAGCAGTTATGAGACCAAAGTGGGTCTTGGTCTTGTGTCCACAGTTGCTGCTGGACAGCAAAACCCATGATATCCCAGTGGTCTGGGATACCTCCACCATCACCTGCTTCCCTCAATTTCTGAGTGAGTGATTCTTTTTTTTCCACATGTTTTTATTCTATATTATAATTATTACATTGATACTACAAGCCAAGTATTAAGATTTGACCCATTCTGCAGAGAATCCATGTGATTAGGAACTGTAAGCCAACCTGTGATACAAATTTTGTGCTAAGCTACTTAGAAAATTGTGATATGCTGGTCACAGAATTGTATGCTATGCCAATCATAAAATTCTGTTTAAAAAAATAAAGCTTTAATTGTAATTACAACTTTTGTGTCATCATAATTCCACCCCGTAGTGTTGGGTGACAAAACACCTTTCCTATAAAATGTTTTCGGGCCCAGCTGGGAATGAACCACTTAGAAGAAGCTGCATACAAATACCTGGTACAGATGTAGCTATTTTTGCAGCAAGGGAAAAAGATTTATTCTGGTGTAAGTATATCAAATAGCTCATACTCCAGTCTAATAAAAAGCAACAGACAGCTCTTCAGCTCTGCATTGTGGAAGGGGTCTACTAAGTGGAGTGGCCAACCACAGACATAACAGAGTCTGATGAAGTCACAGAACGTCCCTGAGACCAGCAGTACCAACAGAGCCTATGCTCAGGGGGCACTTAATCTCCATTTCCCCCCTGTAATCACCATTGACTCTCCACATGCACCAGCTGCTAATGTTAGTGTTACAAAAGCCAGAGAGTTTTGCACTGAAGCATGTAGGAGGTGTTTAGTTTGTTTCTTTATCCTGCAGAACAAGGGGAGCTTCTTGTTGGGGTTTGGAGTCTGTCACTGGGAGTGGTTAACATGAGGTGTGCAGCATAGCTTATGCAGGGAAGGTTCCCCTAACCTGTCATTTCTTGTGTGGGTGTGTTTTGCCCTGGGGCAACCTTAACTGCTTTTTTAACAGAACTTTTTGGTGGGAATTGTTAGGAAAGCATTTCTCTAACTACCTAAGTCTTGCTGTGTTTTCTTTTGGCCCTGCCTATACCGCAGCATAAAATATTCTGCACATTGGGAATTCTCAAGACTTGATAGTCATCTCAGTGGCACCCAATTTAAAGAGAATTATTCCTGATTTACATAGGCATGAATAAGGGCTTTCCACATATAATATATTGCCTCTCTCAGATGTAGGCACAAAGGCCATTCTCAGATTCCTTCTCATAGAGAGTTAAATTCAGATGAATCAGGTTAACTCCTTTGCCAAGAGCCATTACTTCCAAACTGCAGCACTGGAGAGGACCAAGAGGGTGAAGGAGAATATGTATTTGGCACTGCAGTGCAAGGGCACAGGGGGTCCTCAGGGCTGTAGGAACTGAAAAGCATCTGGGATTCCTTAAGATTTGTATGGTTCAGATGAGAGACCTAGGTATGCGTATAAAAAAACCAAAGAAACTCCAAGAAAATTCTCCTGTTATGTAATTGGATTTAGCTTTTCTGATGAGAGCCATACCTTCAAGTTCCCTCACTTTTCTGACTCCCAAAGCTGAAGGAAGCTTAGGTTTTCTTTGTTTGCAGCTCTTACTCCACCTGCATATTTTTTTAAAACTACACCACCATAACTTTAGCCTGTACCTTTTCTCTGTCCTGCCTGCATGTTGTGGCAGAAAAGCCCAGCATTTAACTGACCGAGCCAATCTGGAGCAGCTAGAAATACAAAGGATCATATCATTTCAGTTAGACTTTGCAAGGGGCTCAGACACAGTGCAGGGCATGGGAGAGATGAAGGAGAAAGGTTAATTTCTGCATTTCACTTCTACTGCATTAAGGGTGTTGGTGTTGATGCAAAATAAAGATATTCTCACCTTGAATTCCTCCAAAGAAATTCTTTTATGTGGTTGCCTCACTAGAACGAAATCTTTATGAAATAGCCAGCACACCCACCCAGACATAAGCCAGGCACTAACTGTTCATGTTTAGAAACAAACTTTCCCCATGGGTACATTATTCATAGCCGGTCATTTGCCAGTTTTCCCTTGGAAGATATAAACTAAACACTAGGAATAAAGGCGATGCATAGTTTGGTCTCTTTTTTTTTTTTTCCCAGATGGATGTTGCAGCAAATCTGTGGGTTTTCTCTGTCCTTTTTTCCTCTCACTCGTTTACAAGTCAGCTAAATGGATGGTGCATTCCTAAAGTCTTCCTGCTGATCCACTCAAAGGCTGCATCATGGTGTATTAGCGCTTAGATCCTGCCACTTACAGAGACTGAAATCTCAAATTCTACCAGCAGAAAAATATTCACAGCTTTCAAACCTTATTCCAGGAAATGAGGAAATCATCCTCCTGATCCATCCTGCCACTGCTGTGGGCATCTCTGTTGCCTGAGAAACATAACAGGTTGTTGTTATAACAACTAAAGACCAGCTGACCTCCCGCTTCCTTTCGTCACCCAGCTGCGAAACTCCACGGTCATGGAACAGTCTCAAATTGAACATCTGACCCCAGTTTATGCAATTCCCCTGTGACCGTTTCATAAGCTTTTTGTCACTTCACTTCACTCAATTGTTTGTGGAAAGCATTCACAGTTACCCTGGCTAATGGGAACGTTTCGGTGTGACAGCTCGCCCCGTGGCTAAGCCCTCCATCTCCAAGGCAACCTCACAACCTTGCTCTAAGAGTACTACGCCATGTCATGAGATAAAATGAAACCCAAAAGGATACGCGGGGATAATTCCAGCTCTAACTATCCATCGTTCTGCTTTAGAAGAAACTTTAGGAGACATTCCTAGGCCAGTTATTTAAACATGGGAGGGCACCACAAAGGTAGCATTTGTCTCTAAAGCTATACAAGCTGTACAGGGACATGAAGGGCCACACCATGAGCTCTGCTAGGGATCCCAGGGATCTTAAACAGTTTCCACAGAGCTACATCGAAACGATTGAGGGCAGAAAGATACGGTGATTTCATGTGTCTGACAAATCACCTGGGTCCTAACTCTGTGCAGCTCCATTACTTAAAGCTGTAGGTGTTGAAGCAGCTTCACTCGTGTGGTTCTTGAATTGGACCCACCACACTCCTCTGTCTGCCCTTCACAGAGCTCAGCTGAGTCAGTGTAAGACTTGGGCTTTCACAGGAAAGGAAGGATTCCTTCCCTGCTCCCTTGAATGCCAATTCAAGGTGGTCTCTGCTGATTGTACTGCAGAGGACCAGAAGCCTCACTGAGGAACATTGTGTAGGAGTGTTACTGAAGCAGGTCATTGCTCAAAGCAGCAGACTCCAGGGATGAAATGAATGGAGAAGTTCCAACCCCCTACAGTGGTTGTTTTCATTTGGTTTCCCCACACAGAAAGGCACAGATCCTGACTGGCCTATGCACTTGTGTGCTGTCCTTACAACCCTGAGTCTTGAAAAACACTTTTTTTCCTGTGTGAAAGCTGAATTACCAACCTTGTCTTAGGATCTGGTGCAGTTTTATGCATCCCATATGAAACATCTTAGTGTGACCTTAAGTCTCTGAAAAAACCTTGTTGGTTTGTTGTTAGCTTATTTTGGGGGTTTTCCCCTACCCTAAATCCTCACACCTCCTTTCTCCTACTAATTCCTCCTTCAAAATGTTGCTATTCCACCTCCACACTTGTGGAGGTGCAGGTGCAATTCTCTTCAGGCATAAAGAACACATAACTGTAAGGGGAAGGGAAAAGGTTTAAATACCAGCTAGAAGAAAGGGAAAAATATTGCAACTAACCTGTTACCAAAACGGTTTAATACTGCCACATTTAAGTGGATTGTTTCAGGAAAAAAAACTCCTGCCAGTTCTTATTCACAACAACATGCCAAGGATGTCAAACAAGTTGAGTATCTCAGTGCACGTGTAAAGTGTCACTGAATCCAGCAGAAATCAGCTGAAGACCTGACCTTCACTCCCTACAATTGGCTGAAAATTCTCCACTGCTGGGAAGCATTCAAATGCAAGAACTCTTTCCACTCTCCTGCAACATCAATATAACCAAAACAACTCTGCTTTTTGTCCAAAGAGCTGCCAAGAACAGGGAAATAGCACAGTTAAAAAAAAAAAAAAGAAGGTATGTGTTTCCAAAAGCAGTTTTGTACATCTCCTAAAACAAAAGGCTGTTCCTGAATGTGTGCAGTGATAACACTGACACAAATCATTTCATGTCCTGATCTTACCCCATAGAAAGCAGAAATCTCCAGCTGGTAGGGCAGCAATCAAGCTGTTGCACAACTCAATATGCAGATCAGGCCTGAGGAAGTTCTGCCGGGATCCTCTTTGTCCTCTGTTTTTCAAGTGTGATTGAAACCTGTTTTCTCAGATTGGGAAATTGGAGAGAGGTTTTATGTTACACTTCTGAGTAATTTTGAATTCTGCATGACAGTCATATGTTCTCAATATTTGAAAATATGAAGTTTCAGCAACTCCTGCTTGGCTGCATGGAGACTTTAAAGCTCACTATCAAAGTTTTACTTCTCTGCTATCTGAGTTAGGTGATTTACTGTCCTCCTGAATCTGTTGATGGATTCACCTGATAGTCAAGTTTGCCAAAAGCTGTATTTGTTTATTTTTTAAACACAAAGGCTTGATAGCGGGCTAGTGTCCCAGCTCTTCCACAACTCCCAAAGGCTGGGCTCTGCTAACTTTGGACTCTAAAGCATTTGCATTTCACAGCTGGGCTTATCTGGTTTCTAGTAAGGTGCAAGTTCCACCCAAAAAATTTTTCCCTACTCGGGATGTTTATAATCACTCTTGGAGGCTCTTTCCCTCTGTCAAATCAGATCAACCAGTTGACCAACAGATTAAAAAATTATTAAGGGTGGGGAGGAAGGACAGGCACACACGCACACCCACACACAAAGGCTGCAAGCACCCCGCCTTTGTGCTCATATGAGCTTTGTTTCCTTGGGAATCCAGCTACTAAAACAGGCAACAGCTGTGACAAGAAATGAGATCTAGCAGCACAGCAGCAAGACTGATGATTTGCAAATCTTTTGGTTTGGGGATTTGCAAGACCCATCCCTATTTTAAACACGTTGGAGGAATGCATCAGGAAGAGATGTAGGGAAGTGTGTAGGGAAGTATCTGTACCACGGCCCAAGCAGACTTTTTGTAGCTCATCATCATAAGAACTGAAGTATCATCAAGTGCCCTCTGTGCTGGGAAATACTTACAGTGTGCATCCTTCTCCTTCGTGCTCAGTCCTGCAGTGTCTACTGAGAACACTCACACTAAGTCCCCAGTAGAGGAAACATAATTTTTACCAGGCCTGGCGAAACATAGGATGCAAATAACCTCAGTTTGGAAATTTGCCTATCCTGTACCAGCAGCTACATCTGCTGGTTCTGAGATTTCTTTTCCTGGTATCATGTGGCTTCACTATCAGATCTTTTCGGTGTACAGTTAGTGTCTCCAGTTTCCAGACCCTGTCTCAGTGTCAGTTTGCATCCTCCCTGGCCTCCTTCCCCCGGCACACCACGTGGATGGGCACTAAGGGGAGTAAGGCGGCACCTGGTGCTGCGCTGGGGGTGTGCTGCCATTCACCTTGCCTGGAAAAAAAGCACCTTGGTCCTGACATACCAGGGAGGAAAAGGGCACTAAGGAGACAGGAGAGGACAGGCAGTAAGCAGAGGACACAGTCTTAACCTGTGCCCGGCAAGGTTTAGGTTGGACATGAAGAGGAATTTCTTCACAGAAAGGGTGATGAGACATTGGAATGGGCTGCCCAAGGAGGTGGTGGAGCCACCACCCCTGGAGGTGTTGAGGGAAAGACTGGACGTGGCACTCAGTGCCAGGGTCTGGTTGACATGGTGTTTAGCTGTAGGTTGGACTCGATGATCTCAGCGGTCTTTTCCAACCCAACTGATCCTGTCATTCTGTGAAAGCCCCGTAGTGCTGATACTCCAGGGAAAGAAAGGGGATAGTAAGGAGACAGGCGGGAGATGAGGGGAAGGCGACATGACAGCCGCTTTGTGCGGGTCTGGGCTGAGGAATGTCGCTGGGTTTCTGCGGNTGCGGCGGGGCCCTTGCGGCGCGCGGGGCGGCTGCGGGTTGCCGGGGGGACGCGGCGCGGCGGCGGTGCCGGGATGAGCGGCAAGGAAGGTGATGTCTCCTTCCCTCCCCTTTCCTTCCCTTCCCACCCTCAGGAGACCGAGGCGTGAGGAGCTGGAGCCGGCAGGAGCGGAGCGAGGCCCCGCGGCTCGAAGGAGGACAGGGGGCGGCNCCTCCCTGGCCTCCTTCCCCCGGCACACCACGTGGATGGGCACTAAGGGGAGTAAGGCGGCACCTGGTGCTGCGCTGGGGGTGTGCTGCCATTCACCTTGCCTGGAAAAAAAGCACCTTGGTCCTGACATACCAGGGAGGAAAAGGGCACTAAGGAGACAGGAGAGGACAGGCAGTAAGCAGAGGACACAGTCTTAACCTGTGCCAGGCAAGGTTTAGGTTGGACATGAAGAGGAATTTCTTCACAGAAAGGGTGATGAGACATTGGAATGGGCTGCCCAAGGAGGTGGTGGAGCCACCACCCCTGGAGGTGTTGAGGGAAAGACTGGACGTGGCACTCAGTGCCAGGGTCTGGTTGACATGGTGTTTAGCTGTAGGTTGGACTCGATGATCTCAGCGGTCTTTTCCAACCCAACTGATCCTGTCATTCTGTGAAAGCCCCGTAGTGCTGATACTCCAGGGAAAGAAAGGGGATAGTAAGGAGACAGGCGGGAGATGAGGGGAAGGCGACATGACAGCCGCTTTGTGCGGGTCTGGGCTGAGGAATGTCGCTGGGTTTCTGCGGGTCCAAGCCGAGGACCGTGGCTGCCCCGGTGGCGGGACACGCCGGCCACCAGCGGGACGGCGGGCAGGGAACCCCAAAGCTCCCCGGCCCCACGCTCACCGTGCGGCCGCTCCACCCGGCACTACATGTCCCGTCGTGCCGCGGGCGCTGAGGCCCCACGACGGGGTCTCACACTAGCTGCCCAGCGAGTCGCCTTCTCGGTGGCACGGCCCGGCCTCGGCGCGGCCCCTGTTTCGCGGGCAGCAACGTCCGAATCATCCTCCGCGCCGCCACTGCTCCGCACCGCGCCTCCCGCGCCGCGGGCGGCGGGCCGGACTCNCTTCCCACCCTCAGGAGACCGAGGCGTGAGGAGCTGGAGCCGGCAGGAGCGGAGCGAGGCCCCGCGGCTCGAAGGAGACCAGGGTGCGGAGCCTCTGCCGTGCCCAGCGGTGCCCTTCGGCTGCGTCGTGAAACTCCCACTGAGAGAGGCCGTTCCTTCACGGGTGTCACTGACCTTTCCTTCGTGGGTGCCCTGCCTTCCCGCTGGCGCGCCAGAGAACGTGTCTGTAGGGATCTGCATCCCTGGGGGTGGAAAAGCAGATGCCACAGAGAGAAGCTGATTGTGTTAGGCCCGTAAAGCACTTGTGCTAACTATGGAGTATAGAGTGTGGTATGTGTGTATAAATATACATATATATATACACACACACATATATATATAAAATAATATGAATGTAGCATAATATATATGTGAAATACATATTTTTCACAGCTTTCTCTGCCACCTGTGTGTTGGCTTAGCCCTGGCAGTCACAGAATCAGAGTCACAGAAGGGTCAGGGTGGAAGGGATCACAGAGGGTCATCTGTTCCAAGCTCCCTGCTCAGGCTGCGTCATCCTAGAGCACGCAGCACAGGATTGTGTCCAGATGGTTCTTGAACATCTCCACTAAGGGAGACTCCATAACCTCTTAGGACAGTGTGTTCCAGTGCTTGGTCACCCACACAGCAAAGAAGTTCTCCCTCATATTCAGGAAGAGTGGAACTTCCTGTGCATTGGTTTCTGCCTGTTGCCTCTTGTCCTATTGCTTGGCATCACCGAGAATCAGACAGACCTCCCTTCAGCACTCTTTCAGGGGATGCATTTAATATCTTCAGCTGCTATAGGAAAAACAAAACTCTGAACTGATGTCCAACAGAAAAGAAGGAAAAACTTATTTTCAGTTTCCTCTTTAAGAAAGTAGCTAAGCCCACTTCTGGTTTTGGTTTGGCATAATAAACAATTAAGTGGAAACATTTTAAAATCCAGTGTTCATCTGTAACTTTTAAATTGCTTCCCTTGGTTCTTCTTTTAAGGAAATTGAGAGAACTCGACGTATTTGAAAGGTATGCCTGTATTCAAGTTTGCCAAAGTTTGAGCTCTGTAAGGAACAGTGTCCAGCTGTCACTAAAAGGAGGGAGAGAGAGGGAGGACAAATGGGTGACATGTAGGTGACAAAATGAATCAGTCCAAGGTGGAGGAAGGATAAAGGGAAGAAACAATACAAGGTGTAAATTGGGAGTAAAATATAGTCCGAAAGAGATGAGTTCTGGGTGTGGGTCTGAAGAGGAGGGTTAAGGAAGAGGCACACAAAGCAGTTGAAGTGAGCAGCTACATTCAGAGAAGAAACTAGTTAATGGGCAGAGTGTAAGGGCCTAAGAAGCTATGCTGCAGGAGCTAAACATACATATCTGAATAGGGGTAGTCTGCTTAAATTATGCCTTGCTTCTTTTTCTGGTTACTGAAGACTCGTGACATAAATCACAGTAATAAAAACTTGCAGGTTTATTGACTAATTTCAAGCTGAATATTTAAAATAGTTTAAAAAAAAAAGGAAGAAAAAGAAAGGCATAATCCTATAGGTCTTTGTTCACACAAGGATTTCCATACAACCATTCGCTTTCAGCAAGAAAACATAAAAGGGTGTGAAGACATGAAGACATTACAAAAACAAAGACTTAGGATCCTGCTACACTCATCCATTGAAATGGATTTTTTTTTTCTAGTTTTCACTAGCAATGTGGTAGAAAAAGTAACATGATAATGTAATGCTGGCATAAGTTGATAATAAGGCTCATCTAGTTACCTTATTTGGTCTTGTAGACTATGACTGCTGTCAGGAATGCTCTGAAGACAGCATTCAAGTGCTCCTTATGCTCTGGCAAAACTGTATTTTTAAATATTTTTTTTATGTGTGTCTCTTCTATTTAATAGGATCAGGTGGGTTCAGAAAACGAAAGCATGACAATTTTCCACATGGTCAAAGAAGAGAGGAAAAAGAGAATGTTAATCCACCCTCAGCTTTGATGACGTCTTTTAAATGTAAGTAAGCTTTTGGAAAACCAGATTATAAAAACATGGTATAAATCAGCTTGGCAGATGATTAACCATGACCCCTGAACTTTGCCTAGAGGAGCTGTGGATGCCCCATCCCTGGCAGTGTTCGAGGCCGGGTTGGAGGGGGATTTGAGCAACCTGGTCTAGTGGAAAGTGTCCTTGCCTGTGGGAGGAGCGGTTGGAACTAGGTGATCTTTAAGGCTTCTTCCAACCAAACCACTCTATCATTTGTATTGAGTATCGTATACATACTTGCTCTTGAATTAAGTAGTGCAACTGTACTTTCAATTTTATTTTTTCACTCTCATGAAGATCAATTTGTCATAAAGTTGCCATTACTTCCACTTCAAAACAGCTGGTTTCCCTGACTTCTCGTGAGATCCAGTCATCTGTATTTGGTTAATTTCAGAAAGAATTTAAGGGACATGGTTTCCTCAAAGTTTTTTAAATATCCACTCTATTTATTGCAGAAGTGCTTGGTGCAATACAAAGTGCACTAAGTGCACTGCCCCACATTGAAACGCTGGTGGTCTTTGTCTCCATGTCAGGCACAAGCATTAAGAAAAGGTGTGCTCCAGACGGTTTATAATTGACCAGGTTGTGAAAGGTGAATCAGAGTTGTGCACTGTTGTCTGAATCTAAAAAACTTAGTCATAGAATCATGGAATATGCTAAGTTGGAACCAATCCATCAAGATGATTGAGTCCAACTCCTGGCTCTGTGCAGGACATCCCAAGAATCACACCATGTGCCTGAGAATATTGTCCAATTGCTTCTTGAACTCAAAACAAGATTGTTGCTGTGACCACTTCTCTCGGGAGCCTGTTCCAGTGTCCAGCCACCCTCTGGGTGAAGAACCTTTCCTGATACCTAACCTAAACCTCCCCTGACACAACTACAGGCTGTTCCTTTGAATCCTGTCATTGGTCAGCAGAGTGAAGAGACTGATACCAGCCCCTCTGCTTCCTTTCCCTCATGAGGATGTTGAAAGTCTGCCCTCTGTCTCCTCTTCTCCAGAATGAACAAATTGAGTGACCTCAGCTGTTGCTCATACGGCTTCTCCCCGAGACTCTTCACCATCTTGATTGCCTTCCTTTGGTTGCTCTCTAAGATCCTATGATCTTTTTTATATTGTTTTGCTCCAAAAAACCATATGTAATATTTGAGGTGAGGCCGCCCCAGTGCAGAGCAGAGCGGGACAATCCCCTCCCTTGCCCAGCTGTGATGCTGTGCCTGATGCACCCCAGGACAGGGCTGGCCCTCCTGGCTGCCAGGGCACTGCTGACTCATGTTCAACTTGCCATCGACCAGGACCCTCAGGTCCCTTTCCGCAGCACGTCAGCCTCTCATTCCTGGTCTATACACACAACCAGTGTTGCTCCATTAATGTGTGGCCTTATATGGTTATACACGTTTTGCTCTTTTTAATTTCTGAAAAAAAGATGTGCTTGGATAGATCTATTTGCACCAAAGTTTTCTAAAAAATTAATGAGCACGTGTCTTCTATAATAATCAGAGCATCACAGAATGGTCTAATGAGTCAAAGCCCAAGAAGTTACACCTTTTTTTGGAAATATGTTTTAAATATAACAGCTCAGTGATAAAGAGAGTGGGTGCCACCTTGATTTGTAAGGTTAAGGTTAAGGTTTAGTAAGTGTCATTTTTAATGGTCTGATTTTGCACCACCAAAATTATCATTAGAGTCTGAGTCTTTACTTTCAGAGCTAAGTTAGACATTACAGTGGAATGTGTGTGGGAAATGACTGTGTGGTTTTGATGTGTTAGCTTGGAGAATCCCTGAAGTACTAATCCTTTGCAATTTTAGGCAATAGCACAATACAGTAGGTTTTCTTGCATCCTGTTAGGTTAAAGATTATTTTATTTTTCTGGTTTACTTTAGAATAGAAAGCACTTCACAGTAGCCCCTAACAGGTTTAAAACCTAACATAGAAGTCTAAAAGCCAGAACTATCCAGAAAAGGTTGGGAGTGTTGCTATTACTGCAGATGTTCAGAATAGTGAATTTTCCAGTAGATGACATTTGTAAATGGTCCTTGGAAATGTCATATGTGGCATCCTCTGAAGGGAAATCACCCTTCCTCAAGTTCCTGTCACTATGATCTGAGGGAAAATTTCTTGATGATAGTTCAGGGATGGAATTGACTCTCAGAATTTGGAAGAGACACACCAAACAGACATGCATAAGAATTAAAAGATCAGTAGGAGCATTTGTGACTTATCGTAGAGTTTCAGAATAAGACTGGGGAGAACAGAACAAAATGAGAGGAACCAAGTTTTTACCAAGGCAATGAGAAATACAGAACTATTTTTCTGGCGTCATCTAAACCTTGCTTCCCAGTGAACTGCTATGCTTTTTAAAAGGTTGTTCACTTGTCAGACTCTTTAAAAATGTAACCTCTTAGTTTATTTTCTGCATCTTCTTGCAGAGTGGCTTTGACATCTCAGACATTTATATAGGAAATTTGTTAGATTTCATCTAAGTATCTATTAGTGATTTATTTACTAGAATAATGGTCTGTAAAATGTTAATGGTATTTGTGAAACATTCGTAGTGTTTGACTGTCATAACCAGATACACTTCCTCTCTTACCTGTATTCATTTTAATTAGAGAGAATTAACATCAGCAAGTCAGAAATCTTATTTTAAATAATTGATCTCACTTTTCTTTAGTACTTCTAATCCTTAGGGATATTAAAATACTCAACTTTTGGCCAAGTCTCGCTGGGATGTGAAATGCAACATTTCTTATAACTAAATGGTGCATTTTGAACAGTATATGTGCCTTAGCCAGATGCTTTTTATTTGATTGTTTTAGGCACTGGTGAATCTTAGTAACAAATGATTGTAGGGTTTTATTTTTTGATTTATCTTGCTGAATTTGGGTGAAATTTTCAGTCCATTTCCTGAACAGCAGTATTGTGGAATATATTTTATTAGTGAAACCGAGTATTTTACTAAAAATTGTTCAGGCTGCTTTAAGGCATCATCAGGACTGATGTCTACTTAAACCTGACTTATTAAACAAGGTAGTATTAATGATGAATTTTTCAGCTCTGGCAGGTGACAGGCAGTGGTGGCCTCTGCAGCCATGCCCCCCACAGGGGCAGCCCGCCTTGGGGAAAGGTGCCCAGGGCAAGGCTGGTGGGGCTGGGGTCTGTAAGAAGTTGGTGCAGCACGGGTGCTTTGCTCTTCCCCTGTGCTGTGTTCATGTGATAATTGAGCTTTTGCTGTAACGATTGACTCTGCAGCATTCCAGCTGGAGCTTGACACCAGGCACGATAAATACGAACGGCTCGTGAAGCTCAGTCGGGATATAACTATCGAAAGCAAAAGAACGATATTTCTGCTCCACAGGTTCACCAGGTGAGTCACGTTGAGCATGAAAATGTTGATAGAAACCTACAATCTGCCTTGCTGTGTTGTCTGTGAGTAACAGCTGCAATGTTCTGTTGAGAGGAATTTAGTTAACTTCCCATAAACATCCTTTAGGGTGAATGCAACCTAATGAATGCACACTCCAATTAGAGAATTAAAAGATGCTGGTTCAGGTTTCTGGGTTGGTTTTATTGGTTTATTAAACCAGTGTAGAGCAGTAGAGTGAGCAGCAGATGATAGCCTTCAGCTTTCAGCAAGCTGTGAGAGAGGAGTACACACCCTTCCTTCAGGTTACTTGCCCGGGCAGTTCTGTCACCGTTTTGGTTGTTGCACCCCCACCTGAGGTCTTCAATGCAAATAGGAGGTGACCTGGGGTCTGTTTATGTAAATACTAGAGCTGGATAGGCTTTTGTGTGAAGTTTTGAGCTTCTATATGTTTTATTTTCTCACGAGCCTTCAAGCAATATTTGGGAGCCAGAAACAAGCTAGAAGAGCAACAGGAAAATTTGAAGCTTTGCATAGCCTGTTGTATAAAGCATTTGCTGTACATGACAAACATTGGTCTTGCGTGTTTTAACAGCTCTCCCTGTTCCTTTTCTTTGTAATTTAATTTATTTTAATTTGCATTTTGTTAGCTATCAATACATTTATACTGAAGTGGTAACTATTTATAGTTACAGTTATAAATGGAGATTATGAAGTTGCCTCCTCTTTAACTTGGTTTTCTGCAAAGAGGTATTGTGATAATTCCAGTAACCTCTATAGCCTTGACTGTAAATAGCTACTCCCACTGCAGGGGCTAGGTCGCTGGGAACTGGTGGAGGAAAGAACAACAACAAAAAACTCCTCATTACTCTGAATTTAGATTCCTGTTTTATAAGACATTCCTGTTTTTGTGAGAGTGGAAGTTTTCCATGCTGTATTTTGTATTTCCTTCTTTGCTTTTCACAATTATTGTGGCTTTAATTTCAGTAAATTTTACTGTTTGCTTTTAAATGTTTTCTCGAGACCAATCAATCAGTAGTTCCTTAAAGAGACTGTAAGCTAGTATACCATATGGATTATTTGGGCTCAGGGGAGGAGAAAGGTTAAAGGAAATTAGATAAACTAAACTTTAAATGTCAATTATATGTTGTGGTTTTGAATCAGATATTTAAGCTGTTCCTGAACAACATAGTCCATAACTACTTCCTTTAAAAAAAACGACATGTAGAAGTACGTAGTGTATTGTATTTTGCAATACTGGAAAATACTTTTTTTAAGAGGATGAAGGGCTTCTGTAAATACTGCTAGCTTTCTGGAATTTTTTTTGAAGCCTTTGTATGTGTTTCTCCTTTTTCTTACTTACACAATAATCATGACTGTAGTCTGGAATAGACATCTTGCTACTAGAACTCTGGATGGTTGAATATTTTCTTGAATAGAATCTACAGAATTTCAGAATCTGTAATAGCTATCTATGGAAGTTAAACTGTTTCTCATTCTAGTATCAGTTTTGCTTTTTCTTGAAGCCAGTGAAAATGTATTGATTAATAAGAGAAAAAGTGTAATGTTTTTTAACTGTTTGCTCATGTTCTGGAAACTGCTCTTTCAGTTTCTGTTCTATGATTGCAGTGCTCCCAATGGGGAAGAAATACTAAGTGAATCTGAAGTCAAGCTAGATGCTGTCCGACGGAAGATCAAGCAGGTTGCACAAGAACTGATTGGAGAAGACATGTATCAGTTCCACAGAGCTATATCTCCAGGTAAATAATTTTAAAATAGGACAAGTATGCAGTTTTGAACTAAGCTTAGTTTCTCTTTATGTAGCAATACTTCCTCTTCATGCTGCAGGTCTGAATTTGTTACATTTCTGTGGTTATAAATCAGGACTCAGGTTAATCTTTGTTACTAGCAAAGTTAGCTCTGGTATTAGAGAAGCTATTGTCCTACAGATTGATTGCAGTTTAAGGGAAGATTTAAATGGGAGTCTATAACTGGAAAAATTTGGACCCTGACCTAAACCAAAGTTGAGAGTAGTTCTAACAAATGTACTGGCTGGTCTTCTCTGACTGAGAGGAATATATGTCGCACACTCATTTAACCTCCTAAAGGGTTATAATTTCTAAGAGGAGAGTGGGAGTGACTGTCTTATGAAATTACCCATTTTGAGTTGATAAAGTTAATGAATTTAAAATCCTTAGATTAGCATTTTCTTTCTTCTAGGCTCAGAATGTGCTTCTGCCTCTCTGTTACAAGCATTAAACCAGTTTGTGTGTTTCAATCACATCTTTTTCTGTTCCTCTCTGTAAACAGCAGTCTTTGCTAACATTCTTGAGATATTAAATCCCAGTTCGTTCATGACTCTTGGCTGTCAAACCGTATTTCTTTACTGAATCTTTGCTGACAATCTGAATATTACCTAAAATTGGTATGCTTTGGTTGTGGCAACACGTGAGAAAAATATGTAACTGCTTTGTGGTCATGGTAAAACAGTGTCTTTTGTTTATCAATCTAATTTTTAACATATTTGGAATTGTGTATGTCTTTCCTTGTTTAGACAAAACTTCTTCAGCTGATGAGAGCTGAAGATTTGCCCTGAATTATTTAATTGTTTAAAAATGTCCATAAGATTGATCTGATAAACCAGCAGCAAATACATGTATGTAATCTACACGACAAACAATGCTCAGGTTAACTTGTACTCATGTCTTAAACAAACTTTAGTTTGTTAGGAGCGAGACAGGTCTTGAGTCTCAGGAATTTGTAACCAGAAGGAGCTTGTCCTGACAGTCTTCAATGGCTCTGATTAATTCCACAGTCCTATTACCTGTGATGCATTGGGTTGTTCAAATTAGATATAAGTAGTATTTCTTAGAGCCACTTAATCTGTATGAGTCTTGCAGCTATTTATAGCTGAGGACTGTAGTGACACAATGAAAAAAGATAATTCAAAATACTGACACTACAGGTGATCTCAAAGTGTGAACAGTACTATTCCAAGTGTATTATGAGTATCTTGACATGCTGAAAACATCTTTTGATTTTCATTGTAAGTACTGCTTATAAGAGCTGAGAATCCTTGCATTCAGTTTTATGAACAAAAGTTTCTGAAAGCGTCGTTGTGACCTGTAACGTTTGTCTGAATAACCCCTGAAGTTTGTAGTCCCATGTGAGTCATATAATGCTGTGTATAGAACAGCAGTGTTTGAGGTCTACTACCTCATGGATGTTTGTGAGACTGTGTGGTGCAAGCTATCAGCAATGCCATGTGAGCAAGATTCTTCCAGGGTAGCCACTTATTCTGCATCACCTGAACTGTCTCTGTTTTGTTTGATATGTGTCTTTGTGGCATTAAATTCAAAGAGGCTTACCTGCCTCTAGTGCTACTGAGCAGTAGTTGGAATTAGATTCATTTGTCTCACACATAAGAGAGTACACCTACATAGCAGACATGTGGAAACTTACTGCACAATAACTTCTGTGCGTACCCATGTTCTTATAAAACAAGTATGCTAGTTTTCTACATCCAGATTCTCTCCTCTAAATAA
This sequence comes from Platysteira castanea, assembly GCA_013397175.1. NCBI lineage: Eukaryota > Metazoa > Chordata > Aves > Passeriformes > Platysteira > Platysteira castanea. The sequence continues at coordinate 2,265,090 of VYXC01009560.1, forward strand.
AAGAAAGTTTTTTGTTTTGTTTCTTTAAAAAATACATATTTTCAAAAATCAAGTTAGATTTCTTTTTTACATGGAAGATACCTAAACTTAGGCTAGCCATAGCAATCCAAAAGTAAAGTAATAATGAAAAAAAATTTGTTCAGCTTTGCTTTGTGTATTTGGTAAATACACGCCGTCAGCTGCGCTGATTTTTCTGCATAATTTATTTCTGACTTGCATAAAGGTACGCGTTAGTACCAGAATGGACCTGAGTAAGCTGTTTAGAAAACAACTGCAAGTATTCTGTCAGGAACAATTCAGAATTTTTAATAGTTTTTTTCCAGTGTTGTAAATCTCAGCCTCTTAAAATGCCTAAGATGTATTTGTCCATTTTAGAGCAGGACGAGTTACTCTAGAGGAGGTTAGTAGTAGTAGTAGTTAGCAGAGGGAGTTAGAGACCTGCTGCATGTGTATGATGACTCAGTGCCTCCACTGCTGCCAAAACTTTTAGAACAGAATAGGCAAATTCAGATGGAAGGGACCGACAGTGATCATCCAGTGCCGCTGCCTGACCACTTCAGGGCTGACCAAAAGCCAAAGCAAGTTGTTAAAAGCTTTGTCCAAATGCCTCTTCTAAACACTGACAGACTCGGGACATCAACCACCTCTCTAGGAAGCCAGTTCATGTGTTTCACCTCCTTTTCAAAAGAAATGCCCCTGCCTGATGCAGCTTAGAGCCATTCTCACACATCCTGTCACTGGATGGGACAGGAGATCAGCACCACCCTCTCCACTGCTCCTGCTCAGGAACCTGTAGGGAGCAATAAGGTCCCTCTCAGCCTTGTCCTAAGATCACCCTCAGCCTTGTCCTCTCCAAACTAGACAAGCCCAAAATCCTTAACTGCTCCTTGCAGGACATTTCTTCCAACCCTTTCACCATCTTTGTTACCCTCCTCTGGACACCTTCATCCTCAGGGACCTTTGTGTCCTTTTTAAATTGTGACACCCAGAACTGCACACAGTTGCATGTACGGTAGCACATCCTTAATGCTTACATGGGACTTGGGATGAGATTGTCATAAAGAATTTTCTTACCCCAGTCTTAAGAAAACTTAAAGGAATGAATCTTACTGACCTCTTGAGGTAAAAAGAAAGGAAGGCAAGAAGGTATTAGTGTTCTAAATGTAGGGGAGAAGAAGTAGACTCTGCTGTCCATCTTTCCAGCAGTCAAGTGTGCAGTCTCTCAAATATCTGAACTTTGCAGTTTTTTTTTACAGAACTAAAGGGTAGAAATACACAGCCCCCCAATGCATTTCTGAAGTTAGAACTGGAAATGGCTGTACTTTTACTTTTTCCCACTCTTCAGGTGAAGTAAATGGCAAGTCTGTGCCCTCCCATCAGTTGTATAATACTGCTTGGCCCTAAGATCTCCCTGTTGTTTCTGTACTTAGGTATTTGTGCCTCATTAAGAAGACTGTTTATAATTGAGATAAGTTGCCTTCATTCTATTTCTGTAGATCATCCACAGCATCTACTTATGTTCTAGCTCATCTACGTATGCTCCTCTGCAAGGGAAGTTCATGCCAGCTGGTGCCCATGGTGCATGTTTTGTAAGGGAGTGTTAGAATATACCTGTGTGTCACTGGGAAGACAGTGAATGCTTTTAGGAATTGTGTAAATGAGCTTGTGTGCATAACAAGTATAAAATGCTAACTTTCAGCCATACCTTTACTCTTACCTTCATTAAATCCTCTGCTCTCCAGTTAGTCATTGGGATGACAAAAAAAAGGAATATGGAGGCTTCGAGACTTGTAGGTCTTGATTGTGCTGAAGCTGGGATCAAGGAGGTGCCAGAGATGTGAAGGCGCTTGATGTCAGAATTATGAAGCTGAGGTAGAAAACCTAGGAACAGGAAGAATGAGGGAACAGTTAGGTGAAGAGCAATGGGGAGAGGGAATGCTTTATTCCACCTGCCCGCCACTGTTTATGAAGAACTGTAATTGGGAGGTGAACAGTGATAAGAGTTAAGAATGTTGCTTTTAGTTTTGGTTTTAAGTCTAATGTTCTTTAATTGTTGCTTTGGTTTTTTTTCAGTGGAAAAAGCTTGCATGTCTTCTTGAAAATAAATGTAGCTAAGAAAAGTGCTAGATCTTTTGTCTTTATATATTTCCTAGGGCTGTATGTCTTGACCTTCCTTTAACCTAGTTTTCACCTCTGATTTTGTATTTTAAAGAAATTCTGGAGAACTAGTTAAAAAGCATTTTATGAACAAAAGCATTGCCATTAAACTGCTTTTTTCTTTCAAAAAGAATAAAGAACCGCCTATGTCCCATATCTCAAAAGCAGCATGCCTAATTAACCTCAAACTTCCTAAAAATATTCTCCTTTGTCTTGAAATCAAACATGAAACATCCTCCTGTTCCCCACCCTACCTCTCACAGGAGTAAAAGGATTCAAAATGGAGCTTATAATGGAAACCGCTGTAGCACCCTTAACTGGGGAATCATGATTGTCTGCATAATAAAGCTGCCTAATACATATTTTATTCAGTATAATAACTGTTAGCCTATAAATAGAAGAATGCAATGAGTATTATGCTTGGGAATATTGTTTGCCACTTGTAATTGTTAAATGCTTTTTTTGGGGTTACTCCAAGCAGTTGTTCTTTTGACTTGAAGATAAAACAATTCTGGCAGAGCACTAAAGGAGTTTCATGCTTTCCCTCATTAAGAATAGTGCTAATGGCACGCAGGACGTTTCCCCAAAGGACACTTGCATGAGCTCAAACACTGAGTATAGCACTAATTGAACAACAACAAAAACTGATGACTGTTTTCTACACGTTTCTTAACAGTACAGATTGTCCCAGGGGATGATTAAACAAGCAAACAAAGAGATACTGAAATAATGAAGTCTTTTTTTAATGCAGAGCTCTTCATTTGTTATGTTAGAATGTTCTGCTTTGTTGATATTTTTAAAGCTTTACTATTTGTAATATAGAATTCCTGCTCCTTTGGCCCACTTTGCAGTGTATACCTTATATATCCTGTGAGGAAATATGTACTCTTTCTTTAAAATTGTTGAGAGACACTCTGCAAGAAAAGGACCGAAAAAGATTGTATGGATTTACGAAAGGAAGGAAGAAATTTTTCAGGATTTTTTATTTGTATATATATATGTGTTTGAGCATTTTTATATATATATTTAACTCTCAGCAACTGAGGGAAATATCAACAGTATACAGAAAATATCTGTACAGGACTTAAAGACAAGAAAGAAATGCTCTGCAACATGTGTATGGTCCTGCACTTTGGCTGCAACAACCCCATGCAATGCTACAGGCTGGGGGAAGAGTAACTGGAAAACTTCCCGCTGGAAAAGGACCTGGGGTTTATGGTTGACAGCAGCTGAACATGAGCCGCAGCGTGCCCAGGTGGCCAGAAGTCCAGTGGGATCCTGGCCTCTATCACCAATAGTGTGGCCAGCAGGACCAGGGCAGTGATTGTCTGCCTGTATTCAGCACTGGCTGTGATGTCATGATGATTTTTTGCCTCTTTTATACACCCCTTTTATATACCCCTTTTATATACCCCTTTTATATACCCTTTTATATAGCTTTTATGTATCCTTTGTGCTTTTAGCCCACGTAGTTGTAATACCCTAAGTCTGATAACCAGCTTAAACCCAAAGTTCCATTAAGTTAAGAGACTGAACATCTTGGAAGCCTCGCAGTTGGGGGTCAGAAAGCCCCAGACACCAAGGTCCTCTCCAGAACATATTCTGTGAACCAAGCTAGGCCATCCAGGGGGAAGGTTCCTCAGGACAGAGGCTTCTCTTGAGCCTCTCATTGGGGAATCTGTGATAGATANTGTATACATGAATCATTGTGTGTGTGCATTTTTGGTGTGCATTCTGGAGTGCATTTTGGTGCATTCTACCTGGATGTGATGCACCTGAGGATCCTTAAATAAACGCCGAGGTAAAACCCTTTTTTCCTGTCTAACCGTGTTTGGCTTTTGATTTTAAGACCATGAAACGGCAACAACTGCATCTCAACTTCTATGTCCAGTTTTGGACCCATCACTACAAGAAAAGCATTGTGGTGCTGGAACCCATGTCCAGAGAAGGGCAATGGAACAAGTGAAAGGTTTGGAGCACAAGTCTGATGAGAAGTGGCTGAAGGAGCTGGCAGTGTTTAGCCTGGAGAAAAGGAGGCTCAGGAGGGACCTCATTGCTCTTTACAACTACCAGAAAGGAGGGTATAGCCAAGTGTGGGGTGGTCTCTTCTCCAGTGTAACAAGCAATAGGACATGAGAAATGGCCTCAAGCCACTCTAGGGAAGGTTTAGATTGTATATTAGGGAAAATTTAATCATGGGAAGGATTGTCAAGCATTGGAACAGGCTGCCCAGGGAAGTGGTGAAGTCACCATCCCTGGAGGTATTTAAAAGACACATAGATGTGGCTGCCCCTGGAGACATGGTTTAGTGGTGGACTTGGCAGTGTTGGGTTAGTGGTTGGACTCAATGATCCTAAAAGTCTTCTCCAACCTAAAAAAATCTATGATTCTATGTTAGGATGTATGTAATTAGTCAAAGCATGTTCTAAATCTACTCTGCATAAGTGCAAAACTTGTGTAATGCAGAGGGAAAATTAAGGATTGCTTGATAGGTTAACATTGTGTGGGATTGAATGGAGTACCTTTTTAACATGACTTTGTTAAATGAAATCTCTAGCCGTTTGAAGACTTACTCAGTTTTTTGCCCCTTAAGACAAAATATTGAACGGGGAGCCCATAATTCTTCTGGAGCTTCTTAAGTAGAGTGGCGTGGGGTGATGATGGTAGATGCAAGTAGAGCACTGTTGGCTGACCTTTGCTGTGTGCCTGTGCTTCCAGCAGTGGAGAGTGAAGTGGTGTACACAGGGAAGCTCATTAGCTGTTTATCATGTCTGCACTTGCTCTCAATAGGATTAGATGACGAGGCTGTAAAATGTCAGCACCTTGTCAAAACTATTGCTCTGTGGCTGCTTCTGCTGATGATAATGCAGGAAATTCTGTGTAAAAGTTCAGCACTGACGCAGTCTAACACATCATTTATCTTATGCAGGCACTATTTGTGTTCTGAGAGATTGATATAATGGAGCTTATTTCTGTCTCCTGCCTTATGCCATTTAGAGTCACTTTAGGCGCATAAGATATTGCAACAAACTGCATTGCTCGATTGGATAAGGCCGGTTAAGTCGGTATGGATGAAAAGGAAATACTTCAGTTGCACTAGGATGCCACTTTTTAACTGCAGCATATAGGACCACCAGACAGGATGCTGTAAGAAATGCTATGGAGATTAGTGGGGTCTGTCCAAGCAGGCCAGCTTTAGATTACTGATGATTTAAGTAATAATATTTTTTTGGATATTGTATGAAGGATTTTAATTAGAATGCAAACTAAAGGACTATCCAGTAATGATTTCTGTGTTTACCTGGTTGTTTTGGTTTGGTTTTTTTTCCCCCTTAGCTTTTTAACTCAAAATATGGAAATAACATACTCAAATTTTTCTATCTTTCTAAACACACGTGTATTTCTGAAATAATATCAAGGTACATAATATCAAGGATATAATATCAATGTACTGTTCTGCACATCGGGAACAGTTTAAGTAGGACACCTGTTTTTTCCCTTGAGAAAGCTTAAAAACTGTAGTTAAAATAGATGGCATATTTAATTGTAGGTTGGTAATAGAAAGGAAAAGCTTTGTATTGCAGGAGGAAGGTATCATGAATTGTAAATGTCTCACCCAGGATAAGACCTAAATACACCTAAACTTGAAAGGAAAGCTGTCCGTGAAGGAAGCAATCAGGTTTATGCAAGATGGTGGGAAAACACAGTAACACAGGAACAGGATGTAACTGAAGAATTAATCTCTTTGCTGTTGTAGGTGAGGGGTAAAATGCCAGAAATGGAAACAAAGTTTCCTGATTATACTGGAAAATTAACAGCATTTGCAGTGAATAAGATAATGGTTAGTAGATACAGTTTTGTTAATTTCTTTCCTTCTATTTTGTTACTTTCTGAGTTTCTCTGAACTCATGTCCCCGCTTGGTCAAACTGGTTTGGTTTTTTTTCATTCTGCAAGTTGCCTATTTGAAATTTGATACCTTCAATTTGTTGCATTTTACTACCCTTTCATTATTTTGGTTCATGCCTTTTTTCTAGGTTCTTCTAGGGAAGGGGAGAAACCAGCAACTGCAAAGCCTCTCACTTTGCGTTTTCTGCTGCAGATTTTGTATGTCCATACACAAAAAATTAAAACAAGCCTGTGAAGATGAATGCAAATTCTGACATGAACAAACTAGGCATGCACTATGTGAGAATTGTTTATCAGCTCATCCCTGAATGAGATGTAAATTCAGCAGGAGCCATTCAGAGCAGCAGAAGTCCGTAAGAGAAGCTATTTATAGTCTTTTAAAGATGCATGATCACAAAGACTGTCCTTTCCTACTTCTAACTTAAGACCTAAATGTCCTAAAGTCCTGCTGTACTATTATGACAAATACTGCAGTATTTGATGACAACCTGAAACTCGTGGCATTCTTTGTCTTTTAATTCAGTTTCATACCTCGCAAATGGAGGAGACCTTGCGCTCTGGCTCAGGAATTTTTTTCAACCCTGCAGCTATTGACATTAGTCATTCACAGACCAGATCTCTCCAGCCTTTGCAGGAACCAAGTGCAGTTGGAACATAAGAGAAGTTAAAAAAACTATGAAGCTTTTTTGTTTGTTTATTTAAAATCACACAGGAGAGTGTGTCATAGAGGATCTCCATTCCAAGAAACAACCAGGATAGCACATCGTGGTTCAGTTTCTGTTTTGCAGTCACGTGGTGAGAAATAGAGGTTGGTGAGCAGTGAAGTACCTTTGTGCCATCTCACAGATCTGTGTTTATGAGGATAAGTGGCCACTGTTGGGTCTTTTGCATGGAAACAGCATCATCTTGAGAAGAACTTTCACTGTGTTTTGAACTGCAGAAGCTGTGTTGTGTTAGGTGCTGTTTCTTCTTTGATCAGTGAACATCCTGTCTGAGTCAGAGCTTCCTTCTTCGTATCTTGAACACTTGCCCTCAAAGCTGTCAGTAGTGTAAAATTTGCCATCTGACTGAATAAGTTCTAAAACTCTGTATTAATTACAGTTGAGGGGTAGTCAAAGAGATCAGGAAGACTGCTTGTCACAGGAATAGTTTTTTTAAGAGCTCATGTAGAACATTGGGTGCTCTTCAGAATTACAATGTTTGGGGCTGGTGAGTTGGAATAAAACCCCAAACTTCAGAATGAAAATCTTGATTACAAAAGTAACCATGGTACATCCCTCAGGTCCCCAGGCAGAAGCAAAATAAAAGCTTGTGAATTTCTCACCCTCAATTACTCATCTGCAAAATGCCCTATCATTTGTCATATGTCCATGTGTTTTTAATAACAATATAAAAAAAAGGCTTGATTAACATGTTCTCTGCAATGAGAGATTAAAATATTCTTTGCAGTTCTTTGAAGGGTTTTTGTGCCTGTTTGGAGAAATAATTTAACTCTCACAGGCACCTGTCTGATAGGGAACCTATGTTTGTTTCTGTGGTTTTTGGGAAAACTGACTAATCTTGGTATTACGTGTTCCCTGAATTTGGTGTGTATTCAACTTTAAACAAAGTGCAAACAGTATTAACACTTCAGTATCTGAAATACATCCCTTCAACACATGCAGCTAGAAGAGAACAGAACTTTTTGGTGGTCGTGGATGTGTCAAGTAGCAATTGACTAATAACAAAGCATTCAGGGCTTTATAGAAAAATTCACATGAATTTAATTATTGATATAATAATAAACCTACTCAGCTTTTGAATTATTACTCAGTCAATAGAAACAGATGTTTTTGTCCAAATTTGTGAGCACGTACAGACTTTTGTTCTGGTACTTTTATTTGTATTTGTTAGTTAGTACTGTTTTATAAAATCCATCCTTGACTAGAATTACTCTTTTAGGACATTTTCACAACAGGATGTCCAGAACATTCCTGTCTGTGAGGAGAGATGGCTTTATCCTCTTTCAGTGTATGTTATAAAATTAACCTTTGACTTCATGCTTTCAATCAACAAAACAGTTTGATTGTTTCATAGCCTCAGCTTTAGTTTAGTTACATAAGTTTTTACCCCTTCTGCCCAGAAAAAAACCTGTGAATCTTAGGAATCATTGTCAAGTGTGCAGAGAACTTTAAAGGACTAGATTAAGGTGTGAATTGCCAGTTTCATCTTAATAGGACACTGGATTTAGTTTTTGTATTAATACTTCTAAATTTATTGTGTGTACTTGTGTCAGTTGAAGATGTACCTGGTTAATTGTTTGCTTATTTCACTTGTTCTCCCCTTCATTCATCCATATGCTTCTAGAAACGAGTTCTTTAAGTTTACTATGCTCCCAATATTCTGCAGAGTTATTTCTCCGTTTGGGATTTCCACAAGAATATGACTCTTTTTTTGGGGTTATGGTGGAGATTTCTAGGTTTTGGTGGTGGAGTTTTTTTTGTTGCTGCCTTCTTTGGTTTTGGGGGCAGGAGAAAGAAGGGATGTTTTTTTCTGTGTTTGGTTTTTTTGTTTGAATGACAATGTAACTTGCCAGTCTAAACATGAGGATAAGATAGAGCCTTGTCTGTGCTGTTTTGGCTTTGTAATGAATCAGCAAGTGGGTAGTTTCACATGACTCGCCCTGTAAATAATGTGCCCCACCCATCATACAGTGATCCTGGAAGAAACTTGCTGTGTATATCTTCCTACCATCTTTCTAGTGGCTGCTCTTGGCCTGTGATTCCTGCTGCACGGCTTAGGGGAGGAGCTGGGTGAGAGAGCACAGACTTGTGTCTATCTGCTTGTGTCCTGACCATCAGCACAGGTTCCTCTCTAAACAGAAAGATAGAGACAGGACAAAGGATGAGAAAGAAAATGAGTTTGAGAAGAAACAGGGAGAGAAGCAGCTTCTTTGGGAGGTGGCAGATAGCACTGGCATTGCTAGCTTTAACAATCAAGGTTCAAATGAAATGCATTTGAACCTGTTTTGTAACTGTCGAACTGAGATTTAAAGGAGGAAATGAAGTAAACAAAATTTTAGGAGGAAACTTTCACCTCTTATTTGATCTGTCATTCTGGGTTGAAACTTCTATGCATGCATGCATGCACATCTCAGGTGGAATTAGACTCTGTTTACCCTAATACAGCTCCTGTAATTAAGTAATTTCTATTATTTACTCATTCTTTAAATAGAACTAGCTTTTCCTCTGTCTTATACATTCATTTGACTCTTGGACTGAGTGCTTCAATGACCTTTTTATTAATCATTTTTTATTTAAGAAACCTAATTTCTTGCTAAGTTTCTTAGGGAAACTACTTTTTCTTTTTTCTTGGAGCTTACATATGTAGTTAAGGAAAAATGTCATGAATATCAGCGGGCAAAAAATGCTCAATCTTCCAGGCAGAAAAATCTCCTTTATTTATAGATACTTGCTCAGAACATATCTCAGTGTATCTCTCTAGTTCTTATGTAGAAAATAAATTCTTAAAACGTAGAAGGGAGCTGCTATACTAGGTCACTGTCACTTGTTTGTACAAGCTATTTATATAGAATAAATGTAATAAATACTTAAGCAGTTACTTTTTTACCTTACATCTGTAATTTTAAGAGGCGCTAGTAAAATAATACAGTGTTTTTAATTGGAATTTTGTCCATGTTCTACAAAAAATCCCAAACCCATAAAAGGCAGTCTTACAAACTATTCCATTACTGGCAGCTCAATCCATAAATAAGCCAATTTTGGAAAAAATCCAGAACAAGAGCATAAGGGGAAAGGTATTGTTGGATGGTGTAGTGAAATGGGACGAGGTTTTTCACCTTGGGAATTATTTGCTGAAAATAGCGGATGTCCTACCATTAAACTAAGACATAACATGTTTAAACATCCTTCTACCTGCACATGGAAATACCCTGTTTCAAGGTCTTGGGTCATTGAAATGTCATATTGTAGCTACTTCTGGAAGAAGAACTTACCAAAAAAAGAAGGAAAAAGTAAAGTATTAATGTTTTTTGCAAAGTAGTTGTGAACAGGATTTGTTACCAGTCTATTTGTAATGGTAACTTTAACTGAGTTTTGTAAGGCTTACTAAATAGTGGGAGATAGATCCCCTAATTGTCAAAAGGTGACAGTCAATGGCAAACAGACTGTGTGTGACATTCACACGGTGTTGTTAAACAAAAGGAAGGAGCACAAGGCTGGAACATGTCAGCTAGGGTAGGATGGCAGGAGGAAGCAAAGATCTATGTATGTGTACATACATATAAATATGCCCACATAAAAAAGTACATAAAGATGAAAGAACAGAGAAGCCAAACACTTATAATAGAAAAGGTCAAAACATGTGTGAAGTAGTGCAGTGGAGTGAGTTGAAAGTGGGACATCTGACTGATCGAGAAAAGTATTTACCAAAAGGTTTGAGGGCTGATTTGATCTCTCTGAGAGCTGTGGAAAATGCCAGGTTGATTCTTCATGTGTGATAGTCTTCTCCGGAGATAGCAGAGAGAGATTCTCACAGATATTGTCATGTTAAGTGCTGCTGTATCTGGTAGCTTACAGCTTATCCACAGAAAAAGCCAAAATTTCATAATGGACTACTGGTCCTGTTACATCAGAAGGTAAGTCAGGGAAAGAGTGAGTGATGAAATCTACTTCTCTGCAACTTCTGAAGTTATTTATCTTAACAGATCCTGAGTAGCTTTTATCTAGTATTCTTCTATTGCTTATGCCCAGAATGCTTTACCTGAATTCTGTTGATTAAATTATGGTGTTTAATTGGCCTTGCCAGCTCCCTGTTTATGTTCTGGTTTGTGAACAGCAGTGCTGAGTGTGGGTTTTGTTGCTGCATATTTATTCTGCTTTTCCCACTTCTGCTGTAGAGTCCTATAAATAGTGCAGGCTGAATTGCCATTCTGAGTTGCTTCTGCTCAAACACATATTTTAAAGGAAAAAAAAATGCAGATCACTTATCATGCTTTCGTGATTGTAATGTAGAAAGCCTTCTTCCCCTTAAGGTTATGTCTAATTTTTCAGGGTATTTCCACCCTCATCTGTTATTCAAATCTGTGTTCTCTTCTTTTTGATTTAGACTATTTCTTTGATCCAGGTGAAGTCTAAATTTGCTTCTTCCTGCATATTTCTATAGGTTGAGGTCCTGGCCCTGTACAGGTCAGTTGAAGGTATTAAGATTATTCTAATGGAACCAGGATTCTACTTCTGGTACCCTTGGTTACATCCTCATTTTCTCACTGACAAAACTGTTGTCTAATCCTGGCCCTCTTGCAGCATGATACCTGTTTGCTTCTCTTGAAGTGAAGTCATCCCATTAAAGTGGCTCAGAATAGCTCTGCTAGAACCATCTCTGTCATGTGTCTGTTCCTTTAATGTCCTCTTTGGGCTTTTGCTGGTCATGGGTCAGATATACACAGGCATTGACTTTGTCTTTACGACTTTTTTTAGCTTAGTACTGCCGTGGCTGTTTGTTCCAGCTTTGTTTCTGTCTTTTTTTCCACCAACAGTGCCAGCTTCAGCTTGCTGCCTATGAACTTTTCTCATGTGCTTCCTCCAAAGCTGCTCTCTGCACATAGGGAAAAACTGACAACCTGTGAAATCTCGGTCTGAACGTTCAAACTTTTTTTTTTAGACCTCACCTTGGCTGTAATGCATAATAAAATCACCATATGCTAAGTAGGAAATTGTGGCAGGTAGCTGTAGATGGCATACAAATCTGGTACAAGCTACGTTTGTTATCCTGTCTTTTATTCCCTTGCCAACACACCAACTCCTTTTGTCCCCCTGCACGCCTTAATTTTAGAGTGTAAGTTCTTTTGGACAGAGCAGTTACTCCTATATTCATAGAATCACAGAACAGTTGGGGTTGGGAGGCACCTCTAGAGATGACCTAGTCTAACCCTCCTGCCAAAGCAGGATCACCTGTTGGTCCTTTTATTGGACATCACAGTCCTGTCTGGTTGGTTGGTTGGTTGGTTGGTTGGTTTGTTTGTTTGTTTGTTTGTTTGGTCTGGAGTGATTTGTAACAACAGATGTTTTGTCTTGAACATGAATTTCACCAAGCCTGCATATTTTAAGGAGCCTGATTCCCACAAAATGGAGAAGTGGGAAGTTCAGTTTTAAACAAGTATCTACTACAAGTCCTTCTGGGCAGGGCTGCTCACCATCTGTTCATCTCCCAGCCTGTGTTGATACTGAGGATCCCCTGACCCAGGTGCAGCACCTTGCACTTGGTCTTGTTAAACTGTGTGGGATTCCCATGGGCCCAACTTCTCAAGCTTGTCCAGGTTGCTCTGGAAGGCATCCCATCCTTCAGGTGTGTCAGCTGCACCGCTCAACTTGGTGTCATCTGCAAATTTGCTGAGGGTGCACTCGATCCCACTCTTCATGACATCGATGCAGATATGAAACAATACTGGTCCAAGTATGAGTGCCTGGGAACACTGTGGGGAGCTGCTGTTCAGTATGCTTCTGAGAGTACCATGATGCTTTATATTGAAATTACAGAGGATTCTGCATGAAAAATGCAGTTGGATTAAAACTTGAACATGCTTATCTGTGTGCTTCGTCAGACTTTTATACTTCAGACACATGGTATGTTAGATAATATTTCAGTGTTATTTCTGGATTATGTTTTCACTTTTTGCTGGTAACCTTCAAATAGTCTCACTTTAAAAATTTCTTAAAAAGTAAATAATTGTGAGCATGGATTATTGCTGGAAAGTTTGAAGCATTAGCTGAATTCTGCTGTTTTTGCAGGTCTTCAGGAATATGTTGAAGCAGTTTCGTTTCAGTATTTTATCAAAACACGATCTTTGATTAGTGTTGAAGAGATCAACAAACAACTAATATTTACAGCAGAAGACAGAGAAGAAACAACAAACATGGTAAAGGTTTTTCTTTTCTCAATTGACAAACATCTTTCTGGGGTGGAAATTCAGCAAGAAGGCTTAGTCACATTTTTGGCATCTGATTAAATAAGGCCAGTTAGTGGAATGGGATTAGATATACATGTGGGCTTTGACTCACTTGTTCAAAACATGCTTTTTATTCTGATAAGTAGTAAACTAAATCCGTGGGATACAAGTTTATAAATTTCACATCCTTTTTATTCAGAGCAGACTGAACTCTTTCTAGTATGGCAAAAGATCCAGGCCAGTGAAATACTAGGTAACAAATGTAGCAGAGGGATTTTTGGTGCCTAGGACTGCCTGTAAGATCTGCTGGGATATAGTGATGTTGCCAAAGTTGGGGGAGAAAAACCAAGGCAGGATGAACTCCACAAATGAAATCTTACTGCTGGTATTGAACTAGTCACTGGAGGCACTGTATTCACCATGTGTTAAAACACCCTGCATGTGTCTTAGCTTCGTCATTTGTAACCCTCCAGGAGCTGATGCCTTTCAGAGGACAAGCTGGTGTCCCATCATACCTTAGCTCTAATACCATATCTACTGTTTCTTGACTTACCTGTACTCCTACCCTGCCCTAAAAGGCTCACAGGGACAAACTACTGTCACCAACCCCAGTAAACTGAGTGCAGTTTGATTATTAGCAGGGGACAACAGTGATTTGGTAACAATCTACAGAAGTGCACGTGCAGTCGAGGTGCAGTCTACAGTAATGCTACTTTACATAAATTCCTGAGTCTGCTTCTGCTGAAGAGATTCTGCTGTAAAGCACTTCTCATTCTTTCTTTATTCTCTTGGTAAGATACTTGCAGGGAAGCCTGATTTTTAGCTTAAATTCATTTGTTTTTACCAGAGGCAGGTCCATTGTCGCAAACTTGTTTTAACAAACTGTGAAGTTGCTAACCCCAGTGTGCATGCCTCTGACCAGATCTGTGAATTTGGGTAGGTAGCGTATTATGGGAGCAAGTGAACAGACAGAAACCTGCACTGTCTCCCACGTTACCAGTATTATGGCAATGAGAAGTATTGGAAACTTGGACATAGGAGCAAACTTGTAACTTTCTAAGATGTTTACTTCATGAAGATTTTTGTTTGCTCTTTTAATAAACTCAGTTGATATAAAACAAATCTGAGAACACTATGGCTTCTTGTACAGAATATATTTTGAAATTCAAGACACTATTACAAAATTGTATGGTTTGTTTTCATAATGCAGACTATTTTTGATTGATTTGCTAGCTTTGGACAGACCATTTAGGAGAAAATCAATCAGGCCAAGATCTGTCAGATGAAAAAAACCCCCAAACAACTGCAAATAAATGTTGCTACAAAGATGTGATAATTCTGTTTGCAAATAGAGATGGCAGAGTTAAAGTGTGTTTATCATACTTGCTAGAATGAAAATGACATCTCAAGTAGAAATTGCCTTTTGATACGCTGGAAGGAGATTAGTACTTCTGAAATCAGACCATGTGGAAGTGCCATACAATTTAATTTTCCAGGATGTTTTAAATTTCCAGTTACGTTAGATGAGTTAGTGTGTATTTGAACCACTACAGACAGCTTTTTCACAGTTCTCTGTACTGGACTTTCTTCCATTCTGTCCCCAGACCTCCAATTCCCATGATAAACAACCCCGTACGTGGAGCCTGAAGGTAACACCCGTGGATTACCTGCTGGGAGTGGCTGATCTGACGGGAGAGCTGATGCGGCTGTGCATCAGCAGCGTTGGGAACGGGGACATAGACACGCCCTTTGAACTGAGCCAGTTCTTGCGTCAGATTTACGATGGCTTTACTTTCATTGGCAACACTGGACCTTACGAAGTCTCAAAGAAGCTCTATACCTTGAAACAGAGTCTGGCAAAAGTAGAGAATGCCTGCTATACGTTAAAAGTACGGGGATCTGAAATCCCAAAGCACATGTTGGCTGATGTGTTCTCCACCAAAACGGAATTGATTGACCAAGAGGAGGGTCTTCCTTAAAATAAGGAGGCTCTTGCAACTCAGAAGGGAAGAGGACTTAGAGAAAGGTCTTTAGTTATGGTTTGTGGGGTTTTGACCTTCTCAAAGCTTTTTAGGTAGAGATATTTTTAGTTTTATCTATGAGGAGGCTGTTTGCAGTGGTAATTTGTAACCAGAAATACTTTTTATGATGTGCAAGAGAAAAAATGTATGACTTTGGCCTCTTGGTATGAAATTTCCTGTATTGCTCCATTGTATCTTCTTTCAGAATGACCAAAATTTCCACTGCACTCTACTCCAGTGACTGTCATTTGTGTCACCTCACCTCAAACTGTTGTTACAAGTTTTCATCAAGCACAGCAGTGGAAAAAAAAATGGTTAGGTGCTCTTATTTAGCATTATCCATAGGTTTCTGCTGACCCATTTTCTGAGTATTTGGGTTCTATACTTATGTCATACCTACAACAATACACCTGTGCGTAATTGCATCCCTTGACTTGAAACTGGGGTGGTCTCAACAGTGCCATGTAGATCAAGTTTTCTCTAATTAGTGTTTAAAGTATGAAACTAAGTCAATATTGCCAATTGATAATGAAGCTAATTGCACCAGGTAAATACTACTGTGCAGCAATTATTTTGGGTCTCTGTTAAAACAGCTCCGTTTGAGCTAACACTGGTATTTCACAGTTTTGAGACAAGCTAGAAAATCCACAGAAAATAATTGTGGAATGTATTGTTTTACATTTTTTGTAATACAGTTTAATGCAGAATCTGACATATTTCTGTTTGTAGACAAAGAAGTTGTCATACAAAGTATGTAATTTGGTGTTAGGACAAGCAGTTTTTGGCCAGAACAGTGGCCATTGCAGTGCTGGAAGTCTGTTCTCCATTGTTTGTGCTGCCCTGAGGACCTCCAGTGGGATTGAACTGGTATAAGTGAAAAAGGGTTAGCCAAGCTTTAAATACATGTTAGCAGGAACTATATCGTGTGTGTTCCTGTGGAAAGGAAATTGCAAACAGAAGTAAGGCAGGCATTCTGGTTTCCACATTTATCTTTGAGGAGGGTATGTCACTGTTGGCAAAAAATCAGGGCTTTATACTGGTGTCTGAAGCTATGAAAGTCTGATAATGTACATAATGCTAAAGGAAAGCAGATAAAACAACATGATCTCTAGACTCCAGGAAATAGGCCTCCCAACTGCAATTGAAAATACTGTATGTTTTTTATTTCCACTTCCATATGCTGTGATACTGCCAATATTTTTCCCATGAGCATGTCCTGAGTAGCTGGAATCATCTGATATATGGATAGGAATGGGTAAATACATTTCTGTCAAATTTTCCCATTGTTTCCACATAAAGCAATATGTGGTGGGTTGAACAAGGAGTGGCATTTTTCCTATTGTTTAATACTATTTTTTACAATAAATTCTGAAAAGTAGTCACTGTCTCTATGTTGGTCCTTTTGCCTGTCAGCCCAAATGGTAAATTACAATTACGGTGCAAGTTTCCCACTGTGCAGGACTTCACTTGGAAATTTTGTTCCATTCCTATATTCATACTTCACCGGGCACTTTCTAATCCTGAATCTCTTTTCTCTTTCTCCCTTAACTTTATTCTGTGAAGTCTAAAAACTAGTTAGGATAGAAACTTCGTGTGATTCTCTTGAATTAAAAAAATACAAAGGATTCAGATGACAAAGCAAGTATATCCCTGGAACAAATCTGCAACAGTACCCATGCTTTTACATCTCACCTTTTTTCTCTGCTTTTTTTTTTTTTCCTGATGAGAGGAGGGGAAAGACAGGAGAATACTTGCTAATAAGGAATAGTTTTGGGGTGTCACCCCCTCCCTGAGATGTATACATCTAGCATTTCAGTTGATGCAGCTACAGTGCGGTTGTGTCGCTTTTGGCACAGCTAAATTTACTGCAAGTCATTGCTTGTTTAGTGTAAGTGTGTGAAGTGAAAGCAGATACTATTAGACATAGGGTGTGATATTAAATAGAGGTCTGTCTCTTGTCTGTCCTAGCAGCTACCATGGGGAATTAAAAAATGCTCATGGCACAGTTTGAAAAGGGATGAGATGAATTCCAGCACATTGCACTGCTTGGCTCAGTGACATTCTGCCTCTAGCCATGGAACGAGCACACAGTGGCCACCACTTTAGTCAGCTCTTGCTTTTATACAGTCATTCATTATTTTAAAACTATGGATGTCTATAGAGAGTACTTTTATTTTTCCCTAGCGATCTTTAGAAGTAGATGCTCTTTCAACAAGTACATACTGGTTCTAATGATTTTGAGACTTAAATTTTCAATAAGGCAAGAGAAATTTTTTAAATGGCATCCATGATTTCTAAACTTCAGGCTGCCTGCCCATATTGAAAAGCTGTGAATAATTTCTAATAAGGAGCAAAGTGTATGTGGGGTGTATTAAAACACCAGCACAGATGGGAAGTAGCTAATGGCCTGCAAACCTCCTGCTCAAGGAAATATTTTCCCCAAAAAACAATTGCACTGTAGCTATTTGAAAAGTGACAGACATTTATCAGCAAAACAAGCTGCTAAACAAGCAATGGCAGTTTTCCCATTTCTTATCCCCTTACTCTATGGAGCTATTGATACGCTTGGTCTGCAGCCAGAATGGGACTACGTCATAGCAGATGTTTCACAAGGGCAGCTCTGCGTGCTAAAAAGCATCTGCCTTTCTGGAATCTCCTTTCTCAGAAATGGTTTTTCTTCACGGATTCACTTTTTTTCCCCTGACTGTTAATTTTCAATGAGGAAAAACGCACCCGCATTTAGCTTTCCAGAACTGCCAGAGAAGTTATGCAAGAGAAACTTCCTGTTGACAAGACACATATGTCTGTCCACTTAAACTCCTGCTTACTTGGATGTTTGCTGAGTTTATTGAAAATCAAAAGAAAAAAAAAGAAAATAAACTGGAACTTTTATGATATTTAGCATATTAGGTGCTTTATAGAATCCAGGCCAGATTCTGGCACTGCCCTCAAAGAGTTTGCAGTTTAAGAGCAGGCAAAAGGGCAGCCAAGACAAACAAAAGGAAGATGGTAGAAAGGGGAGAAGATAAAGTGACAGGATTTTTACCAGAAGACTGTGTAGTAGTAGGTTGGTTTACCAGTTCCCATTTTGGGAAAGAAACTTGTCAAAACTTAAGGAAGTCTGGAGTGTGACAGTAAAGGGTTAGTTGGGAAGGGTGAAGGCAGTGGAGAGGCAAAATGGAAGGAAGTGAGGTAGAGACAAAGGGGGGAAGAGTGGCAAGGAGTGGGACAGCATGAAGGAAGAGCAGGCTGAGCCACGGGACAGCGGGTGCATATGCAAGTAGGGTGGGACTGGGGAGGACGTGGGACAGGAAGACAGCCCTGCAAGAAGTTGGAAACAACACTTTGAAACGAAGTGACTCAGCTATAAAAGGGACTTGGAGTTGACCGAAGGAACTGAATTTAAAATTACCACAAAGTCCCCAATGCATTGATCTAGCCTTGGGCCATAAATAAGGGGAACTTGATTTCCTGAGCAGCTGAGAACCTGCAGGTCTGGGATTGAGCAGGGTTTGCAGGCTTCCAGTCATGCTGCCACTAATCAAGCTCTCAATTCCCATATGACCCAACTTCCCATCCACAGTCCCTTCACTCCCACACTGGTAGCCACAAACCTTGATGTCTGAATTGCCATTATCTGCAGCTGTTAGAGACACGGTTAGATACAGTTCTTAACATAAAGGAATGCTTACGGTGACCACAGTTTCCCCTTGTGTGCTGCTTATGTGTCCATTTCGCTGGCATTACTGCTTCAAACCCTTCTCTGCTTCTTCCCTTTCTTTACTTACCCTTCCTTAGGCTGTACTGTTCTTTTGAGCTGTTGCCCATGTCCATCCCATGGTTCAGTCGTTTTCGTGTTTAGCTGGAATCCTGGGGTGAAATGTTTCCATGCAGGAAGAGGAATCGATGGGTTTCTTAGGTAGGGTTGTCTGCTTGCACCTCCAAATTTGGGAGTAGTGCTCTGACTCTGAGGGGAGAGGTCTGGTATTCCTGCATTCGGATAAGGCCTGGTGCATATGTCCTACGGCAGCCATGGTGCCATGTGTCAGGATGGGTGGGTGGGAAGATCTCATGTTGCTTTTGCAGGTGAGCAAGCCTTAGTTTTTCTGAGGTTTGCAATCATCATGAGCCAAGGAAAATTACCTACAAATATGGAAGAAGTTTCTTCTCCAGTTCTGAGGAAGGTTGTCTTTGAGGAGTATGATTTCCCACAAATTTTACCTCTTTTTACCTCACCCATCATCCCTTTGAAAGGCCTATTTGCAGAATGTAGCAGAAGAGACTTGCTGATGACTTCTTCTGGAGCCAGTCGGTGCCTCCCTGAACGCTGGCCAAAAGTGATGTGATGGTTCCTATCTCAGCTCCTCCCACAGGCCAGGCAGGCTGGCTCCAGTGTCCCTTCAGCCACTCGGGGTGGGGCTGAACTCGGATCCTCCATTACTGGATTTTGCAGACCCGTGACACGTGGGTTCATCCTCTTTTTTTTTTCCTTAGTGTTGTTTTTATGTCATGCAGATGTTCATGCCTCCTAAAGAAAGACACTGTTGTGTGTGCTCTGCTTCTCCACAGCCACAATAGGTCAGATGATTTCTTGAGACCATCATAAAATATTTCTTGGCTGCAGGTGCAGTGCAGGTTTTGGGGGACATCTTCTAGCTTTGGGCACTTCTCCCACAGCCCTGAGCTTTCTTGCAGGCTTGCAAGTTGCTTTTAATCCAGAAGGGTCCTACTAGTTCCATTAAATTCTTCCTCAAGGTCCTCTCCTCAGATGACCCCAGCAAGAGAAGCTGAAAATACTGATCTGGAAATCGCCCAGGTTTTTGTTAAAACGAGCCTTTTCATGGTCAGGGACAGGCCCTCGGGTGGCAAAGGATGTGCTTGAATAGTCTGGGAGTTAGGATGTCATGGGGACATCAAGTCCCAGGAGTCTCCTTTTAGGAGGGAGTGGGGGTTGTTTCTGTCCTTGCAGCAAGGGCAGTTGGTAGGTATGCTTTACTTTGCACCTCGCACCTGGAAGTAAAGGTGACAGGCAGCAGATGCTGGGGCTGCGAGAGAAGATGAGTAAGACAGAGCCGTGTCAGGCTGTGCAGCAAATCAGCCAAGAGCCTGGAATAAGATGCAGCTCTTTAACCTCCAGCCCCACTCCCACCAGTGCAAGCCTGAGCTCCTTCTGCTCCCGAGAGCCAGCCAAGGCCGGAAGCTGCACCACCAAAATGCCAAGGTCACTCGCATGTGCGTGCCTATGACCTGCCACAGGCCTGCATTTACATGGGCCCAGTGAGCAGGGGATGGTGTTGGAAACACTGACGCAGAACCTCCTGCTTGCCTTCTTAAAGTCCCGATGCCTGTTATTTTATATATATTAATGATTTTATTTATGGTTTATATATCTGTGCTGGAGGGCATGAAGAGGAGGTCAGGGCATGGGCAGGACATGTGCTAACACCTGTTTCCTTTGCCTCCTTCCCAAGCCTTTTTTCCAGCCTTTTCAGCTTAGCCTCTGCCTGTGATTGCTCCTGATTGATGGGCTGTTGGAGAAACATTGCTTTACAGGAGCAAAACCCCCAAACTTAACAGGGTTTGTGCTCTTTTGAACTGATCAGGAAAAGAGGGGCAGCTCTAAACTTTCAATTTATTTGAGATACATGCTATAACTTCCCTGGGCCTGCCTTCTTACTAAAAGGATGAATATTTGTCAGTTACTGGAGAACGTATAATTTTTCTGCCACCTAGTGTCCAGCCTTTAGAGTGCTCAAGCTTTTGGCTTTGAGTTACAAGTTATTTACCGTTTTCTCTTTAAGTACTTATAAACACAATTAGTGATGTGGTATAAATTTCAATTTTAGACTGAGGTAGGTCTCTGATAGTAATAATTTTTACTCTCTGCATACTCTACTATTTGAAAATCTGGGAATACCAGAGAATAGCGTATTTCTATTTTATATCTCATCATGTGTGCATATGGTATTTTGAAGACAGGTAAATAAAAAGCCATGAGAAACTTTGACCAAATGTGTTCTTGAAGATTTATACTATACAAATGTTCTTATTTGAACTAGTACTTTGAAGGAGTACCAGTGCTATAAGGATTTGTAGACCAGAGTCCTAAAGTCCTTCATTTATGTTCTAATCATGCTATTTATACAAGAAAATGCAAGCCTTTTTTAGCTGTTGAACTCCTGGTATAAAATCAAATGCTTCTGCATGTGTGAATGTGCCGGCATGCTTCCCTGCCCTGACTGTGGTTGTCACAGAAAACCCTTAGGTGGAAACATGGGTGGCTCCAAACCCACTGTGTGTCTGTAGGATAAAAGAAGTGGCTGCGCTGCACTCCCTGAAGAGAAGGGGGCTGGGGCTGGTGATTAGGCCCTGGGACATTGCCTAGTTAGTGCTAAAGGTGATTCGGTCTCTCACATTGTCCTGGTCCTTCATCTCTCCCTTGCCCTGTGCTGCTTAGGGGTGCCCCAGGCCAGGAGAGCCCTGGCATGCACCACAGCAGAGGGATGGTGAAACACCAGGCTTTCAAAGGGGATAACACAGCCATAGCTGTCACTTGGATTGCCCCAGTGGAAAGGCACTGATAAGAATAACTTATAAAAGTGCATCAATAGACTTAGAAATGGTGGCACTGTCACCCTGGAGATTCTTCTTCTAAAGGTCATTCAAGGGTAATTTTAGGTCGTTCTCCTACAGGGTACCTTTCACAGGTTACCCACTCTGGGACTGAAAGCCAGAGAACAGCGTAGATCTCTTATTCTTACATCCACAGTTCCTGCCTGTCCTGTACCCAGCTCCAGGGTGGAGGGCTGGCGCACTGGAAAAGATCAGGTGAGGCTGGTGTGTCTGGACACGTGGCTGCAGATGTCTGTTGCTACCCAGGCATTCTGCAGTACAAAATTAGCCCTGTTTTATGTTATATTGTCACAGTCATATCTAAGCATCTTTGGCTTTTTGTAGCTTAGCTGGGGGCCAGATACCTCATTAATGTAAACTGCTTTCTGGATTGCAGCCATGGGAGGAAGGAGATGCTGGTTTGTTTTAGAGCAGTTCCTTTGCCTCTGGAAGATCACAGGTTTCAGAGGGATTTCCGTCTTTCTCTGCCACAGCTTAACAAAGACAGATTTTATTTGTGAACCTCTGAATGCTCGGGACCCACCATGCACGTGTATAAAGGTCGGAGACAGTGCGAGTCCTCTCAGTCTTTAGGATAAACTCGAGTGAGATTCCAGCTAATGTCTTCAGTATAAACACTTTGAAATCCCCAGCTTCAGCAGGGAAGTTAGTGGCATCCCTAAACTGCCAAAACTCAACAGCTACATCCTGCAGCTTTGCCTCAGGTCAAAGCTCAAATCTCTCCCTGAGGTCATCAGGAGTTCTCAGAGCTGAGCTTGATGCTCTCTCTGGGCAGCAGGAAAACTCAGATAGGCAGCTATGAAGGTGTCTCTGAAACTTGGCAGTCCTTCCCTGGCCTGCCTGTGGCCCTGCTTTTCTGATTCTGGTCTCTTTTGCTTTTGGGTGTCACATTTTGCTGTAGGGTGTTACCATGGACATTTGCTGATGCAACACCTGAAAATGGGATAACTGATATATGAGTACATACTTGGATTTTTGCCTTCTTTCCTGTGTATTTCCCTCCCGCTACCCTGTGCACACGTACAGAGCATACACATAAAGATGTGGAAAAGAAGGTGAGCTGTGAGGTGAAAGAATTTGCTCATGGTAAGATACCCACTGTAGTAAAGACAACAGGTCTTTACCCGCTGTAGTAAAGACAACAAGACAAAAAACTATGCAGAAGAGCAATATGGACCTGCAGAGTGACAGGATGGGGAAACAGACTGAGTGCAGGTAGGTGTGAAGCAATACACAGGGAAAAATAATCCCCATGTACCCCCTTTAAAATATTGGGATGTTTTCCAAGAAAATGTCAACTCAATGATTGTCAGTAACCAAAAAAAACAGTCTTATGTTAGGAATTTTGAGGAGTAGGAATAAAGGCAAGGATATGCTGTATAAATGTAACTATATGAATCCCTGGGTCACCTGCTTTTGAGTGTGACTCTGATCCCTTATCTCAGAAAGGATATAGCAGAACTGGAAAAGGTCCAGAGAAAGGCAGAAAGGATGACTAAAGGTAGGGAATAGTTCCTCTGTGAAAGGAAACTGCAAGTCCAGTGGACTGAATAGGGAGGGTTTAATAGAGGCCGACAGAGTTACGTGTGCCATGAAGATGGATATGAAGCAACCACTCACCATCTCTGCCAAAAGAAGAATTTTAGACACCATCAACTGCAGCTGGCCATAGCCTGGCTCAGAGCAAGCACCAGGAGCTGAGCTTGCACTGTAGGTGGAGACCTGGGGAACCTTTCACCTGTGGATGCTGTGTGATCTGAAAGCTGAAGCATGCTCAAAGTGGGGCTGGGCAAGCTCTTGGAGAGTGTGAGAACCACTAGAGGCTACTGACTGAACAAACCAAACTGAGCTGAGGAACTCCCTGAGCTCCTTTGGCCCCAGGCTCCTTTCAGGTGAGCGCTGGGTTAGGCTGGAGGGTGGCCCTGCCGGGAGCTTTGCCCCCCTCCCTCAGCATGGGTGAGCGCTGGGCAGCCCTTGCAGGGGCTGAGCACTGCAGCCAAGACCTGCACGCCCCGGGGGAACAGCCTGTGCCCTGGCCAGCTGCTGCTGCTGGTGTTTTCCTCCTTGTCTCCCAGGAGAAGGGTACAGGAGGTCTCTGGAGAGGAGACCTGGTCTCTTGCCCAGGCAGCTGCAAACACGGTGAGGGAGGATGTCATAAAGGGCTGTGTCTGTACTCACACTCTTATGTTTTTCAGCACAGGAGAACAGAGTTTAAACAAGGTTTCCTGGGACACTGAAGCTGAATGATTTCTACTGGAGCAAGCCATGTCTTACACCTTTCCCCTCAAGCTCCCCCAGGAAACTGGTTGGGTTTGTCATGCAGTGCTCAGAGCTGGGAAGAGGACAGGGGGAGGGCGGCCACAGCTCCTGAACACAGCAGGGCATGGCCCTGAGAGGTGGTGGGGATCCAAACTGTGCATGTAGCAGGAGAGACCACTTGGGCACCTCAACACAAAACTGCTGCTGGATGCGCTTCAGGCACGGCTCTATGGTGCAAAAAGAATGATGGCAGCATCTCTCTGGCTTGACCTGAGCTCCTGCCTCACCAAAAACTCCCACTGCTTGAGCTAATGCAGATTTTGATGTCAATGTCCTTAAATTGTTTGTCTCTGTTTGCAACAGGCTTGTATTGATTTAGGTTAATTTGGTTACCCAAAGAGAGGGTTGTGCTGATTGCTCTAAACGGATTAAATAGTGATTTTAGTTAAACTGATGGCAGGCTTGTGTGTAGACAGGGCCTGGAGCTTTGTAAGCTAATGACTTGGCAGTAATGCAATAGGTTTTTTTAGACAGCTGAGACCAAGCTGTTGTTTTAAATACAAGACCATAAATGTTACTGTTGTAGTAAATGGTCCCCAAACTTAGTTTTCCACTAACTTGGGCTCCTTCTGAATCCTGGCTGATCTCTTTGCTAACTCTCACTTTCCTGATAATAATTTGGGAAGTACCTTTCCTCCAAATAGACTTTGCATTAAATCCAAGTACAAAACACGGAAAACTTCCAATTTTAGGCAAAACTTTGTCATTTTTGTTCACTTTCCTAGCCTGCTAATTTTTCCACCTTTTTTTTTGTCAATGGAAAAAAGTTTGTCCCCTTTTTTTAATAAAAATTCAGATAGAAGAAAAATGCAAAGGAGCCTAGCTCCTGCCAACAGCAGGGATCTTTCTCCACAAGTGAGGCCTGAGTGGAGGAGGGATCCAGAAGCTGCCACTGTTCAATCTCTTCACTCAGAAAAATACAAGGGTGAGATCATAATAAGATCATAGATTCGTTTGGGTTGGAAGGGACCTTAGCTCTTGGGCATTACATATTTTTTTGCCCGTATCATCTCAATGGGAAGAAATCACTGTATCTGCATAAAGCCTTTCCTGTCTGCCTCTGAACCCCCCAGCTGAGCTTCTGCCAAGCGAATCTGCCTTCATGGGTCTTTTCTCCACCTGCAAATCCCATTTTGATTCATCTGCTTTCTCTGTTGATTTTTTTATCTTCAGGTTGGAACTGAACTTAGAAAAGAACATGACTCCAGACAAATGAGTCATGAGCCTTGGTTAGCTTTGATCTGTAAGGAAGTACTGTAAAGAGTACTGGGAGATACTGTATAAGCCTTAGCTCAGAAAACAACAGTCCAGCAGATAGGCTGTGATCCTTTCCTGTCTTAGGCAGGTGTGTGGAAGCAGAAAGCTGATGGCAAGAATGAGAGGAGTGTTGCCCTGGTTTTTGCTAAAGCCTTCTATTTTTAACCTTGGAGTCAGATTCTTTCTCACACAGTTTCATGTAAATAATAGCCAATGTTTACTTAACAGTATTTTCTGTTTTTCATTCCTTTTGTAATAAAAGAACTTTGATGAGCACCTTTTTTCTCCAGTGGGATTGAGAAGGAAGTGACATGTCCTCCAATCCCTTGTGCAGTTGAGAAAGGTATAAGACGTGATATATGTAAATAGTAAAAGTCTTTCCCCTCCTTTCTGCTGAACCTGGCAAGTGTAAAAGCGTCTTTATTGTGTCTTCCCAGACACAGAGGAGACTTCATGTCTCAAAGGACAGAAAGAGCAGCAGAAAGGAAAAGCTCGGGGTTACCAACTGGACAGCAGCTGGAGACCATAAATCTGAATTATCTAGAGAAATGGATACATGGTAACCCAGCGTACACTAAGGCATTTTTGGCTGCCGTTTCTATACCAGTAGTTCAGGTTGGATCCTGGAGTATTTTCTGCATTCCTGGATTCTGAAAATTGGATCCAAATAACTTGGGGGACAATAGAGGTGAAGCTATGGGAGACAGACATGACACAAATCAGGCAAATCAGGGGTGAGAGCGTTTATGGAGGATTCTTTGTCCAAGACATAGGCCAAAGAGTTCAAGGGAATCAGCACTTTAAAAGCAAGTAGGTTGTGTGTGTCTTCACTGCGGAATCTTGTGGAGGAGGATGGCCAGGAAGGGGCAGGGAAGGGCCAAAGCACAGCCATGAGGCAGGCCCAAGCCATAAACACACAGTGTGCTTGTAACCCTGCTGTAAAAACCACTGTGGAAGCCACCTTCATCTCCAGTGACCACCTCACCAGAGCAATCTGCCAGTGAATGAATGTCCTTTTGCCCCCACTTCTAACCTGCAGCATGTGCCCAGACATTTGTGCAACCCCTGGGCCTGTGCCTGCACTCATCCCTCTCACATACATCCCCAGTGCCCGTGGCCGGGCTGTAACAGCATCACAGGAGCACCAGTGACTTGTCTTTATGTGACCAAACAGGAGCTGATGCTCCACGACACACATGGGCTGTGGATACAGACTATGGCAAAGTGAGGCTCTGGGTCCACATGCCCGCTGGACCCCACATTCATATCCATTCATCAATCGAGACAATGATGATGATCCATAAAGTAAACCTCCACCAGAAGCCAGGAGCTTTTCCCCATCTTGTATGTGGCTCTACAGCCCCACTGAGCAAGGCTCAGGGGCTGATCACTGAGACATCTTATCCAAGTCTAGAGGCTTGGGTGTAGAGATATTTGTCAAATAAAAATTACAGATCATCTTCTTGCCTTGAACACCTGAAATGTAGGTGAACAAATCTTAGTCAAACTGATCAAAACATTTGCACAGAGATGATGGGGCAGCTAGACTGGGAGCAAGGCCATTTATCCCCTCTTCCTGTTTGCCATCTGGTGGTGTCTGAGAGCTCCAGAAGACACCTCCAAAGCTGTTCCAGGCTCACAGCAGAAAAAGCTGCCCATGAGGGATGGATGCCCAGCCCTGGAACGAAGCTGTCCCTGGGCTATGAGTCGTAAAATAAACTCTCAGATCAGAATGGCTGGCTTTGCTACAAAAGACTACAAAGCTCACAATGAGTAAAAGAATACCCCAGAAAATCCTTCTTCAGACTTCCCTGAGCCTCTTCCATGAAACAATTAGTGGATGCTCTTGTTTTGAACTCTGTGACTCACTCTTGTAATTCAGCTGTGGCCTGTGATCACTCAGTCACTTAATGCGTCGTGGGGAAACAGGCAATTGTGAGAATTTCCTCTGTGCCTCCCTCGGCCTCTTGCTGCAGCTCTGGGCACATTGTACCACAGCCTGGATGCTTGCTTCCCAGATGTGCAGCCTCACCCCTCAGGAATGCTTCCTCATGGTACCAAGTGCTGATCAGGAAGGTTTCTCAGAGAGAGAATGCATCTCACTACATTTTACAGTACTTAATCCAGCTACAAGGGTGGTCCTATTATCAGTGGTCTAAATAGTTAAGTTGTGGTTTGGCTCTACCAGAGTTTTATTTCTAATTTAATATCTTCGCAGGGGGTACATGTGTGTGCACAATTGTAAAAACTTCATTAAAGATAATAGACCCTAATAAAGCAATTACGGTGCCTAATGTCTCCCACATTTTTGGGATACTTAATACTTAACTTTGCCATTCAGCAGTATATTTACTGTTATGAACCAGTAAGTGACTTTTAATCACTGGATTTGTATAACATGCAGATCTGTGTAAATTTCCATGTACTTAGTAAGTATGAAAGACATTTAACAATTAAACCAAAAGTGTTTCCAGAGATTTCCGGTACCCACTGATTATATTTGAAGGCTTCTCTGTGCTTATGTTACCTTGGTCATGCTGAGATAATTTTGGCAGCAGAGCAAGGAAAAAGCACTGAATAATTTGCCAACTATTTCACGTCTAAAAGAGAATTACAAACAGAAAGCTGAAAAATTCCTCCTGCTGGTACCACATGTCAGAAACCCCGCCCTGCGTCTGCTGAATGGTACTGTATGTTTGTCATGAGGAAAAGACAATTCCATTCTCTGGCTGCCTAGTGTGAAATTTCTGCAAAATTTCTACCAGGAATGGCAGAAGGGGCCGTCACAGGAGTGACCCTGACAGACCAAACTTCAGTGTCCTTCATGCAGGGCTCTCTCTAGGCCCTGGGAGTGGCTGAGCCAGTGACTCTGGTGGCCTCAGGTAGCTGCTGCTCCTCTGCCAAGGTGCAGGGATGAGTTTCTCCACAGGATGCTCAGGCTTGTCACTCATCTGCTTTTGACTTTCCTCCGCTTGGTCTCTAAAACACTTTTACCCCCGTAGTCTCTTTGTTATTTCCCTTTGGCAGTTGCTTTCCCTCTTATAGCTCATGTTAATTCCTTTCTATTTCTTTCTCTTTTTCTCTTTTGCCTTCTCTATTTCTCTTGCTTTTCCCTCTTGCTCTCTGCCAAACCATATGCACCACTTTCTCCTTTTCTGGTTGTTTTTCCCAAGGGCTGAATCACAGCAGCGGTGTTTGTGTGGTCATTTGTATAGCCCAGAGTCATTTCCCACAGTTTCAGGTGCTAAGCTGAGGAAGGTGACCTTCCTTGGTTCCTTGGGATGTCCTCCCATGATCTGCCAGTAAGACAGATGAATATCCTAACTTACGAGCTTTGAATTGGGTACCCAAAGTTATCTAGTACAAATCTTGCTTTTGCAGAGTTTTGGCACGTGTCAGATGGATGATAAGCACAAATCAGGGTATCTTCCCTCTAACCAACATTGCCCTCCCAGGTGCCAGACCCCTGCCCACACCCTGGCAGTCAGGAGAAGTGGCATCTGCAGCACAGCAGCTGACAGAGCCTTGCAACAACCTTTCCCCACCCCAGAGTCCCGTCTCTGCTATAGACAAAGCATTTGGTCCAACTTCAAAAAGCCAAGCAAGCACTTTTGCTCCTGTTCCTTTTTTCTCACTAAAATAAGTAGCGTGCAAGGAATAAGGAAATAAAAGTGAAAAGGGAAACAAAACTTTCATTCTCACACAGTCATTTATAAGCAGGCATCCGCACAGTTTCCATGACTTTCATTTCACTGGGAGAATGTTTCCCAGGGGGTAACTTCAACATTTTGAATGGAGCCACGTTTAGCCTTTTCCATAGCAAATCACACAGGAACCATGAACTGCAAATGCAGCCTTATCTCCATCCAGACATTTGTTCCCAAAGAGATTTTTCCTGTTCTCTGTGATCAGACCAAGAAAATACGGGTGACATTATAACAACCCTCCCAGAGCATGCTCTGTTGTATTCCAAGGTTGCTGACAAGCTGTTACATATAAGGGTCTGTTTTCTCTGTAGAAGCCTGGTCCTATGATCTGCCTGTGAGATTTTGTCACTGGCTTTCCTAGGATTTCACCTCCAGTGCAATTGCAACTTGCTGATCCAAGAATGCATAAAATTGTTGAAGTTGTATTCTCCCTCCCCTTCCCTATGCACCTCTGCCCTGCTTCCCTTACAAACACTTGTGGGCACAGGAGGGATGACTGCTTCCTCCATGAATGTCCCTTGTCCCAAGGCAGGCTCAGAACTACACTCTTTCCCACACTCAACCCTTCTCTGCAGATCACCGGTGCAGGGAAAACTGGGTCCACATCGACCTGTTCTTAGGCTAATATGCTCTTGGGAGCATTTGTGGTTAATTTTGTTATTGACATCATAAAATGATGTAATGGACAATTCCTTGGCCTTGTGTCTGACCCAGGTGGCTGCTACAGCTCCCTCTCTGCCTCCTGACTGCTGCTGAATGCAGCTGACCTGATGCCTTTGATAATCAAATTTTCATTAGTCTGCTGAGCAAAATGCTGGCATTGAGCCACGGGCAAGTTGTAAAGCTGGCTGAATAATTGGAATAATAATTCACTCATATTGAATCTGGTCCACTTAAAGGTGGTGCTTATTTCCTGAATGGAAATTAATATCTTCTAAGGATTTGGTTTAGATTACTTCACTGCATGGTTTACTTCAGCCGTATAATTTTGCCACTGATACGTAAAGTCGGTTCATAAATAGAGCAGCAGAGCCTTGGCTGTGCTCGGAGATAGTGCTGTGCACTAATGTAAATTATAAATGTAGAGCCAGAAAATGTAACAAGCCCAGCTGGCAAACTTCCATGTACTATCTCACAATAATTGTTTCCAGCCAGTAGGGATTTTTTGTATAGCAGAAGACAGGTTATTTATATTATATATTTAGCCTAAAACTGTAATAACATCCTCTGGCAAAAGTATTATCTGATGGTGTCTGAAATGGAATCAGCTTTCCTCTTTTCAGGCATTAATAAATGAAAAATTTGTGTCACCTCATGGCATTTCCTGAATTGGAGAATAAAATGATGAGAACTTTTTAATTCATATAGTTTACTTCTTAAAAAGTAAATCTATTTTTGACAACTAGAATTTCCTAGAATTGTTACATGTGGTTTGTATCACCAACCAGAGAAATATTTCCTTTTACAATTCTAATCAGGCAGAGACAACAGTACCACCAGCAGGACTGGCTCCTGGCTTAGCAGTCAGGAAAATACCTGTGAACAGGCAAGGCATGTGAAGGTCACGGAAGAGAGAAGGTTTTTTCCTGTTTCCTCAGAAAAGCCTGGATGCCTGCTACACTGCCCATCTGCACATTCTCAGGCAAACCCTACAGTAGCAAGGATGTGAGCTTTCAATCCCCAGGTGGCAATCCTGCTTTAGCACCCCTTGGATTTCTGGCATGCAGGGAACATGCTTTAGATATTAAAGCTTTCAATGCCATGCATTTCTGTTTAATACATCATTTAAGTGATCCTACACTTACAAGGAATGTTGGTTTGACTATGGGAGAAAACGGACTTCCCCTCTATGGGACCCACTCACTCCACACATGAGAACGGATGTATACAATGGCCATTCTAAGATGACATATTAAAGAAGTAAGGTTTATTTAAAAGATCGCTACAGCCAAATAATGAGAACTTCAAATCCAAGTACACATGTGCTGCCAAAAAACACCCACCATAATAATGACAGCTCAGTAGAAAGTAATTCCATACCCAGATGTAAAAAAATAAATGCAGGAATTTTTGTTTACTTAGTGGCTGTAGCGTAGTGTTTAAACCCCAGTTTGTGACAAACAGTAGATACTGAACAGTGTGAGAAATTAATTTGAGGAAATTTGAGATTTGGGGATGATTAGTTCAGTGAAAAGGACAGCTGATGAGAAAAATATGTTTATTCTGCTTTTTAAATCACCAGTGTTCCTGCTTTTGTTTCTCACAGTTTTGTTCTTAGTCACTGACCTACCTTAGATCTACTGATGTATAATTATGGCTGGCTCACACTACTATGAGTAAAATCCATTTTTAAAGCCTGCAGAACAGCAGTATGAATCTTCAGCTCGTTTGCTAGTGATCAGGTATCTCTAGGGAAACTTAATTCTTTTCTTGGACTAATTTAAATTTATGGGAAGTCACTCAGTCAAAATAAACATTGAAAAGCTTAACTCTTTTGAATTGTATATCCACTGGATTAGGACTTCAAACATTTTGAGTTACCCATAATATATGATTATTAGTCCCATAAATATTTTGAATTGAGTGATAATGAGCTATCAGCTTTACTCTTGTTTTGAAGTGTACCCTGACACCAGTTGAGTCACTGTCTTTGGAAGAGGATCAGAAAGTGATGCCAGTAAAGCCAAAGAGCTGCTCTGTTACGGTTGTAGATGAATAATGAAACAGGTGACTCCGGAAAGTGAAATGTATTCACCTGTAACAACAATCACATTAAAGTCTCATCTTTTTCTTTCAGATTTACAGGAATTTGTTTTAAAAAGCTGTTCAATTTTTTTTTTTTTTTTAGCAAAATCTTGGCTTAGCTGAAGTCTTTAGAAGTTCTGTGGTTTAATAACTCAGTCTGGGACTTTCACCTTTCACATTAGGCACCTTGATTTATTTTATTTCCCTATCTATTAGGAAGATTGCCTTTATGCCAATCACATCACAAAGCATATTCCAGAGGGATTGTAAGTACCCACAGAATTAACTAAAGCACAAATTTAGAACATCTCATTTTGGATAGGGTATGATGGTATATCTAACCAAAGCACTGACTAAAGCCATGAAAAAAAAAATTTGCTTCAGTTCTGTGGATGACCTGAAAATACATATATTTTAAAGTTCTTTGCAGATTAACCCAAAATACCCTGGCTTTTACTGGTTTTTGATGGGAAACAATCATTTGGTGATGATCTTTGTCACTGAAAGTGAAATGGGTTCTTCTGGTTTTGGACAACTAAAGTGAAAATTAAGGAATGTGAAAGACAGTGCAACAGAAGATGTCACTACAGGAAAATAAAAAGTGGTGACCTGAAGCCAGGTATGCAGCTGAAAAGGGAGGAGATCAGAGATTGTAGTTCCAGCAGGACCAGGCAATGGAAAAGTATTGTCCGGGTTCTTCCTTCTGCAGAGGGCAGCAGGAGCCCACGGCCACAGCAAAACCACTGAGCTGAGCTGCTGTCCCCCAGCCTGCTGGCCAGCCGTGGCTCTCCTCACCCCGTGTCCTGAGCCTGCTGGTGGGACAGGGCAGCTGGGCTGGGTGCTGCACCTCCCACGGGCACAGCCTTGGCCTCACTGCGCTCTGTGCCAGCCCGTGCTGCTGCTCCGCACCGGCCACCCCTTCCCACCTTCCCACCTTCCCACCTTCCCACCTTCCCACCTCCCCACCTCACTGCAGCTGTCCCAGCCCATGCTGCAGCCATGCTTCAAAAGGTGCCGTGCGAATGGTTTCTAAAGGGAAGGAGAGAGGATGAGAAGAACAGCTTGAAAAAAATCCATATTAGAACATGAGCATGATGTTTTTTTACCCTTCTGATCTATGATAGATGCCACAGTGCCACATGTGAGCACAGCTTAAAAAGATCAGCATGTCTTAATCCTAAAGAGATAAAAATAAATAAGTCTGACATGTCTGGGATTTCCTCATTTTTATGCCAGGCAAAAGCTTTTTCTTTTAAATTTGACTTGAATTTGCAAGTAGAGCTGGCTTCCCTTCAGTGGCATGTTTTGATGAATACGTTATTTACTACTGCAACAGAAAAGGTCTCTGGCGAAACAGTGATGGGGCAGAGAGGGAAAAACAAGGATGAATGCAAGAAGAGGAAAGGCAGAGTTTGCAGCTGAGCTAAGAGACGAACCAGAGGTCACAAGGGACAGAGCTACAGGAAATCTGCTCTCTATGGCAGCAGGTGCACGGGGGAGCTCTCACACACTGATGTCAACTGGAAGCGAAGGTACCACACAAAGCAGCAGCTATGTGAGGATAATGAGAAGCTGAGAGGCCATGACAGGCAGTGGAAAACGGGTCAATTTGGAGCTTGCATGAGGGCTCAGGAAGTTGTTTGAGAAGGAAAGAGGCAGCAGCACTGCCTTCAGTACAGAGAGTTTGTTAAAATTTGGTGGGATTTCTGATGCAGCGTGTAATGCTGTAGCTTCACAGTTGCTTTCAGGTGGAGAAAAGTTTTCAGTGCGGAAAAAAAGTTTTGAATCCACATCTGTTCCTAGTTCATTGAAGAGCTAGAGAAACTCTTCTGCCAGAGCAAAGCAGGCAGTAGCACGGCGAAAGGGAAGGCAGGCGCAACTGGAGAAGTAGTGGAGGGAGCAGGCAGGAGCATTCCTTTTGGTGGCTGTGCCTGTATATGCCATTATAATGAAAAATGGAAATTAGGAAATAGCAAAATGCTCCAGCTCCCTCCTGACTAATCTAAACTAGAAGACAGCATTATAGTATCCACTGTTAGGTATGCTTTTCTGTGTCATTTCTTACACCATCCATCTCAATCCAAACACCTAACGACTGCCCAAAAGTGCATTAGGGCAAACTGGAGGCGGGTAGATTTCTCTACATCTCTGGATGCCTCACCGCGTCATTCGAATCAGACTTAGGGTTATGGTTATAATTAGGTTAGGGCACAATTAAAACAGCATTGAAACCCAAGAATACTATTCGCCCCTATTAGTATTTGTTTCAGAAGGGTATCTGAACATTTTTCTCCAGTTATGCTTAAAGTCTTCAGCAAAAACTATCTGCCTTCCTCCTGCAACTCCTTTCCAGGTCTGGCAATTGAATGAGCATGGTTGCTGTAAAGCAGTTCCTTTCTGGATAAAGGAACAGAATGCCATGTTCTGTGTACACACACACATATTGGCACATATTCCTGATTTTCATCTGAGGTAATGAATTACAGTTTGCTGAGTATTCCATTCTGGTGGGACTTTTTTGTTAAATATACACACTGATGTGAGTACACACGTGGTAAGGCAAGCTCACCAGAAGCAGAACTGATGAGGTTTGGGATAAACTTTAACTCTCCCAGTAGATTCACAACAAATGCAAAGAACTCACTAGTGGGGTTTTTTTCCCGAGTACAGCTCATGCCTTCCTTCTTCTAAATATTTATTTCGAGACTATGTACCTTTTGGTAGCTTCAGATTGACTAGTGTCTCTTGAACCTCTGCTGTTCACCATACAAGCAGCTGAAACAAGTCTGCTGCTGAGTTATTTGAGGTAGCATGAACAAGAGCTGGCTGCAAAGAATGGCAGAAGGATCTTGTGAGGTTGAATAACTGAGAAATCAAACCACAGATGGAATTCACTGTGTGTAGGTTGAATCAGCACCTATCAGGAAAAAAATCCTAGCCTCTAATATAAGACGAAAAGCTCTGAAATGATCACACTGAGAAGGAAATGGTGGCATTAGTTACATATCAGAAAACATCGGTTAAGTGTGTGGCAGCACTCAATCAAATGTTACAGACCATTTGCAAAGGAACACAGAACACAACAAGAAACATGAAGATGCCACTGCAGGAATCCATAGCAAACCTGAACACTTACTTAGTCCCCTCATCCCAAAAAGCAGAAAGAGAAAAAAAAATTAGAGAGGGGCTGTGTACAAGGTCAGTCATTAGTTTAGCACTGCACAGTTTGGAAAAGGGACTATATGATGTGTTAACACAGGAAATCATCAGAGGCACAGACACACTGGAAAAAAATCTGTTTTTTCAAGCACAAAAATCCAAGAGGTCTCAAAGGCAGGGAGCATAGCCAGGCTCAGATCAAGAGCTGGTGCCTTGTGCAGCAGACGAGACGTGGGGAATCCCTCACCCATGGGTGCTGTGTGGGCTAAAAGCTGAAGTGGGCTCAAGGTGGGGCTGGGCAAGCCCTTGGAGATTGTGAGAGCCACTGCAGGCTCCCGACTCAACAAACCAAACTGAGCTGAGGAACCCCCTGAGCACACATTGGTCCAAAAAGTGAGAAAACTCAGGAGGGAGAGTCCAGAGGGGAAGTGTTGTGGGTGCTGCCTTGTTCCTGCTCTTGCTGAGACAACTGCCCTGGCTTTGAGCTGGAGGCAAGGCTGTGCTAGATGGGCCCTTTGTCTGCACCCATACAGCTGCCCTTTTACCACCAATTTCTTTCTGAATGATGGGAGCCAGCACTGACCCCTTGAATCAGACACACTGCAGCAAGGCTGCAGGAAGAAGGATGCATGGCTATTTTTGGCATGTGAGGCACAGCTGCTTGCTGTCTTCTCTCACAAGTCAGGAAGGGCACAGACTGAACAGGAGGTCAAAACTCTCTTAGCATGTCCTGTATTTCTTAGGAAATGGACTGAAAGCAGAGAAAATCAGTAAGATGATAGTTGTTAGATAAACCTGGGCTTTTTTTAGCAACTTTTCTGAATGTCATGAAAACTTCCTTCTGCACAGGATGGTATATTTAACTTACTATTGCATTTCCTGCATCTGAGAAGGCAGGAGCATTCTTGAAGACTAGGATGGATGGGGGCCACCTCGAAAACACTGATTTCATGTACATGATTAATATAGTAGGTATGATGACCTATGAGTGAAGCAGGTACCACTTCAGTGTTAATAAAAGCTGTAGTCAGTGGGCACTCATAAGCTCATATAAAGCTCATAATCATGAATAACAATAGAAATAAAACTGTCAGTAGAGAAATACCAGGGATAGCAAAAGATGATGTATGTGTTAACTAGGGAGGAGAAGATATACAGGAAATGGTGGAGGACTAAAATTACCTAAAACACAAAACAGGAAAGGGTATTTTAGCAGAAATTCATGTTGTTCCAGTGATATGTAAGTTCAAGAGGACAGACTCAGGAAAGGTACAGTGATCTTAGGAAAAGGACTTGAAATGATTTGCTCTATATTAAGGGTTAATTCTGGTAGGCAGCTAATCCCCATGTAGCCACTTGCTGACTCACCTCCCACCCCAGTCAGGATGTAAGAGAGAATCAGAAAGGTAAAAGTGAGAAAACTCATGAGCTGAGGCATAGACCGGTCAATAGGTAAAGCAAAAGCCACATGCGCAAGCAAAGCAAAACACGGAACTTGTTCACCACTTCCCACGGGCAGGCAGACATTCAGTCATCCCCAGGAAAGCAGGGCTCCATCCCGCATAACAGTGAATTTGGAAGGAAAACGCCATAAATTTGAATGTCCTCTCTTCCTCCTCCTTCCCCCAGCCTTTACTGTTGGGCATGACATCATGTGGACATATGGTTTGGAATATCCCTTGGGTTGCTTGGGTCAGACTGTCCCAGCTGTGTCTCCTCTTGTATACCCCAGCCTGCTCACTGGCAGGGCAGTTCAAGAAGCAGTGTAAGCACTGCCCAGCTAAAACATCCCTGACTCTCATCACAAACTCAAAACAGAGTCCTAAATAAGCTACTGTGAACAAAATTGCCTCTATCCCAACAAAACCCCATGCATATGTAAAAATGATAGCACCTTACAACAAAATGAAAAAGCTTTGTGACATAAAGATGTGTCAGACATAAAGATGTGACATAAAGGAGTCAGACAAAGGCAATGAAACATACATAGAATTCACAGTATCACAGAATATTCTGAGTTGGAAGGGACCCACAGGGATCATGGACACCAACTCCTGGCCTGGCACAGGACAGTCCTGAGAATCATACCATGTGCCTGAGAGTGCTGTCCAAACGTTTCTTGAACCCTGTCAGGCTGGTGCTGTGACCACTTCCCTGGGAAGCCTGTTCCAGTGCCCAGCCACCCTCTGGGTAAAGAATCTTTTTCTAATATCCAGCCTAAACCTCCCCTGACACAACTTCAGGCCACTCCCTCGGGTCCTGTCACTGGCCATCACAGAGCAGAGATCAGGGTCTGCACCTCCTCTTCCCCTCACAAGGAAGTTGTAACTGAAATGAAATCTTCCCTCAGTCTCCTCTTCTTCAGGCTGAAGAGACCAAGTGATGGCTTCCCCTCAAGGCCCTTCATCACCTTCATTGCCCTCCTCTGGACACTCTCTAAGAATTTTATACCATTCTTTTATTGTGGTGCCCAGCACTCACACAAGACTTGAGGTGAGGCCTCCCCAGTGCAGAGCAGAGCAGGACAATCCCCTCCCTTGCCCAGCTGTGATGCTGTGCCTGATGCACCCCAGGGCATGGTTAGCCTTCCTGGCTGCCAGGGCACTGCTGACTCATGTTCAACTTGCCATCGACCAGGACCCCCAGGTCCCTTTCCACGGTGCTGCTTTTCAGGGTCTTATTCCCCAATCTGTCTGTACATCCCGGGCTGCCCCATCAGGTGCAGAATCCGGCACTTTCCCTGCTTGAGCTTCATACGGCTGGCGATTGCCCAGCCCTCTGATTTGTCCAAGTCTCTCTGCAGGGCCTCCCTGCCTTCAAGAGAGTCAACAGCTCCTCCCAATTTTGTATCATCTGCAAACTTTCTTTGTATCCCTTTAAGTCCTGCTAGAGTAGGGCTCAAAACAGTCACATGATGGCCCTGAGACCAAGCAATGCCCAGTACGGCTAAACCTGAAAATAAATTGTTTTCCAAGGGTATGTTTGTTTGGTATATATATTTGTTGTAGCCATATCCCCGTGATGTTGGGACATGCGAGATGGAGGCCGTATGTCTCTATGTGCAGCATAGGTTGTGTCCTTCACCTGGGGTGGAATAACCCCAAGCACTGATACAAGTTAGGGGCTTGACATGATGAAAAGCAGCTCTGTGGAGCAGGACCTGAAGGTCCCAGTGGACAACGAGCTGTCCACGAGCCATGCTCACACTCACGTGGACAAGAAGACTGATGGAAGCCTAGGATGTATTAGGAAGAGCATTGCCAGCAGGTCGATCCTGCCCCTCTACTCAGCCCTGGTGAAGCTACATCTGGAATGCTGCGTTCGGTTCCGGGCTCCTCAGAACAACAGAGACATGGAGCTCCTGGAGCGGGTCCAGTGGAGGGATGCAAAGATGGTTAAAGGACTGGAGCATCTCCCCTGTGAGGAAAGGCTGAGGGAGCTGCACCTGTTGAGCCTCAGGTAAGACGACTGAGAGGGGACCTTACCCATGTTTTCAAGTACCTGAAGGGAGGGTGTGAAGCGGATGGAGCCAGGCTCTTCTCGGTGGTGCTGAGCAACAGGACAAGAGGCAATGGGCAGAAACCAATGCACAGGAAATTCCACCTGAATATAAGTAAGAACTTCTTTACTGTGCGGGCACTAGAACAGATTGTGCCAAGGGGTTGTGGAATCCCCCTCACTGAAAATATTCCAGAATTATCTGGATACAATCCTGTGCCATGTGCTCTAGGATAACCCTGCTTGCGCAGGTAGCTTGGACCACTGTGGTCCCTTCCAATCTGACCGATTCTGTGATTCCGTGATTCCTCTTCCCCCTAACTTAGCTCTGCAGACCTGTGGGAACAGAGCCTGGACAGCCTGAGAGCACTGCGCGGGCGGGAGCCCGGAGGANCCGCCCGGAGAGCTCCACAGCAGCCCCTGAACGCGCGGGGGGCGTGGGGCACCCCGGCCGGGGCCCGCGGCGCTGCTCCCCGCNGGAAAGGCTGAGGGAGCTGCACCTGTTGAGCCTCAGGTAAGACGACTGAGAGGGGACCTTACCCATGTTTTCAAGTACCTGAAGGGAGGGTGTGAAGCGGATGGAGCCAGGCTCTTCTCGGTGGTGCTGAGCAACAGGACAAGAGGCAATGGGCAGAAACCAATGCACAGGAAATTCCACCTGAATATAAGTAAGAACTTCTTTACTGTGCGGGCACTAGAACAGATTGTGCCAAGGGGCTGTGGAATCCCCCTCACTGAAAATATTCCAGAATTATCTGGATACAATCCTGTGCCATGTGCTCTAGGATAACCCTGCTTGCGCAGGTAGCTTGGACCACTGTGGTCCCTTCCAATCTGACCGATTCTGTGATTCCGTGATTCCTCTTCCCCCTAACTTAGCTCTGCAGACCTGTGGGAACAGAGCCTGGACAGCCTGAGAGCACTGCGCGGGCGGGAGCCCGGAGGACCCTTGTTTCCTGGGGCTGTGCGTGCGCCCAGCCCCGGCCGCACCGCACCACCCTCCGGAGCCGGTCCCGCCCGCCGCCCTCTCCTTCCCCAGGGCGGCGGAGCTGCCTCAGGCCCGCCCCCGGCGGGGAGTGGCCGGGGCCGGGGCCGGGGNAAGAGTTTTTTAGTCTTTTTATTATTATTATTATTTTAAGCCCCCGGTGATGTTGGCATTTATTTCGCAGTTAGCGCAGTCTAAGGAACGGTCTTGCAACTTTGAAATAACTTAGCTATCATTTTTTAAATTCAAAAGATAAGATACTTTGATTTCACTTCAGCCAGTGTGAGCGCCGTTTTATTGATACAAAGATGTATAGTTTATTTGTTTATTTTTTTAATAACCAAGTGCAAGGAGGAAAGTAATGGTGCTCTTAGAAAAGTCACCCACATTATGTCTCCAGTCCAGGCTTAAGGAAGAAGAAGGAAACTGCCTTCTCAGTGGCAGTTTGCATATGCTCTGTGTGTATATGCTTTTATAAATAATTGGATTTTATAAGACCATGACCTCTAATGTGGCTGAACTGCTCCCCTCTTCTCTCAGAGCAGCAGCAATCAGCTGGTCCGAGCTAAGGCTGCTCTCCTTACCAACACTGGTGCTGGCAAAAGGCTGGGGAAAGCCATGGGGAAATCCTAGAAAAAACCACTTCAGCTTTCCCAGGACAAGTGGGAAAGAAAGGTGTATTTCTCACTAGGCATGTCTGCTGTCTTTTGGGTTGTTTGGGATATGTGGTTCTCCCAGCTCCATGAGTCCACCAAGACTTTCTGCAAACACTTCAGTCGTCCTTGCCAGCAGTTTAATAGAAAACAGCTCACTCCTGTTTTGGTAATCCACACAAATCCTTGTGTACAAGTAACTTCTTGCTATGCTTTTGAATAGCAATTTAGGAGTTCTGCAGTGAAGTGCTTTTGTCTTGAAGGCTTTCACAAAATATGCTGCAGAAGGTATACCAGCAAGTGCTGCTGCTAATTAGAAGTAATGACAGTTTTCAAAGAAGTGAGTGAAGTCCCCTGGGATGTATCCTCTCTGGTTTTGTCCCTTCCTATTGGTTCATTTGCTTGCTAATTTGCTATTGGCCTTACAGTAACTCCTGAAAATGGGAGAAGTTCTACTTTATTAAAACTTCTCTTGGTGTTTAAATATTAAAGTCCCTTTAATGATGATGTATGGGCATTCCCCCATCTGTCTTATTGCTGAAGCTGAAATTGTTGTGGTTCATTCTGGGAAGACATTGACAGTGGTTTTCCTGTTGAAGCTACAGTACATTTTTTACTATTCATAGGGCTTCTAGGCCCTTATGAAATTGGAAAGTAGGGGTGTTTAAAATAAATATTTTATTTAAAAGAAAAAAAGGCTGAGTTTAGAGACTTGTGTTTGCTTAAAATGTTGGGATCATGACAGGTTGAAGGAATGTACAAGAAACACCAAATGCTTGTGCGCAGTGTTTTGTACACTTGAGATTAGGACCATATCCAATATGTCTTTTTTTCTTCCCAGTGCTTGATACTACCAGAGTTAGCAATTTTCTATATAGCTCTCTTTGAGATTGGGCACTGAAAATGGCACGTTCTCATACACGACACTGATGATTACAGTGCAGCAGCACTCTAAAAAACAGTCAGAGGCAAGTATTGTATTACCACTGGCTTCCTCCCTCTTTAAATTTAGATAAATCATCCTTTGTTCTCTTCAGTAAAGTGAAGTCAAAACTTTGGGCCTAAGCTGCTGCTGGTGGAATTGTAGTGGATCTGTGTAAGAAAAGAGGATTTATTAGCACCAGGATAAATTAATTGTGGTGAACAGGAGGACAGAAAGCATTGCAAACAATGTTTTGTACTGACAAAAGCGAAAACCCTAAAGGTTAATTCTGACTTTGTTCACAAATTAGGCACACTCGGTTAGGCTTTTTTTGCTCACCATAGCTTGGGCCTTTGACAGCTACTGAACCAGCTGACCTTTCAAGTGCGATTTGCTCGAGTGTGTGATGCCTCATGAGTGCTGCTCGAGAGCTATGATTTTTTCTTTCCGCATTTTAGCATTGTGTTTGTTTGAGCAAACCCCTCTTTCTAACTGAGCAGAGACAGGCTGTGACCTTTCTGATTTTGGCCATAATGCATATTAACGATCCCTCTGGAAAGGGGTTTTCTTACGTCCTTTGGAGAATTGGCCTCCAAGGTGAATGGGAAGGGACCTGCGGAGTTGCCATAGTGATTTCCAAGTTCATCCTTAGCATCTTGTGTCTTTTTCCAGAAGGCAGCTCTTTCATGCTGCGTCACTTAGATTAGGATTGAACCCAGAGTATGTTGTAATACTATTCAATATTCTTGAAGGAAGACTGCTGCAAAACCCTTATGTATTCGGAATGAATGCTCCCTTTGTAAACCAGCAGTCACACGAGGGAAAACTTGGCCCTGTGGCACTGAACAAAGGCTGCTCTTCCTATTTTAAGCATGGTAGTATCCGTATTTGAAGGTGTTTCCTTAGTTCTATGTAGTGTTAACTATTTAATTCTCCATGTAATTTTCTTTCTTTTTCTCCTTTAGCATACAGGTGTGGATTCCATTAACATCTCACCTGAAAAATGCTTTCAGGGAGAAATATTTTTTTATCAAGCCTGCTAGCTACTGCTGCTGTGGAAGCTGAGATCCACTATGGACATACTTTGTTTGCTAAACATGAGTTTTCTGTATGGAAATTGAATTAACTATTGACATGGAGTTACTTCCCTATTTATTGATGCTGAGAATGTGAAGTGGCTTAATGAGTAATCTGAAGTCTGCAGGCAGAGCAGTGAGATCATGCGCTTGCCTCAAGTAGGGTTTCTTTGTTTGGTGTGATTCCTTTGGGACTTGCAGAATTTGGATTCTGCCTCCCCTTTGTATGTACTGCAAAATGCTGCTTGCTGTGCTTCAGACCCTCCTTCATCTCACAGCCAAGCTTCCTTCCAGAACACCTCTTATTATCTCTGTGTGGTATATTTCTAATTGGGACCCAGCTGTTTAATGAGTATGATCAATGGCACTTTCTGATTTTTCTCACCCCCTCCTCCCTTCCTCTCTTACTGCTTTACAAATAGGTGTGTTAGTTGTGTCACCCTGGTGTCTGGGTAAATTGTCTTGTTACTCTGCTCTTTTTGCCCTCTGTCACTCTGTTTGTTCGTAGCAGTGACAAATGTAAAAAAACCCCACTAAATTAGATTTTACCTTGAATAGTGAATATTTACTACATAAACAGCTGTGTATTCAGAATAAGGGATGGAAAGTGGAAAATATATTTTCTTAGTAGTGCTTAGCGAGCTCCTTTAGTTTTAAAGCTGTATGCACTACCTGTGTTTATGGATTGAATGAAAGAGCAACCATGTCCGAACTACAGCTGAACAGAAATTTGTTAAACACACTGTATGTATGCTTAGATTATAAAATCTCCTTGGAAAAGAGCTGTGTGGGAAAAGCAGCTCCTTGAAATTGAGAGCAGAATGGATGTGGTGTATCTGAATTGCCCCTGTTCTCTGCAATGGCTGAAGAGTTGGTAGTTTGGAGGGGTTTAATATGCTCTTGTTCAATGTTTTCCTTAGCTGGGTTGAGAGGTCAGCCAGGCAGGAAACCATTACAGAGGAAAATCTCATAGTAGGGAGACTTTGAGGCAACCTGTGGAGTGAAAAGTCAAGAGGCTGATAGTGAGTATTGCGAAACTAAATAAAATGAAAAGGTGAGTATCTGTGGGAGTGGCAGGAACTGGGAGTTGATATCACTAGATTTTCTGAATTGTGTTGAAAGTCTCCAGATCTGTGTAAAGTGAGGCATGTGGCATTGGTGTAGCTTTTCAAGACCTTGCTTAATGGTGAATAATAATACTAATGGAAAATTAGACTCAGATTATAGTGATGTTTTGAATGTGTCTGTAGATAATGAAGTTTGTCAATGGCTTCGCAACTTTATTGATGAATGGGGTGAGCACCATAGTCCCTAGCTCAGTTCATCCATCTGACAGCAATTTGAGTTTTAATAACCAGTCAGGCCTTTTTGTCTGAAAAATATGCTTTAAACAATAAAGGAAACCATTTTTAACATCTTTTTGTTTTGTTTTTGGGAATCCATCAGGTCTCCAGAGAGCATGGGAAGGGGAAGAATAGGACTTTTTTTCATGATAGTAAACTGCTTTCTTGCTGTTTTAGTGGGATACT
Organism: Platysteira castanea; assembly: GCA_013397175.1. Lineage (NCBI taxonomy): Eukaryota > Metazoa > Chordata > Aves > Passeriformes > Platysteira > Platysteira castanea. The sequence continues at coordinate 2,308,604 of VYXC01009560.1, forward strand.
TAAAGTATTTTGTTTCTGTTATGGTGGTAACATTCTTCCCACTGACATATCAGCTTAGTCTTATGGGTTATCATTGCTGCAGATAGCAGGCACTTGGAATGGTGCTGGGGGAGACTACCTGCAAGGCCAAATGCTTACAGCCACAGGCTTTTCCTTTATGTTATGGCTATCTAATTCTTGAGGTTGGTTGTTCCCCTTCCTCCACACGTAAATGTTTTACTTTAGGGAAACACCATGAGGTTCAAAAGAAGGAACATCCCTGAGCCTGTTCAGGGTGGTAAAATGAGGCAGCCTCAGTTCCATAAGATGACTTTTTGTTGCGAGAGCTAGGCTGATCGTATCAACTTAATTTCCCAATATTGTTAGCATGGCTTTGGGGACAAGAGCTTTCCCTTCTCTGTTAGGATTTTGAACAAGGATGGTTACTGAGGCAGGGATGAGATTGAATTTCGTTGTGCTGGTCTAAGTTTCAGGTGCTTCCTGTTGCTAATGGCCCGTGGAGATCCAGGTGATGGAGAGAAATGGGCAGCACAGCTGTTTGCTGGGACTTGGCTTTTCCCATTCAATGAGTAGTGCATTAATCTGTCAGTATTTGCACTAATAGTGTTGCCTTTTCCTGGTCTTGAAATTAAGAGCCAAACACAGTTAGAGCGGAAGAGAGGGGTTTTACCTGATGTATTTATTTAAGGATCCTTAGGTGTACCACGTCTAGGTGGAATGAGCCAAAATGCACTCCAGAATGCACACCGAAATGCCCCCACATGATGATTTGCATATACAGTTACAGACCTTGAAAATTAGCATATCTATCAAAGATTCCCCAATGAGAGGCTTGAGTGAGCCCCCTGTCCTGAGGAACCTTCCCCCTGGATGGGCCTATCTTGGTTTACAGAATGTGTTCTGGGGAGGACCTTGGTGTCTGGGGCTTTCTGACCCCCAACTATGAGGCTTCCAAGATGTTCAGTCTCTTGGCTTAACAAAATCTTAGGTCTAAACTAAGTTATCAAACTTAAAGAATTGTAAGTATGTGGGCTAAAAGCACTAAGAATACATAAAAGCTATATAAAAGGGGTATAAAGGAAAAGGTAAAAAAATCATCATGGCATCAATAGCTCAGGCTGAGCTGTGGCTGTGTTGCATTCCCAGCTCTGCTCCTGAAGAGCCGTAGGCACACCAATCTCAGGAGGGTGTGACACACAGCTGCTGAGTTTGGTGATATTTTACATTCTTGTAGTGAGATTTCCTTACTGTTAACATCCTTTTGGTTGCTGTGTCTCCGGTGGAAGCGATGTGGATAGGGTGCTGATATCTGTGCTTCAGCAGTGATGTGGAGTCTCAGGGGCATGAGGTGCTCCTGGAAACCTTGGAGGATCCCAAGCTATTCTGCCACTGCAGTGGGACAGCACTGTTTTAGCAGGGCACCAGGATGAAACTTTGCTCCTGTCCTGCCAGAATCCTTGTTTAGGAGAGCAGTACACTTTAATTTGTTTAGAGCAGTGAAAATCTTGAGGAGACCATCGCTGAAAATGTGTAAGAAGGACCTGGTTATTGTCGCCTGGGGTGCGGCACCAGAGCAGCTGATCCTCTGTGTGGTTTTGCTCCCAAACTAGTTAATAATCAACAGATACTGTGTTTCCCTTTTCCTGGGGAGCCTGAATGTGGTCACGGTGAGACAGCTGCTGTAGCGTTCCCAGGCTTATGGTCTGCTGGGGACTTGTGCACTTGGCTGTGAGAGAAGAGCTGCTCCAGTTAATGGTATCGTCTGAGCAGTCCCTCAGAACTGGATGTCTGCTTCCTATGAGAATGAAAATGTGGGAAAATCCAGTTTTGCCAGGGGGTCTCGAGTTGCCGTGAGGTAAGAAAAGATCAGCTTCCACCTCTTTTTTTGTATGCAGTGAGCACTAGCAGTAGTGTATCTGTTCTTTTAGCTGATTGAGAATTTTCCTGCTGTGGTGCCAGCTTTTGCCAATGACAGAATTTTCCATGGGATCACCGGTTCAAGGGTCAAGTTAGGATCCATTTCATGTTAGCCAAGGAGATGCTTTCTGCCCACCTTGAGTATAGTTACAATGTAGATTTTCAGGAGTAGATTTGTTATCGTCTTTGCCTGTGTGAGGTAGGACTGGGAGGTAAAAACCAGGGTTGTTATTTTTGGAAGAATAATCCGTAAGACTTCTGATTGCCCTTTGTGAAACCTACTGGCTTGCCCTGTTGTTCTTCAAGGCCTTCTGTTTATCTTTTACAGTGCAGTTAGTAAAGTTTTCTATCTTTGGCTTAAGTAGGCAGTAGATATCCATGTCATTCACTTTCTGAATTAATTTCATATTATTTTAAAATAATTTAACTTTGTTATGAGTAGTGAGCATGGTGTGTAGCAACTGTTTTGCTGTGTTTCTGGTGAGTTTGGTGTGGCACTGAATTTCTTGGTGAGAGTCCAGACTTTTCTCCTGGATCTGGATGCACACACACTTCTTGTGTTACTGCTTTGTGTGCTGCCATGCCCTGGTGAAACTCCATGTGCTTTGCCTGGGGACGAAGTTGGAAGCCGAGGCATTAAGTGTGACCCTAGCAAGTCTAGGGTGGCTGTGGTTTTAATGCTGAGAGGCCAGAATGGCTGTTCAGTGCAAACTGTTCGGTGCATGTGGAGTTGCTGTCTTTCGTGCAGGTCTCTTGAGAGTAATTCTTCTACATGTTAGCTGTCTAAAAGTGATCTCTAGTGGCTTGGAAATCATGATATAAAGTATGAGAGGAGTTTTTAAAAGGAGGGTTAAAAGGCGGGGGGCAAGTTGGGAATAGTACCAGGAGTAATAATAATCAAAATCAAACAGAACAGGTAAAGGCAATGCAGAGGACATAAGGAATCCTGGGTAGCAGTCTGAGTACATATTTTGAGCACCAACATTGCTAAGTAGTGGAAGAAGAAGGAGATCAGCCCCAAAAATCCCTCAAATTTCTACCAAACCAAGAAAGAGAAGATAGAGAAATGTTTGTAAGTGTTTGCTGCTTAATTCAGTTATATATAACATAGGTCTCTGGCAGAATTATGGCTGCCTGATACATCTGTATGGCAAAGTATTCAGGCAGAACTTTTTACATGTTCATGTCATAATCAGACTTCAAGGAACAGATTGGGTAGAGGCTGTATTCCCTGGGCAGAGGTGGTCTTCCTCCTTACTTTGCTGGGAAATTTGTGTGAGAGGCAGGTTTTGCTGCAGCTGTTCAGACGTGATGTTAGATTTTTTGTGTGTGTAATGCCCTTGGCACCATTTAAGGGATTATGTTTTTGAAAGGCAAATGTCTTCAGAGAGTTGTAGTCTCGCAGATGGCTCCATCTTGTCTCCAGTTGGCAAGCAGCCTAGGAATAGGTATCAAAATAATTTTTAATATAGCAAAGAGAAATGCTTGCCAATGTTTGTACAGCCAATAAAAAAGCCTCAGTAATAAAGATTTTGTGAAATAACTACAATAGATCAAAGCGACATTTAAGTGATGCTCATGAGCATCATTTAATCACCAGCTAACTACTAAAAGCCTGCTGCTGTGGAACAACTGGAGTTCCTGTGTTGTTATGCTCTACTGTATCTGTCTTGCTTAAGGCCCTGACCATCACCGAAGCTTGTAATTTCTCTCTCTGTGTGTGGATGATGGATGCTTAAATGCTGTTTGAGAACTTATTTATTTCTAGTTCTGAACTTTATATAAATAAAGTCAGCTGTTTTCAGCTTCCAGGATGTGATGGAATTATTGTTTGCTAACTTCTTGTGATTCCTTTGTGGACTTACAAATCAGAGAAGTGGCTTTCTTGCAAGGCTGGCTGCATCTCCACAGATGAAACTCTTGAACTTTTGTTGTGGGTATAGTTAACTGGTGGAATACTGCAAATCCTGAGATATGTATTTAAATCTTAGACGTATGTTAGGATGGTTTGGGTTCGAGCGAACCTTAGATGATCTCTGGTCCAATTCCCTGCTCAAAGCAGAACTGACTCTGGAGATGTGTCAGGTTGCTCAGAGCTTTGTCTTGTTGGGCCTTGAAAACTTCCAAGGACGTTACAGCCTCTCTGCATAGCCTGCTTCACTTCTTGGTTGCCCTCAGGGCGAAAAAGTTTTTCTTTGTATCCAGCTGGAAGCTTTCCTATTTTTAGTTATGCCCATCTCTTTCTTGTCCTGTCCCTCTGCCCTGCTGTATATGGATTGCTGTCATCCTCACTATTGTTATGCAGCGTCTTCAGAACATTGTTACTAGTAGAGGGTAATTAGAGGGTCGTTTCTAGCATCTTTAGAAGTCTTGGAGTAGCACACTTGCATTCTTTGATTTCTTTCCTTCCTATAGCATAAAATAACACTGTACTCAATGAAATTTACTGTTGCTGCAAATATGTCTTTGTACCCAAAGAGGGCATTCTAACCTTAAAGATGTTCTTAGTTCTGCCTTCCTGGCTTTCTCTGGTACAGAGTCCTTGCTTATGACTCAGACTTTAAGGTAATTTAAGACATTTCATATGTTTTTGTGCAGTGAACCACTATGACACTTTTATTGTTCAGAAATGAAAATCCATGTGTCTTCTCAGTATCTCTCACAGTTTTATTGTCACCTCTTTGTTTTTGTAAGGCTAGTCATGCAAGGTGTTCCTGCTCACACAGGGCTGGAGAGAGAGGATGCTTTCTAGGTTGTGGAACTTTTGCAAGTACTTTCAAAATACTGTGAGTTTTCCTTTCTGCCTAGTCAGGAGAAAATGTAAAAGGTTTCCAGCATAAAGGTGGCACCGTTTCACTCAGTAATTAAAGGAGACTGTCAATTAACTACTTATGCCTATAGACTATCTTAAAGGATTTACTTGACACAGATATTTCATAAATCTATTTTCCAGTCTCAGATTTCAGGCTTGTTTAGATTTGGAGTACAAAAATGTAGACAAGTGCAAGTCATTATAGACAAGGAGTCCTCTAAATATGATGTTTGTATTTGCTTCATGTTTCTGGTGAAAATATAAGTTAAACCTGAACTTTCCAGTAAAAATTCACCAGACAGAATAGCATTATTGCAGGATCTGCCTCAAGGGGACCTGCAACTCTAAGGTTTGATAGGTTAGATAATACAAAGTTAAAATTCTATCCAAGTGCTGCTTTTAAACCTCCAACATTTTCTGTGAAGACAGGTGTTCTAAAGGTACAAAGCTTTAGGTGTACTCTGATAGTGAAAACACTGAGCTGTCTTTCAGGAGTCCTGTGTTAGTCCTTTGTTCTGTCTTGGGCATGCTTTGTGACTGGTGTAAGTTGTGTAGTTTCTCACATGGTCTGCTGCAACCACAAAGCAAATGCATCAGATTACTGCTGTACCTCAGAACTCACGATATCAAATGTCTCTAAAATTGCATCGCTTTCCTCGAAAGGAGGCCACAGCTGTTCTGCCTGCTACTTCTTAATAATAATACTTGTCAGGAGTATTATGAGTAAACCTGAAAGAAGCAGAAGAAACCCCTAATTACACAAGGACCTATCCCATGCACCTGAAAGGGATATGCAAATATGAGCTACCTTGCACAGGACCCTGCTTATGTGGGATTCTGAATTCAGGTTTTCTAAAGCAAATAATTATAAACCCCCAGTACTGGAAGTAATGAGTTAACAATCTATATTTATTCTGGAAAACAATCTGAATGACACTCAAAGTTTTCCTCTGCCAAGCTTTTTGTTACTGAAGCAGATCTATTCAGGTGTGTGTGTTTAACGCCATATGGTACATTCTGCACCTTCTTTATCCACTTAAAATGCTAAGATGGATCGGGAATATGTTGACCTGAAAAACTGGTCATTGGCTTATTCTTTTAATACAGGGAATATTTTTGAAAGGTCTGATTTTTTTTTTTTTTTTTTTTTTGTTTTTTTTTTTTTTTTTTTTTTTTTTTTTNTATTTTGCTAAAGACTTTATTTCGGTGCAGTATCCCACAGAGTCCCTGGCACCCAAGAAGCAAGCTATCTTGCATAGGGGTATGATTTCTTTCAAGATTAATACTGTGCTTTCATTTACTTTGGTAATAAAAGCAGATGGGTAAGGTTCAGTGAAAGGTGGCTGATACTATGGGTTTGTACTTAGGGAGTAGTACTTACGTGAATCACAAACAGCATGTGACAGAAATATGTTTTTAAAAAAACCTGGCAGAAGTCGATGCTTTTGTTGAGCAGCATAGACATGTGTTAGTACGAGTAGCCTGTATTACTAGCTAATGTGTGTTAGCTCAGGGAGAGTGTCAGAGTAAAATGTGACAGGTAATTGTCTTGATTACCTAGACATGAATAGCAGTGATTTACAGTGACGGGGAAGGAAGCTTTCACAAGAGTGTTTTCATTGAGATGATCTCTAAGGGAATGAATGGACTCAGTGTGCTTTTAGAGCGAGGTTTGGTTTAGATTATCACACAAACTCTGTGTTCTGTGAAAGATGTAAAAGAAACCCTGAGAACTGTCTGAAGTTCTGGTAGCCAAAAAGCTGAGCAACTGGAAGGAAGTGGTGAAATCAATGAACATAGCTGAAGTGCGGCTGGGCTTCTTTTAAATGCACCTGGGGAAGCCTAGAAACTTGTGAACCCTGCTGATGGGCAGTGTGAAACAGGCAGCCTCTCCACTTAGGAAGGAATGGGGTGGGCTGAGGAGCTGGAGGGCCTTGAAGCTCATCTGAGGAGGATTTCTGGGGGTGAGTTAAGACATGCTTGTTTGCTGTTGTGAGAGAAATGCTGTTAAGGGGGCTGGAAGGATGCTTGTGCATGTTGGGATCGTGACAAAAAGGAAAGATTGGAAAGGACCAGAGAGGTAGTATTGAGGAAATTTGTATTAGGAAAGAGAGTATCTCTCTCTGGCTTGGAACATTGTTTGGGAGCTTTGTGGATGGTTATCATCCTAGACTGTGAAGTGTGACCTATCCAGAGTTTTGTCGAAGTTCCAGAGCTGCAACTGGAAAGATTTCTGGATCAACTCTCTTTTTCACTTGAAGAGAAATGAGCCCTTGGTTTGAGAGGAGTGACTGGGAAACAATGATTGAAATGCAGTGAAAGTTGGTGTAAAAGAAGGCGGGGTTTGATAAGAGCAGTGGAAAGCGTGTGCAGTGTTGGTATCAGCAGAGTTAGGCTGGAGACAAAAATGAGTGAATGACAGTCAAAGTATGTCTGTTGGTGATGTCCTCCCTCAGTCTAGGGTCTGACTGGCTGCTGCTTGGCTGTATTCCTTGATCCATGTCTGCTTCTGGTGGCCATGGCTTTTGAAGGTGTGTGAATGGGCTTTGGTCCTGCTGAGCCTTCAGTCCCCAGTCATGGTGTGAGGTCATGGGGTTACTCTCAGCTCCTGCCTGAAGCAGGGCAGGCAGTTGCTTGAATCTCTGTGTTCCTGCTGTAGCTGGTGAAGTGGGTTGAAAGTAGCAAGTCTGGCCTCTAATGCCAGGGCTCCTACATGGGAAGGTGTGGAGAGCTAGCTGTCTGGTGATGGTGGGTGCCTCCTTTGAGTGCTCACTAGCTGTTTATTGAGGTCTTCTCAACCTCTGACAGCTGTTGTCCCTCTGTGCTGCCACATCTACTAAATTCTGTAATTCAGTGCAATTACCTTCTAGAGAGAAACTATTCTTTCCTGGAATGTTAATTTTTAAAAACTTTTTAAAAAAGGTATCTGACTTGCTCTAGGCAGAGTGACTTCTGACCTACTGCATTTAGAAGGAGCTCTGATTTCTGCCAGAAGTGTTCTTACCTGTGGTTAGTATTCTGCTGCAGTTTCAGCAGTCTCTGCTGTAGTAATTCTTCCATAGCCTGCTTATAGATAATCTCAGAATTTCATCTGAACAACCTACTTTCCTCCTCCATGCTAGAGGAGAATGATATAGCTGACGTCTTCACTTTTGTGTTCTGGGGCCCAGTAAAACAAACTTCCAGCTTCTGTTTTGTCTGTCTACAACCCTTGGGTAAGGGCTGGGTAAGGCCCTTGTAAAGGCCAAGCCATATTTTCAGTGAAGGTCTCAAAAGGGATATCGAGTGTGTCTTTCCCTCTTGCCAGTGAAGATCTCCGAGGGAACTGCACTGAGCTTGCTGGAGCACAGTTTCACCCCTCACAGGTTATAGCATCCGCAGACTGATGATGCTGAGCAATCTGCTGGCATTTGGCAAGGACTTGCATTGACTGAAGCTGCTTGTGCGGGCATTGAGGACAGGAGAGTGGTGCTGCAGGCTGCGCCTCGTGGGTTCACCGGAGAATCTTCATCTCGCCACTCGGAGCAGCAGTTCATTGTCAGCTGGCAGAAGTACAGTTCACACAATTGCTGCTGGAAAGAGCAAGGAATACCCGAGTACAGAAATTCTGTCGGCGCATAAAGAGTTGCAGGGCTTTGTGTAAAGCCCTGAGACTTTGTTTTCAGGAGAGGAGGGTGAGGGACCAGCACCACTTCTTTGCCTTTGTCCTGGCTGCAGGTTGGCCTTGTGTCCTGTGCATTGCTGCAACTGCAGTTTGTGTCCCTGCCTGGCTTTTGCAGTATCTTGTATTTAATCTGCATCCTGAGGTGCTGTGCTTTCTGTGGGAATTTAGTGCTCAGCTTTCTGGATGTGTGGAGCTCCATTCCATCTCTGTTGTTGCCTAGACAGCGTGGACGTTGCATCTGACAGCCTGACTGGGGTACAAGGTGAACTTCCTTCAGAAGGCAAAGGAGGAGCATTTGTCCTGGGACTTTGATATTAAATTGTGAAGCTAAAAGCCTTCTGACTCCTCACCCTTGGCAATATCGGAGCTGCCACGTTGTTTTATTTTCATTATATGTGATCACTACTGAGCTGTTAAGAGAAAATTACTTTCTATTTCAGTAAACTCAATTCTGGTTTCAGACTGACTGTGCATCAGATGCTTAATTTGGAACTCACTCTCTTGGTGAAATTAAAAATTCAAATCTCCAAGCTGGAGCATTCAAACTGTGCTTGAATTAGAAATTGACTGCTGTCAATGTGCTCTCACACTTCACTTTTTAAAAAATTCCTCCCTCCCCTCCCCCCTGATGAGTTTTATATTGGAGTCTTGCTGTAGATGATCTGACTGAGCAGAAGTAGTGGGAATCCACACTGTCACTCTGTAGACAGAGTGATGAAAGAGAAGTGTGGTGTGTTAAATAGACCATTTTTGAAAAGGACTGCTGTGTACTGATTTCATAGTTTCATGTGTGTTTGGTGAAATGATTTTATGGGATATGACTGCAAACCCATGAAGTGTTGTTTGAAAATTAATTTATGACCTAAGAAAACTTCACAGTTTCTATGCAACATCCTTGCTCCCCTAGTTCTGTGTAACATTTAACGCTGTTGTCAGATCTTGACTGAAAGAACCAGCATTCTCTCTGCTTAAGACATTTGCATGGACTGCCTCTACAGACTTTTGTATTGAAACTGGGAACAAAAGAGTTTTTCCCCAGGAAGAAGAACAACAATCCTTACACACGCCCACACCCCACTTCCTGAAATAAGCATTGGTTCTGTGTTGTGAGTATTCTCTGTAGGTTTGCAACTTGTGTGTCCATCTGCCTCTTTGGAAAGTGGATAAATTATTCTCAATAACTTAACTGTAAGTTAAAAAGAAATTTGCCCACAGGTTTGGAAAAAATTGGGCTGGATATTTTTGGGTGTAACAGTCTTCTGTTATACACTGTGCTGAAGGCAGCCGGTGCTGGTACTGGCTTGTTTTTCCAGACCTGCTTGTGTTCTCCCCTGAGATGTTTTGTTGTCCATCAGATGGTTGACAGGATGGATCACTGGGTGGGTGTAGGGTTAGTGATGACTGAGGAGCCTGAGAACGGTTCTGTTAGGCAGCTGGCCAAGGCAGGTATCAGTGGGTTGGGTGAAATACATCAGTGAGTTGTGTAAGGATGTTTGGAGAGTGATTGGGTTGAGGCTGATCAACCAGAGATGAATTTGGAAAGTGAGGTGTAATAACAGATACGTAACTAAGGGAAGGGTTATTTCTCTTATTCCCCTGACTAAGTAGGTGATTGTTACTGACATGGGAAGTGTTTGTTACTGACCAACTTACTTTTTGGTAGACTTTTTTTTTTCTTTCTTAGTTGTTAAGGCTAGACCAGGTTTAAACTGCTTTTTAAAATTTCTTGATGTGTGAAAAATTTGATGGGTGTATTAATATACACAGCTGGTGTGATTCTAATTCTAGAGAGAGGTGCTGCAATTTCATCAAATGGCTTAAAATGAGTTGTTGCATTAAGGAGGTAAGTGGCTTGATTGTAACAACTCAATGACATGCATTATGGGAGTGTGTCAATAAAAACACAGTTATTTAAACCCTGGTTGAAGAAGGGCACTCTGGCTTTTACAACACACAACTCTTTGAAGTGTTTTTAAATGAAGAATGGAAACTGACATGCATCTAATGACCTCAGATAATATGTTATTTGTGATGTTTTGGAAATTTAACAGTTGAATAACTGAACCCAGTCTGTGACCTTAGAAATCACAGAAAGCCCTGGTGAGGAAATAATTTGTATCATTATATCCAACACAATGTAGCTCAGCCATGCTTGCCTTCTGTAGATACTTTATAAACTCTAGATAAACCACAGTTGCAGTTAATACTCAGTAAGTGAGAAGTGAGAGCTTTTCATTTTAAGAGTTACGAAAATCTTTATTTGAAGGTGACTTTCTTTGAAAGCTTATTTGTGCAAAGAGGTGGTGCTTGTTTGTTTCAACATAGGCTGTGTTGAGATCAGTGTCATCTTATTTTGCATGTTCAGTGGTGTCTGAAATTCAGTAAATGAGTCAAACTGCTTAGGAACCTGCAACATTTTACATATTCCTATGACATAGGAACTGAACAGTCAGTCAATAACTGAACAGGTTATTGTCATGTCAGATTAATCTCCAAGAATGGTTCATTTTTGTTTCTGATAGGTTAAACATTTATGTGTGTAGGTTTGTAAATAACAAATATTTGAAACTCACTCACTTTGTTTGTGTATAGTTTGATGCAGATGTTTAAGGCTTCCTTAGTAGAAGCAGCACTGCAGAAATTGCTTGGAGCAGTGCTTTGATAGTTGGCTTTGAATATGACCAAATACCTTTTCTTCCACATCACAGTTACCACCCACAAATGCTCTGAAGATGAATTTGTTGTTCTAATAAAAATGAACTGTGTACAACATAGGTATATTCAGATAGTTGAGCTATCTTTAAAACTGGGAGAACTTAAATGAACTTGCAAGCATTCTGCATCACATGCTTAAATCAGGAGTGAGGAGGTGATCAGAGTTTCTATACTGATCTATAAAATTCTATTGGACTTAAAAGAAATGTAAGGTATTTACACCTTTTTATCCACAGATGCTACAGAACGTTTGGTCAAAAAACCTGAACTGCTGCTTTTGTGTCTGAAAACAAAGACTGATGATCTAAAATAAATTAGATGACTGTTTTGCTGTCCTTTAGTGTCAGGCTGGGTAAAAGAGAATGTGCTCTTTCCATCAGTGGGAAATGCTCTTAGGCTTCACCTCTCCCTCTTTCATCTCACTGGTGCAACTAAGATGTGAACAACATTGCTTTACAGCAATAGACTATTTTCTTTTTGCCTCTGCTCTGGATCTGAACTGTTATTTTTTATGAAATGCTGGTCGTCAGGAAAGATTGCTGTGGCGAAAGAGCTGTTAAGAATATTTCTGAGCTTTCATAATTGAATTTGAAGTAATTTGCCCATATCTGCCATTAAATATATGTTACATCACCTTCTAAGATTGTAAAATATATATTTTAAAAAGTTGATTTTTAATATTACAATTGAAAGGCTCTTCCATTAGTGGCTTTTCTCTCTTTCTATATATGTGTCTCATACAATGCATGACACACTGTCGTGTAGGGTTTTAAAACTGCCTTCGGTTGTTTCCATTCTGATAATCTTGTAGTTAGTTGCCAACAGTTATTTGATGTTCTTCAAACTGAGGTAATGATGAGAAGAATTTAAGGATTTTTAAATCTTTTTTTAAAATAAGCCAGCTGAATTGGTTCAGTGTAATTTCTCTGACGTGCAGACAAAGTAGGCTATGGTTGGAAGGCTGTGCAGAGAAAGTTTACATAACTATTTCAGATGTGTGATAATAAACAACTGAAATTATTTTAATCTTGAGAACAGGGACATGGCACAAGGGTAAACAATGCCCAAACACTACACCCAAGGCAATAGTAACTTCCTGGCTGGGTTTTGTGATGGCTGAGGGCACTGTAAGTGCTCTGTAGCTGGAGCTGAGGATCAGGCTGGGGCCTCCCTTATCCATTAGGGAAGATGTGAGTGTCCATGTCGGTCCCAGCTCTATCTCTGTCCACCCTGCCTTGCTCTCAGAGGCAGCCACACTGGGGCAAAGGACCTGCAGCTCTGTTCTCGTAGCATCCTCTGGATAGCTCATGGCTTGGTCTGACTGTCATCCTGAGTATAACTCAGGTGATGCCTTCTCCCCATCCACCTAGAAACAGAGACTAGACAGGAGTAAGGGAATAAAGGTAGGTATTTATTTGAAGGGCCTTCAAGGTACACCCTGGGGAGCCAGAGGCTGCTTCCATAAAATGGACCCCAAGATGGACAAGAAGTCACGAGTTCTTGACACTGTTATAGGTTTGGTCCATTTGCATATCAGCATAAATTCACCAATTAAAACTTTAGCTCTCTTCAATTTCCCCACCTCTTTCATGGTCCTCGTTTACACCTTTTGGGCCTAGGACAGCCCGAGTGTCCTTGAACAGCAAGCTTAGAGAGGCTTTGTTATGTCTATCTGGCCTAAGAGAGCAGCTAACAAGCTACAAGAAACTTTGGAGTCACACACTAGGCAGTACAGGATTTGAAAAATATAGAAATCAAAACCTAAGGCATCACAGGCAGTGCTCTGTTCTGGTATCCAGGTGAGGCATTCATGCAGCTGGACTCACCAGGAGACAAACCTGGAGTCCACGAAGGAGCTGAATACCAGACCTGTCTAGAGGGTTACCTGTGAACCTTGTGAGGAGCGCAGAGATGCGTGGGGTGCCTGTGATCTCGTTCAGGATACTGGAATTGTACCCCTTTGGCTCCAATAACTCTTAGAATTTCATCCAGTTCACTTGGTGCGAATATCTAATACTTTGGCCAATTTAAACCTTATTTACACTAGCTTAGTTTAAATTTGTTGTTTAAAGAGCTGTAATTATCTGTCTACTTTAGAAATTCATAGTGATTTAGTGAGATCAATTTTAAACTGACTTTAATTAAACCAGAGAACCTTTTGTGTTTTTACAGACAAGGCTTGTGACAGGCCTTTTTAAATGGCCGTGGAGTATATGCAGCCTTAGAATGACTTTTTTATGCATGACTGATTTTTTTTTTTTTTTTTCTGCTGAAGTCAAATTTAGGCTATTGTTTTGTATGTAAACTAAAAGAATTAAATTTTAAAGAACATTTTGTTCAGTTTTTGTTCCCTTGCTCTGAGACTGATTCCTGTTTGTTAAGACTTCTATTAAATTATTCCCAGTACAGCATTTCACTGTCTTTTTATAGTAGACAGGCTGATGGACTCCATGACCTTTTTTACTTCTGATTTCTGTGATGCTTTTTTTCCTCAGACAAAAGAGAATGTAAGAGACTGCTGGGATATTCTAATTTATGGTGATAGGAAGCAGAATACAGAAGCTTAACTGCAGTCCCGTGGTGAGATGTGCCACTATTCTAGTATATGGAAAATGTATAAAATGCTTTTGTTGAAGGTTATTTGGAGAGAATGTAATGAATGTTGGGAAAATTCTCCTGGGAAGTTTCAGTTCTACTGCTTAAATTCTTGTATAGGATGTCGTCATAGTGAAGTGTGTATGAGGCCTGTGCTAGGAGCTGCTGAGGAGTTTGGATTATGTGTGTATCTGTCAATGTACAAACTGACAAAGGGTTGTGGTTAGAGAGGAATTTTAAATGTAAGGAAAAAAATCAGAAACTTGTGTTTTTGGAAGAGGTCTGTGTGGGTGATGTGCATATTTCTAATACCCAATTGTTTCTGTTTCAGTGAGTAGAGGGCAGCTAATAGAGGGCATAATTCAGCTAGGCATCAGATCCCCTTGAAGGGTGATGCTGGCAAATAGGTCCAGTCAATATCTTTTTGTGTTACGAAATGGATGATAGTGCAGAGCTTGTATTTCCATTGATTCCCATTGTGCAGGACAGACAAATGGAATACCTTTTAATTCGCAATAAATCCATGACAAAATGAAAGTAGTCACCATGTAATCTTTTACCAATAATATGTATATAAAAATATAGAGAAAACACAGACAGTACATTACATTCTGATCTCCCACTTTTAATGTTCACTGTGATCTTTTTATCTTGTTTGGGTTTTTGTTTGTTTGTTTTCCTATTCTCTGCAAACAGAAAATTTATCTTTTCATCTATGTAAGTAAGATATGTGTAAGGAAATCAAGTTACTGAGCAGAGGCTGCTTCTTAATGATATTAATACTTCAGTAGTGCTACAAATTATTTGTTTTCTAGGATTGGTGGTTCTTCATCCAAAGCTTTTTCTTTAACTTTACATTTTGGACAGTAGGTAGAATCATAAATCTAAATGACAGCTTGTACAATATCTCATTAGACCAACATCTACAACCACAGGGTGTTACAGTTGCATCTGTTATGGTAGCAGAACGTGAACCACTTGCTATTTGTGGTGCTAAAACATGGACATGAACACAAGAAATTGAACATGCAGCAACAACAAGGTTATGAACAAAATTTATTTGTGATCGTAGTTCTCCCCTTTTTGTATGTAGATTCAGTCCTATCTTAGATGTGCTTATAAGTCTGAAATCATTTTGGATCAGAGAAACTTAAAGCAAGTTTCTGCTTTAGCATGCTGTTAAGCAAGTGGAGAATGGAAAAGCAGAGTGATATTGTGAATAGGGAAGATGATGTGATTCATTGTACCCAGGTTTGTGTCCTGATGGAGGAGCTTGTTAGTGAGTTCACTTAAAAACAGGTGCAAACTCTTTAGGAAGTGAATGAATACACACAGTGTTCTCTATCTGCAGTGTGGTCAGTGTCTCTGTTGTGTTGAAATGGAAAACGATGTGCTGCTTGACATTTCAGGAACAACTATTTTAAGATGCTAAAGTATGTTAAGCCTGGAAAACTGCAGAAACTCTTACTGACTTTTTTTTCTCCCCCACCAGATGATCACCAGCAATTAATGCCGGCGGGCTCTCTTCGTAAAAAGAAGCTGGCAAAAAGACCTGGATACATGAGGCCAGAAGCTCAGCGACAGATCGAGTTTCAGTCCCTGGATGCCTG
Organism: Platysteira castanea; assembly: GCA_013397175.1. NCBI lineage: Eukaryota > Metazoa > Chordata > Aves > Passeriformes > Platysteira > Platysteira castanea. The sequence goes on from VYXC01009560.1 coordinate 2,323,917, forward strand.
CACGGGGTTCAGCCCAGCAGAGCTCCAGCACGGCAGGCAGCACTGTGGAGGCTCTGAGAGCTGCGCTCTGTGCAGGCAGTGCCAAAATAATCTGGAATTCCTGCGCTGTAGTGCTGGAGTTCCTGCTGAGGGGGTAACAACATTGGCCACTGCTGGAAATATGCCAGGATGCCGCAAAAGTCTTTCATGTTGCAATAGGCCACGGTCAGATAGCACAGGGACAGGGGTTTGCCCTGCTGCCACAACAGGCAAAGGAGATGCTTCTGCTGTGTGCTGTACACGGCAGAAAAGCCACAGCACTAAAGGGAGCAAGTCCCCAAACATGTATGTTCTGGATCAGACAGAAATGAATAACAACTGTGAATATCAAAACAGAGATGGTATTTCTCATTCTGCTGGTGCACATGATAGCTTTAGTTCAAGTTTCAGCTTCATACAGCTCTCCCTGAGCTCGGCCTCTGGAGTAAATAATGTTGAAGGGAAGTCTATTGAGGAAGCTGAGATTGTTCTGCATCCCAAGACCGCAGGAAATCTGCAGAAGCCGGAAGAGATGGCACAAACTCATGAGCACTTGGGACATGTGTGTTGCTTCTCCAGGTCTAGTGAGGATTTGCCACATGAGCATGAGAGCCCAGTCACAGACAAATCACAGGAGTGTGAGACTGTCTCTCTCTCGGACATAGATGCAACATTTTCATACTCTACAGATTCCTCGGATGCAGCATCTGCTGGCTCTTCTGTCACCTCAGGCTATGAAAGTAGCTTTACTGTTAGTGACCATAACTGGGATACTTTGATGAAAAAATATGAACCAGTGCTACAGGGTTGCTTGCTTGGCAACCGCAGTACATTAAAGGTTAGTAATCTCACTTTGTTTTTGATTCCTCTTCCTCAAAATATTTTTATTTGTAGTGCTAAAATCAAAGTTTATCTAGGAGTTCAGATACTACTGGCTTCTGTGGCCTTTGGTCAGAGTTTTACAGTAGTGCTCTGCACGATAAAAATGAGATAACAAATTTTGTTTGGTTCCTTAAAAATAGGTGATGTTGTTGCAGTACCCTATTCTATGTTCTACTGAAACTTTGATCCTCTCATTTCTAACATCACACATCAGTTTCTGACTTCAATAAGTACCATTTCTTTTCACAGGTGGCTGTTTTGTCTGCAGTTTGGGGTATATGTACTATAAAATTAGGGGGTGGTAAGAACTCTTTTCTTGAAGTATCATGATTTAACAACACTGAACTTTTTAATTGGAAATATTTAAGTTGAGCTAAAGATTTTTAGGAATTGGGCAACTTTGTGAAAGCAGTGTATAATCTAATACGTGCTCTCCCCACATGAAGAAAAATGACTGTCAAGTCCCTCTCTGTCTCCAGGTGGGAACTGAACCTTTTTGCTTTTCCCCTTCCACTCCAGAGGAGTAGTGGGCTGGTGAGTCAGGAGTCTTTTTGTACCCACAATGAATTTATACCTACAACGTATACAGGAAGTGTCATCACTGTGCTCTTTATGGGAGAGGGGTGGGGAAACTTTAAGAAGGCTCAGCTGTGTTATATTTTTATGATGGTTGGGTGGGTATTGGAGGAAAACCATTCTAAGTTTACCTGATCAAAGGAGCCAAGTATTGGCTTTATTGTGCACACAGGAAACAGTAATCTGGAGATTAATATGGACACAATGGATTTCACTAATTTGTTCAAGGTGCACTGAGTGGGTAGTGGAGGTTTTGTTGGAGTTTTTTTTGTTGGGTTGTTTTTTGATTAGGGTTTTTTTTTGTGGGTTTGTTTTTTTTTTTTTAATTTTATTTTAATTGTCTCACTAGTGCCCGAGTTTCTTGGTTGCCCTTCAGAAACACAGATCTTAGTAACTTCTCAGCTCAGACACATACCTGCTGAGATGCACTGTATTGTCTTTAGGCCTAATGAAACAACCTGCTCTGGGGAGACTTTGCACAAACCTGCTGTCTGGGGAAGACAGAAGGCTGAGAAACACTTATTCTTTCTTTGCTTACCATGGCATCTGACCTGGGCTTACGATGCTCTCTGATACTTTCTTCTCATATGTAGTGTGTGTGGAGCTCAAACTAGGTTCTCATATTTACAGATGTCACACACATTGACATGGAGCAGTTTCTTTGATTTCATGCCTGGAATTGCAAGGTGCTCGTAGTCTGGGATGGTTTGGGAAACTAATTCGCTGCAAATTTGGGAATATATAATACAATCAAAATAGGAAATTATTTTTCTTTCTTTTCAGTATTGCTTATTTGATAGGCACAAAAGAAACATTGCTATCTTTAATTTCTGTGTTCATTAATTCACTGAATGGAGAATTGGGGATTTGTGCCCTCAGATGTCTTTGCCCTTGGTTAGCCACTCGTGTATGTTTAATTGGAAGCACCTTCCTATTGTAATGATAATGAGCAAGTCTCAAAGTTTTCAGAAAGGAACAAAGGCTACGGTAGTCAAGAAAAGGAGACAATACCAAAGTTGTTAAAATTATGCTTTGTCTGTGTTTAAAAAGCGATCTTCATCTGGTACACACATAGGACATGCCACGCTGAAGCAGAAGCAGGTCTTTGATTAGCTGAGCTCCAAATGTCTCCCCAGCCTGCAAATGGAAAGCACTTGACAGTGGCAGCATCAGTCAGTTTGCCGTGGGCGTGCCCGGGCTGTGGCACCCAAGCAGACTTTAAATGACCTGCCACTGTGGTGCATGATGAAATAAACACCGCCAGCAGCAGCAAAGCTGTACTCTCGGTGTAGATGGTTGTTATACATCATGTATATGAAAAAAGTGTCACTTGAATCATTCCCACTGCAGGCTGCTTTAAAACTCTCTAAAAAGTCAGGAATGAAACACAGAAAATAATTTATGGTGAGGGTTCAGAGCTCCTCCCTTCAGTATCATTCGCATTCCTCACTAGCCCCAGAGAAAAAAGATTGGAGTTTCAGGAAGTGAAAACCAAAATAAAGTAAAGCATAGAGGAAGTGGGAATGTATACAATGTTTTTTGTTTTTCTTCTTGAGCATCCTACAGCCTTTAATTAATCGAATATTTTTGGATACTTCTCTGGCTTTATTTTTATAGTTTTCTTTGTAATCCACTTTCACGTACCATATTTAGAGGGATATCCTGAATTTAAAGGTTTGTGTGTTGATGGTCTGATTTGTGTGTTGATATGTGGTCTTGATAACTGAGTGCTTCTGTGAAGTTGTTGACTGGCTGTACCTATTTTTCCTCTATGAAATTTAGAGTTTAAATATGGGGATTGAATATGAAAGAGCTTCAGGGAAAAGGGAAGTCTCTTGTAAGTGCAGAATATCTAAAGTATGGATTTTAGTGCTCTCCCAAGCGCTTTCGGGCTTTGGACTTTGAGAATATACACTGCTTCTGTCTCCAGGGTCACCTTTTTCAGTGCTGATAGTGGCTTGTTTGGTACAGGTCATGCATAAATTTAATAAGAAACACATTCCAGTCTTGTAACTGCAGCCGTGTTAGGCTTTGGCTGTCATGGCAGTGAGGAGAGGACTAAACCTTCTAACTGATTTCTTTTAACAGAAAAAACTTGTAAAGGCCTTACAAATTTTTAGTAAATTTAAAACTTTGGTTCAGATTCCTGATGTTAATGAAGAGAAACATTAACTTTTGAAGTAAGACTTTATTATGGTAAGGTTCTTTTGGAATGTGAGAGAGCACTCTGTATGTGGTTCGGGTATTCCTGGTGTTCTGCTTTTTTTCCTCATCTAGCATTTGCATTGCAACAATGCAAATGTCAATATCATGTAGATGAGCCTAAATTGTATTTTAATGAAACTTTTTTGGCTGCATGTGAACACTCTTTTCTGACCCATAACACGAGTATACCTGTTCCAAAATATTCATACTGCATTTCTATTTACGGAGTAAAATGTGGTTTGCATATGGAAATTTTATATTTGTTCTATGCAAAACTCAGGTAAAAAATTGACAGAATAAGCTTGGGAAAACACTGTTGAGTACAATGTGATCAGAAGTAGATGTCATGCTGACAGAATCTTTTAATAATTGTACTTTCATTTATTCAAAGGGTGAAAAATATCCTGCGATTGCACGATCTCCTTTGCTTTTCAAGAAATACCATTTGTTATTCTCTGTATGTGTTTGGACTAAAGCCATGCTTGGCTCAAGTAGCTGCTGTTCAGCTGACTTCCAAATAGGTCTGTCTACTTAACAAATACTGGGCTTAACTATCAAAATCTGGCCATTGTAGTGATGTACTAATCCATTAAATTTATATTATGTAGAGGTTAATAGTCTATATATTTTTAAACGCAGCTTCTTCATAATTAACTTTTTTTTCTTTGCAGTTAAAATCCTTGATCTTACGGCTTCAGAGGCTTCAGGAAAAAGCAATAGAGGAAGATGACTATGATAAAGGTGAGAATTGCTCCTCCCTACTCCCCACTGGATCATGCTGTTTTTTTTTTTCTTTCCTCCTTCCTCTATTAGTTTTATTTTGTATTTCCTACATAGCAGTGAGTAGGTGTGGAAAACTAGTGCAATGAACGGTATTGTTTATTCTGTCATATGGCAGGAAACAAATTAAAGTAGGTCAGCAGCAGGTAGCAACAGTTTTTATTTTCTTGAGCCACATCACCATGTGGGACGGTTGAAATCCAAATACCCACCATCTGGATCAGTTGTTTTGAAGCAGCATGACTTAAAAAAAAAAAAAAAAAACCAGAAATGAGTGGAAGCTTCAAAAGGAGAAAGGACAGGCACTGGCTGCTGACAGAGTGAGATTTGCTGCTTGCCACATTTAGTCATGACATTACAACAGGGCTCATAGAATAAGGTCAGTAGCTATTACAGAAGTGAATGATACTGTCCTGTGGGATTAAGTTGATGTCCACTGAGTTCAATCAAAATCAGCTAGAGGATATGGTGGTGATATAGCTGCTGGCAAATACCTATCTTTGAATAATGTTTTTTCTTTCAAATGCCTTGGCACTTCTGATAAGCTTTGTGTGTGTGCACATTAATAATTAGAACATCTATTAATACACACTGGGTTTCTTACTGTTTCTGTTGTGGTAATCTGTGTTCAGGTACTCATATTTTGATAATCTTGAGGTTCTAAATTAAATTCTTCCTGCTAGATCTATCTTCACTTGGAAAAGCCTGCAAACATTTCATTAAAATCTGCATGGTTACTTCAGAGAATAAGGGCAGAAAAAGACAGCTCCTTTCCTGCTGCTTTTATATTCTCAGCTTTTAGGAATTGGGCAGCAGTCAGACTTGTGGTTTGTCTTTCCAAACTAATGTGTGATGTTCTGCAGTTGTACCATGACTCTGTTTTCCTGCCTGCAAAGGTGTCCCCAAGATGATGAAAATGTGTTTTAATAGTGTCTAGTGTGGTGGTGTGTAGTGCTTTTGCAAGAGTGATTCTGTTGGCCTCTTAAAGGCCTGCCTGTCTATAGGAGAAGAGTCTGCTACTCTCACAAGTCATTCTTTCAGTGTGGCATCTCCTAAAGTGGAAAACTTTTAGGTATGTTAAAAATCTGAGGATGTAGTAGATATTTATGGCTTTAATCTCTGTCAAATAGACATTATTGATGTGTGTGCTTTACATGTCTAACACTCATAACTCTTCTTCTTTAAGTGCCTGTGGGTTGAGCTCACAGTTGGAGACTTCCCAACAGCTGTGTACTCGGTGTGCATGGTTACCAGAGATTCCAGCTGGGATTCTCTAGGCAGTCAGCCAGTCTGACTGCAGTATTTCAGTGTATCAGGTGTGACATCTCCATATGATGCCATTGCTGACCACAGGGAAAAATGACGACTTGTGTTGAATCTTGCTCAGAACGCTCCTGTGTGGTTTTTCTGGGCATTAGTCTTCTACCCTTAAATAGGGCCCAGCCTTCTGTTGACCATCACTTCATCCTTTTACCCTTCTCAATTCCACTCTAGTTATCAGGCAGGGTTAGCACACCTGGTTAGCACAGAGGGTGGTTTGCAGAATATTGCATTACTTCCCCTTGGAAAAGTGGTCTGGCTGAAATGTTATTTCACCAGGTGTTGTGGGCACAGAGAGAAAAAGCAGTAAGGAGAATCCATAGGTGGGATTACTGTTTTCTGTGCAAAGTCTGGCATGCACAGAAAACATTTGTCCTGGTATGGGACTAGATGCTGAGGTGCTTGAGAGACTTTGACTTGGGTTCTTCCATCCCTTTGAAAACCAGAAGTCACTCTTGACACTGTTGTTCTCAGAAAATGACACGCTTCCTGCCTGCATGTGACCAGGCATCCTTAATTTTATCAATTCCTAGCTTTTGAGTCCTTGACCTGCTTTCTGTCATACTGGTCTTTGTTCCACTTCTGATACAACTATCAACCAGGGTTTCTTTTGTGACTGCTTTTCATTATTTTCATGGTAGCTGAACTGGCTCCCTTAGTTTTCCTTTTGTGAAACACCAGCAGTGTATCTTCAAGGCAAGACTTGCCTGGAGAAGGTGCAGTGCTGCAAGGAGAATCAGAACTGTGACCTTCCTTCCTCATCTTGCAGTGGCAAAGCTTTCCACCTTTGCTTTTAGAGCTGTGTTGCTGCTCCTAGTGGAGAGCAAAGTCTTCCCTGGCATGAAGTTTGAAAGCTTGTTAAAGAGCTTACAGATCGGCCCAGTACCAATTTCTCTTCAAGTGAAATCTGCAATTAGCATTCTTTAAATGGATCTTATTGCCAAATATTGCTAGCAGGGAATGGAATTACTAAATGTGCAGAGCTGTGATCTGGGGCATAAATGGCAGTGTATTACCAGGGAGTGGGAGAAGTGGACATGGTGCATGGGGAGGGCTGAGAACCTTTTAACTATAATGCTAGAAAGAAAATTACTGATCTTGTAATTTGGGGAATGACTGAGAATACAGTAAGTCCTCTGTTAAGAGCGGAACGGTTTTGAATCAGAGATGATGGTGGTGCTGTGTATGGTGACAACACAGGTCTTGCTCATTTGGAAGTACTCCAAGGAAAGGATAGATCTAGTGTGATGAGAATAGCTGTGAAATGCCCTGGGCAAGGAAGAGGCGAGTAGAGGGGAGGGAAAGCAGGTGGAGGAGGGGTATCTGTGGCTAGACTCCCAAGGGGAAAATTAAATTGCCAATAAATATGTTATCTTGTGTAGCTACTGCTTTGGTGGTAGAGTCTCCTCTCCAGCTTCAACCATAGTCAAGAAACTCAAGAGATTTTCTGACTCCAGCTCTTTAAGACTCATCTAGTCTTGCAGGGAAGGCCTCTTGGTGGGAGGGAGATGTGTTAGCACTTAAAACTCCTTTATGTGCTCAGAACTGGTTTCTGCTGTCTGACACTGCAAACTTCGCAACTTAAGGAAAGGCAAGCATCGCAGGTTTGACATTGCTGCTTTCCTGCTCTACAAAGCTGTTTGAAAGCTCCTGTAGTTTAAGGTAATCATTGAAACTGAATTATAAGTAAAGTGGTGCCCCTACAGAGAGGGAAAAGGAATTCACTGTGTTTTCAGTTGCGGCAACAAGACTAGGAAATGACACAGAAATAAAGGCAAGCTTTTCCACCTGCAAAGCCATGGGCAAATACCTTGTTGCAAACAGCTCAGGAATAAGGATATATTTGCTTTTCTCCCTTGCAGAAACACAGAAAAAATGAGTGCTGCTTGAGCTGTTACGGAACATGGTGTCTTCCAGGTTAATGTTAATGCATTAGCATTTATTTCCTGAATGAGGGATGATTTTTTTTAAGGGCAACGCAACCCTCCATTGTTGTTCAAGAGACAAGGGAATACCTGTTAAGGTCTTTAACTTGTTTCTTCCTGGTTTTTCCTTTCTTTAGGTAAATCTATTTGCTTTATCTTCTCTCCCCCAAAGCTTGAGAGGTGCACAGCAGAAATTACTCTTGCCATTCCTTGGTTACCTGTGCTGTGCCTTCTGAAAGACCTGCCTTGGCATGATTAGGGTGTTGGTGTAGAGGGGTTTCAATTAGGCATTCAGATAACTACATTTTTTTACTCTGCTTTCTGCCAGTGCCATGTGTGTGGGGTGGGGCGTGTGTTTGTTCTGAGAGTGTTGGAGGCTGCTTGGGGTGGAGGCCACCCCCGTGTCCCACACTGGTGCTCATTTGCTAGAGGTCATGGTGCTGTGAAACCTACAGGGTGTTCTCTCTTCATGCTGTAACTGTCATGGGTTGTTTCAAATGCGGATGTTCCTCGGCTGTGAAATGCTTGTGTGAAATGCATATTCAGTGAGACAAATATCCTCAGTCCCAGTATAATTTTTAAAAGGAACCATTAGGATGTTATGTGTTTTATTGCTCTTGCTGTTTTTAGGTGCTGAAATATCAGGAAATAAGTGATTTTTTTTTTTTTCTGTATTTACTTGTGGTCTCCTCTTGATGGCCACATTACTGTATATTTTCAAAGCAGGTACTGTGCCATGGGAATATAAGCATTTTGCCTTGCATAGCATATAGGAAAAATTGGTCTGTTCTCCAAGGATCACTTGGAGTGTTGTCATGGCTCATTATTCATGATGGAGCTTGACAGCTCCAAGGTTAAACACACTGCTGAATACAGGAGGAAAAAAAAAAGACTGTGTATTTTGTGTCTGTGGGAGTTGTGCTTGCAGTGGGAGCAAGTGTATTTTGCTCAGTACAAATCTATTGCCCAAACATTTGAAAACCTTTTTCCTCTTCTTTGCTGCTTGAGCTCCTCAACCTTGCCTGGTGCAAAAGGCAAGAGGATTGATAATTGTTAGGATCAAGTCTTGCTGCTGAACTCCACTACTGGCTCACACACCATCTTGTTACTCAGAAAAAAGTTTCTGCAGAACTACTGATTCCTTTAAATTATTATAATTATTTTTTAAAGAAAAATTTCCTTTGCAGATGCGTTGCTTGCAACTGGTAGGGAATGCTAATTCCCCCATGCAGTTCAGAGTTAGGGTTCTTCAGTGAAGGTCATTGAGCAGATCAGAGCAACTCCTCATCAGTCCAACATGACAGGAGGAACACAGAAACATTTATGCCTGTGGTAGCAAAATTTATCCTATCTCAGCAATAAGGATTCATGCTGTAGATACATTTAACATCATGTAAGCCTTCAGTTATTTTAGGTGAGCTCTCAAAGGATGAGCTATGTGAATTGGTGGACTGCCACAGACTTGTGCACTGTGTGCTTTGCAGAAAAATAGTGTTTGCATGTTTTTTCTTTATTTTTTGCTCTTTGCTTGTGCTCTTTAAGACCTCTTAATACCAATCATCCTTTCCATGTCTCAGGATCTGCAGGGCGTCAAGGACAGAACGCTATGGTGTGTAGGAGTTTGAGTCTCATTTTGCACATTTTCCCTTAATCACAAGAATAAGAAGGGAAAGGAAGGACTGTAGCTGTTAGTCTCCTGTAGGCTTACACTGTAAGAGGTGCTGTTGCTCACTTCAACCAGCTATTTGTTTTAAGGCAACTGCAGAGAGAGTAAATGAGTGAGAATCATGTTAAGTGGCACTCAGAGGAAGGCCTTTGCCACTTCTTACAGTGGTACTTGCAAATGCTGAATTTTGCAAAAACTCTGAACACCTGGCCAGATGTGTAGCTGTTTGGTCTTTACAAGTTTCTTTTTGCAGTTTAAACTGGAACAGTATTTTGCCCAGTTTGAAGGACTGTTTCTAGTCATAGCTCTTAAATATTTGAACTAATTTGATATTCAAGCAGGTGGGTGGTGTGTTGTTCTTTTTGTTGTCTTGTTTGTTTGTTTTTTAATTTCTTTTTTCTTGGAAGAGCTGTTTGTAGATGAGGGTTGGATAGAATCCCTGCTTTACTGTGCTTCTATTATTTTGTACTAAAATGTTTGCTTGACAGATGGCTGCTATAACAGGACACAGAAAAGAAAGCAACTTGGCTTCTTTCTGAGGAAGGACAGGGAATTTGAGAGAAGCTATATCTGGAAATAACTCTCGAAGAACATGTTACTTTGGATTGGGCTCGTTTCAGTGTGGCATGTACCTTTGGAAGTTGAATCTTCAAACCTAGCTGTATATTTAGTGACGGTCTCTAGCTGAGGCTGCTGGCTAAATAAAAAGTGGTGAATGCTGGAGGAGCAGAGCTGCTGTGCCACAGGAGACTTACTGCAAGCTTGTAACTTGCGTTTGCAGGCCACTGACTTGTCAGTGAGTTTGGGGTGGATGGAACAAACAGGGTTTTCTGTTGTGCCACACTATCAGAGCCTTGTTTCACCACAAGCTTGTAGAAGCTTCCTGAAATCTGTGGGTATGTCTTCTGGGTTTCATTTTTCATTTTTATAACTTTCCTGTAAAGCTGTTAAGAGAGTGGGGGAAAAAGGCCCTGTACAAATTCTCAACCCCAAATCTTTGTTGCATGGATCTTGTTTATCTTGTCTTACTCTGATAAATTTGAATAACCTCCCCAGAAGAGTTTGGATGGTTAAGGACAGTAAATGCTTATGTGATGTATCTTATACTTAATCTACCTTGCAACAAAACAGAGGCAGCACAAACCTTGCATGTCTACCATCTTGTCCATGTTTCTCTAAGATAGCAGACTGAAATGAAAAGATAGAAGTCTTTTTGCACATATCCATTTTCTGTTTGGTGCTAGTTTAAACTGTGGACCAAAATGCTGTTGTTCAAATGCTTCATCTTGGCTTCTGTCCACAAGCAGCAGTAACAACATCACTGTTTATTTTTATGCAGCCTGTGTTAGGCCTATGCAGTTGCTATTGTATTGGGTTTGATTTTTTAAATCACAAAACTGAGCAGGAATCACAATATAAAGATATGAATTTCCTTACCTTGCTGTCAGGTAGAGAACTGGAAAAACTTTAATACTAAAATAGTAGTGACCAGTGCTTATGAGAGGGAGGTCTGGTATGCATTTCTGGGTAATTTGACTTCTTGTTTTTAGTTGTGACGTATGAAACACATACATCTTCAACAGGTTCTTGAAATGCTTTTGATGTGAATCCTTATTTTAGGCCAATTGTTCTGTTTCACATCAATGAGTGTCTTTGAGGTAGAACCAGATCTTGCTGTTGTTCTAGTTATACCTCCACATTGAAAATGCAGTTGTGTTTTCTGTATCTCTAATTCCTTACCCAATATTGGAGTAGAAACCGCTGTAGCCATGCAGTATCTTGCTTAAATTGTGCAGCCTAAATATATTTAGGAAATGGTAGTATTCTATTGGATTCTGCTATGCTCTTGTATTTTAATCTTGGCCAGAGTGAAGAGGTTCAGCTTCTTGTGTTTCTGGAAGCTGCTTGACAAAAGGAAAATTGCTGAAGTTTTGGCATACAGAGTGCTTGGAAGCTTTCTCTGCTCCCGGCCATCTGCTGTCTAAAACTGACACTGCTGGCCACCCTGCTAGGGTAGTCGGGCTCTGTTTCTCAGGCCATGATGCAGCCAAGCTGTTCCCAGACAGCCTGGCTAGTCTTTTACAAACAAACAAGCAATGACAAAAATACGGACAAAATAAGCAATTATGGGTAATTTAAGATATTACTTGCTGAATTGCTGTTTGAAATATTGGGTTCTAATGGGTGTAACTTGAGAGAAGTGTTGATGTGCTATCTGGACAGTACCCACTGAGTGAGTGACATGGCTCTCCTGATACCCAGCCAGCCCATCTGCTTACTTTGCACTTGGAAACAAATTTTATATTCAGGACAGACTTATCTTTCCCTAGCTCTTTAGAAATATTAGCTCCGGATAAGAAAATTGTGTTTCATTTGCAATACGACCACTGGAGACAGCATGGCTATTAATTCAACCAGCAACTAGAAACTGATTTTTGCAGCCATTGTCTTACACTTAGGATATAAAAATTTTAAAGGAAGGGGGACACCTGCTCTTTTCAATTATTATATGCTTAATAAATGACTGGACACGGGCAGAAACTTCTAGATGTCAGGATAATGCAATTTCTGTGTGAATTTGGATTAAAAAGATACTGAATGAACGTGACTACCATTTGAAAGCAAACATGAAAATCTTCCAGTGTGACTCCTCTATGGGGAATGATAATGCTCCTTGCTGATCGTTGGATGGTGTCTGGTCAAATTCCTTAACAGGGTGTTTTTACTGGAGAACTCTTCAGCCCTTCCATTGCTTTCCAAACTCTTCTGCAAAGTGGGATTGCCTCAAGGCAATTAACTTCTGCTTTCTCTTTGGATTTCCCTCCTCTTTTCCCTGTCCACCTGTCCAGACTGAGCTGCCCATGCTGGGGTGTTTTTGTAGTTGTACAGATGTGTCTGTGCTCTCTGACGCTTCACTGCCCTGCCTTTGGCGTAGGCAAGCTTCTGTGTGTTTCCTTCTTATCATTAGCTTGTGGAAGGTAAAAGTAGCAAATATGGTGTTTCATGGAGATCTTTAGTGCTCTTAGGACAGTGATACAGTTGTGGCAGTAAGAGTTAATAAAAATGGCCAAGTGGGGAGATTTCAAATTCCTGGCATTCCTAAACAATACATGTGTTGGACAAAGACTCAGTGAGTCTATAGGAAATGCTGACTATGCAGCATCCAAACTGATGTCAGGTAATGTGAGTTTTTAACTCGCCAACCGGTTTAATACCAGTCAAGATTCCTGGTGGGTTTTGATTTGAAGTGTGGAAAGTGATTGGGACATCTTTGTGGTCACTGAGATTTTTGAAGTGTGAAAAAGTAGATGAAATTAGTAGGTTGAATTGGTTTGATGTATGGCAAAGTTGGAAAAAAAGCAAGGTGAGGTGCTGTGAATTGGAGGCGTAGTTCCAGCATGATGTTGGAACCACATACAAATAAAGATGTACAGCTTTTTTTGTTTAGATCATGGCAGAATGTACTATTGATCTGATTTATTTGTGGGTGTTCATTCACATGTGCCTCTGGCACTGCCAAGTGCCCCTGTATGCCTCCCTGCTAATAACTCCTTGGAGAAATACCATCTTGGAGGAAAGGCTTTAACCCTGGGGTTGCTAGAAGCTCTCCAGAGGTCACTCAGCTTCTTGAGAAACTCAGTCAGGGGAAGTAAAGAACAAAACCCGTTTGGGTTTATGTCTGCTGTGGCACCATACAGAGAATCTGTTGCCTTGCACCAGTGTCAAGGAGTGTGTTATATATTGAAGCACTTGGGATAATGGTCTCAAGAATAAGACCTGCTTATAACTGAGTGGATTTTTATCTGATTTATTTTTTTCATGATGTACCTAAAATGTTTCTATGCTGTCCTGATATCCAACCCTAAACTTGAAATAGGCACAGCTGTTCTAAGATCAGGAGTTGCAATATCTAAATTTCAGGCATTTCAGTTTCTGCCTCTTGCCTGAAGAAACTTTCAAGGGGCATGGTGCAAAGTGGTACTAACTGATGTGTTCTGAAAAGCTGGTGTACTTGAGTTATACTGAGTGAGAACACACAGGAGACATCCTCAATTTGACAGGAGTAACACGGTAACTTCAATACTTAAGAGGCACTCTTGAACAAATTGTTGTATAAGATTTTTGTCTAACTCTAGGATTTCAGTTGTGCAAAATATGTGTGGAATTTTTCTTTGTTTTCTTCCTTTTGTGTTGTGAGGCAAATGAGATTAGTCTTTAACTACAGGTACCGGTGTTGACCTTCTAGAGTTAAATACACTCATTCTCAGTGTGGAATTTTGCAGGGCCATGACTTCCAGACAAGGTTTGTCACAGAGAAATATCTTAAGGAGTCTGACCATAATTAGATAAGCTCTTGGACACACGGGTGTGGAAGAGTTTGCATGCCTGAAAGTTTATCTTACTGTTCTCACTTAACTAGTTACCCTGCCTGGCTAGTTAGCAGGACAAGCCTTGTGCTACCTGTTTTGTGGTGCTGTGATAAATGTACTATAGGCAATAGTGTTGTGCTGTGATGTGTGTGAGGGGAAAAGACAGTTCTAGCTTTGCTTTACGAAATAGTTGACTCCATGCTTGCCTTTGAAACTTCACAGTGAGAATATGACATTTGCTTCTCTAAAACTGTCAGCTTGGTACTTTGTAGTAGTTGCTAACTGGTAATGTTGAGTAAATTACCAGTTTTACCTGCTTCATTAAATCTGAATAACCAAGAGAACATATAGATAAATAAAATCTCTATGTAGGAAGGGTTTCTTTTTATGAAAAAGAAATACTGATCACTTATAAGAAAATTGGAAATCTGAAAGCAAGTAGTTTGGAATTTTCCATCGTGCATACCAATAGCAGTAAAACAAATGTTGCTGGAATAGAAAATATTCTTAGAGACTTCTGGAGGAACTTTTATTAGCGAAGTTCTTCTGAAAGCACAAGTGGAAAAGCTGGTGTCACTAAATGGTGTGATTTTTTTTTTTTCATCTTTTATTTTCCTTATAGAGGTGAAGATGAGCTATGCAGTCACACCAGTGATCTGTCACTTCTAGAATTGTGCATAATTTTAAATGAATAATGGCATAAAAAAAGGGCATATGAATAGGGTTGTTAATATCAGCCCGATTCTGTAACTTTATTCTACTTTATTGGTTTTTGAAGCAAATTATTTTTAGTCCTAAGAGTTTTATAGTTTTAAAGTGAAATGTATGTTTAAACCCCTCCCAAGCAATACAACCTGTAAGTTAATTTTTCTTGAGTTATCAAATGAGTATGAAATGCTCTCATGCATTTTTCATTTTTGGTAAATAAAGCATATGATGTAATGGGATGACTTCTGGCTGCAGCTCCTCTGAGCTGAAGCTGGGCTCTTTTCAGTCTGAATCCTGAGTGACAGCAAGAACTTTCTCAGTAGGAGTCATTTAAAATTAAATGGCTCTCTTAATTACAAGCACATAGGAATGCAGAGAGAAAAGGTTACTGCTGTACCCCATAACACAGTGCAGAGCCTACTAGTAAGGTTATTGCTCAAAAGTCCTGATCTATCAAATACCACTCAAGGGGAACTGATTTCTCAATCCTTAATCTGAGCAAGAGTCAAACTGGTGAACTGCAAGCAGAAAGCTCAATAGCCCATTAGTAGTTCTGCTGAGGTCTTGTGTTTACTGGTTTGAAAAAAGTAGCCCTGCTGACTTAAGGATGCTACACTGATTCTGACCTCCTTCATATGTGTACAAGCAGCATCTACTGCTCTGTATTCACAGGCCAAATGCCATGCTTTGTTGCCCATGTTCATAGAGAATCTGCTGTCCTGGCCTTTCTAAGAACAAACAGAAGGAATAAAACAAAAAGCTCAGCTCTTTTAAGTGCACAGCAGTAATTAAAATCAAACTCAAATTCATATTGAAGTGTAGGGGTGTTGGTTTGAAATATTTTAATTATGACCTTTATGTGGTGGGGAGAACTCTTTTGAGCAAGAGCTGACATAGCCCCATTCACAGGCAGGCTTCAACAACTGGTTATTCTGGTGCTGCCTAATAATAATATTTTCAAATAGTGACGAGTTCTGAACGAAGAGGTTCTGGTAAAAAAAGTCCGAAGTAGAATTACTTCAGAATTAAAATTTAGTTCTGTTTCAGAGCACTGTGCCTGCAGAAGCACTGCTACTAGATTGGTTTTCTGATATAATTATTCTGCCATCACAAATCTGTTCATGTCTGCCTGTAGAGAACTCTGAGTTTTGTGCAGTTTTATATTTCCTGTCTCAGGTGCTTATTTCTAGACCTGTAACTCCTAGGACTTATTATGAGAAATACATAGGATGCTGTTATTTCATTTAAATGGCTCTTACTTTTTTTTTTTGGAACATTTTTGAAAACAATAATGAAGTTCCAAGTAGGAAGAAGGAGAGAAATCTGGCAAAGAAAAAAATAATCTTTACTCTCCATGTCACACACTGTTGCCACTTGGCTTGTTGAGTGAACCTGCCTGACTGTATACAAGAGGTGTTTCTCTCTGCCCTGCTCCTGCTTTCTACAGGTGTTGTATTGACTGACCCACTCAGGCTGAATATATAGGGGCAGCCTTACATGCTAAAATTATTCCATTGTTATTGCTTCTCAGTGGAAAAAAAAAAAGTCAAGAACTCCTTTCCTTTTCAATCAAGCAAGGAGAAGGCAAGGCTGCCTGTCTGTGTGTGAATGGCTAATGCCTCACCAGTGCAAACAGATGGGAGTTACTTGGGAAGAGTGTGGGCAGCAAAGCAGCTGAGCTGTATTTGACTTACTTTCTTTACTTGTGACACACTTGTTTGTTGAATGTAGGGAAAAAATATTCATTATGTCAAAAAAAGTGAAATGAAGCTTTTTTGGCTTGTTAAAGCATCCTGAAAAATGCTGCTTTTGCTCAGATGAGGAAAAAGCAATGAATTCCTGTTCAAGCCAGAGCTCAGTTTGTAGATCATGTGAGGGCTGGAATCCTTCAGGGGGATGATGTAGCTGGCCTGGTTCTGCTGGACAAGTATCTTCTGGGCTGTAGCTTGAAGGAAGCAAATTTGAACTTTGACAGGCCTGTGCTGAGAGGTTTCTTGTAACTCCGTGTATGCTCCTGTAGGGACTGTGATGTTCACCACATTTCCTGGCCTCCCTTGGGTGCAAGCAACAGCATTGTTTCTCCTATCTCTCTGAAGTCAGGGGCCGAGTTTGCCTGGCATGCCGTGCCTGCTTTTAACACGTCTAGAAGCCCTTTTTCCCCCGCTTTAATTTTATAATGTATAATTCCATAATAGAAACCTCCTTACAAATGCCTCTAATTGTTCAGAGTGAATGCTGATAAGAGAAACTAATAGCAAACGGAATGTTTGCTTACAAAATCAATTTTGATTTCTGAAGTTAGGGAGGGATGGAAAATCACTTCTTCAGGGAAGCGTACCCTCCTTGATTCTAAACACGCCTGTCTCTCCCTTTCCTCTATTTCCATTAGAAAAGTGAATTTCTGTGCTCCCAATTCCCTGCTCTGGAGTCCAGTGTGCTGCCTGGCCTTCTCTATGCTTCCCCAAGTCCATCCTTTCTGTAACAGAAGGGGGCAGGTCAGTGGCTTGTGTACCTTCCCCACTGCTGGAGCAGGATCCTAGAAGCTGTTGTGTTCTTAGCCAAGAGCAATGAGGGGTTTTTGAATTTCTTTCATGTAAGGCAGATGCCTTTCGGTTTCTTTTTCTGTAGGAAGATCTAAAGAGTTGTTTGGATGGTTGGTTGTTCAGGTATGTATAGTTGATGCCTATTAGATCTAAGGAGTGTCTTCTTTCTCATGCTTTTTTTACACAAACCCAATTTCTTTTCCCCTATCCATGACAAAGTTATACTTAATATCTGCCCAGAATTACTGATGTCCATTTTTAATATCCAAGATTTATCTGTCTTGTAATGCAACAGCACACATTGTTCCTAATATCTCTGATGCCTATCTAAAAGAAATACTGCTGAATATTACCTAGGGTGCAGAACTTTTTAAGTACCCTTGAGAAAGCAAAGAAAGCATTTAGATGACCAGAAAGGCTCCCTTTACCAAAGTAGACTGGATAACCTTTGGAAAAAATCAGGAAAACAGTGTGAAATCCCAGATTTTTTTTCTCAGTTCTCATCTGCAGGCCAATGGACTCTTGACAGTTGGAGGTCTTTTTTGAAGTGATGTATAGCATGCAAACCTATCATCTTGGCTTCCAAGCAACTAGACAAACGATACTGAGGTCAGTTAAAAGTTGCAAAAAATACCAATCATTCCTTCTGTGCAAAGGGGTTTAAAGTAACAACCCAAACCAACTTGCAATAGAGAGATAGAGAGACTTCCTTGATGTTAATATTCTGCTCAGCCAAGATTAGCTAACTGCTGCAGACTTCTTTTGAAGGTTAGGATGAAGCTGGTGCTATGCCTATTTCCAATCAAAGAATGTTCTTGGGAGCTCAGGGTAAGGTCAAAAAGTTGAATGAATATTTCATTACTGCCAGCTTTCATGAAGTTCATGACTGTCCTGCTTTACAACTTTTTCCACTTTACTCAGGACTTGTCAGGCCACACCTGGAATACTGAGTTCAGTTTTGGTCCCTGCTGCACAAAAAAAGATGTGGACAGGCTGGAGAGGGTCCAGAGAAGGACCATAAAGATGACTAGATGACTGGAAGCCTTCAGTGTGAGGAAAGGCTGAGAGAGCTAGGTTTGTTCAGCCTTTAGAAAAACAGGCTTAGGGGAGACTTGTCACCATGTTCCCATATTTAAAAGGTGGCTGCAAAGAAGATGGAGAGTCCTTTTTGCAAAGAATCACGTGAAAAGACAAGGAGTAATGGGCACTAATTACTCCTAGAGAGATACCAGCTGGATGCAAGGAAAATTTTTCGCAATGAGACCAGTCAGTCGTTGGAATAGTCTCCTTAGGGAAGTGATGCATTTCCCAGTGTTGGATTCCTTTAAGGTTCAGTTGGGCAGGGTCCTGGGCTGTCTTGTCTAGACTGTGCATCTCTAAGAGAGGTTGGATCAGGTGATCCTTGAGGTACCTTCCAACCTATTGATTCTGCTTCCTTCTATTGGTGAGGAGCCTACTTTGGCCTCAAATACCTGTTTGAGAAACATCTTGTAGATTTGGGATATGTTTAGCAGCATTATGATGTGTTCAGAGCTGAACTGCCTGTGCATAGTCTTTGTGCAGGTGGTGCTCTTGCCATGCTTGGTTTTTGATCAGTATTTAAATGGCCTCTTCCTTTATTGCTCTACTGCTTCCAAGCATAAGCAGCTGCTTGTTACTGAAAACTCTGGGGATGACCATAGTGGACAAGGAAGTGCTAATTACCAGGGTAACACCAGTGGGAAATACGGATCTGTCAGAATTGCTGTCTCTGGATGGATTTTGTACTCTGGTGTTTTGCACTTGTTCATTCAGAAATACTCTGCTTGGGGTCCCTTCCTGGCAGAAGGGCTGTCCAACAGCTATTTGCTTACTGCCTTAACCTTGGCCACGAGGAGTTGCCAGGGCTCCTACTGTGCGAATTCAGCCCCAGCAGATGCTGTTTTAGAAATACATCTAAACGAGGAGAGGAGAAGAAGCCACAGTCCTGGAGGATATCTTAACATCTGAGTATCTTAATCTTTTTTTTTTTTTTTTTTTTTGACAATAAGCAATTTGGCTTCCAAAGGAAAATTTGTAAAACTGGATGGAGTGACCGGGAATGCCTGAATTGAACAAGAGATATTTTTTGCTGCTTATAACAGAATTTATTTCTCAAATTTTTAAACTTTTATGCTAATTATCTTGTTTAATAACAGTGGAGGAAGAAGGTGAATGTGATGACAGTGCAAATGCTGTGGCATCGGGGAGAACTTCTGTAGAATTTTTTTTTTAAACAAAGAGTTTTGATCATTGGTGAAGCTTAGTAACTGGGATATAATGTAGGAGATAAGGCAGTTGCACAGAGGGAAGTATTCAATAGGAGTTTTTTTTAAAGCATAAAATTAGAATTTTACTTACTTTGAAACTTTGTGCAAATACTTTGTTGCATTTTTTATTATACTCTTTCATGTATTTGACACATTGCCTATTGTACCTGATTTTACCTTCTGCCTAAACGTGTTTAAGAAAGTTATTTCTGGAAAGTTTTTTTGGAAGTTAGTATGAGGGGATTTTGTCTGAGGGTTTATTTCTAAATGTTCATCATAGCATAATTGCATTAAATATACGACATAGCAACTTGGTAATTCCTGGAGCTTGCTGAAAGAGGTCTGTAGGATTTCCCAGCACCAGAGGTGGGTGCAGTATTGCAGAGGGTGGCAGGCTGCCCTGTAGGCTTTTCTCTCCATCCTTTGAAGTGTTGAAACATCCAGTTGTCACTGCTGCAGGCAGGATCCGGTGCTGGATGGATCTGGATCTGATCTATTTTGGCAATTCTTGTCACTTCAAGACTGTTTTGATTTCTTCTACTGGTGTAATATGCTCATGTTTTGTTGTATGTATTTATTGTGCTGGCAAAGGTATAAGGTAGCATCTGTAAACTTTTCTTTTTAGCCCTTTATAAAGCTAAATAATTTTCTTTTCCTGCAACTTAGGCTTATGTAACCACTCCAGCCTGCCAATAGGCTGCTCATCTGAGAATCCCACTGGCTTCAGTGGATATCAGATTCTTTATATTTAGGTTCTGGGTCCATAAACTTTCACTTCTTCAGATAGGAGACAACCTGCCAAGGGAAAATTTTATTTACCTAGTATGCATCTCTTTGATGAAGTTTCCAAGTAAACAAATAACTTCTTCCAGAATGGGGGAGGGCGATGATATTCTCTAGAATATTGTATTGTGTCAATGCAGTTACAGCTAAAGCATCTACACGCTGAGGGACGTTCATCAAACACAGTGCTTTATTAGCCTGAAACACGTAAAAATTATATTTTCTGCCTCTTACTGAGAAACTGTTTTCTTTACTGTAGCTGCTTGCAGCCTAACATTCTGATGCTGCCATCATTCATTGGTGCTTGTCACTGAAGAAACCATTGTGGCTTTCTAAGGTCTTGATAATGTTGTTATTAAGTATATTTGAATAACTACTTGAATTTGACACACTTAGGAAACCTGCCAGAGGGTAACACAAACATCACTCCCATTCTTGCATGTGGCAGCTGAAGTAGCAAGTGAAGAGGTCTGAAGAATGCCACCCTGTCCCTTTGCCAGCTTCCAGCCTTCTCGTCCCTGTGGAAGTGAAAACCTGTGAAAGGAAATGCATGTTTCTATGCCATATCAGATTTTTTCTTTTCAATGGAGAGATAATGCTTTAAACAGGATGTATGTGGCTTCAGATACCTGTTACTGTATCTCTTAGAGTACTTAGTGACAGGATGGCCTGATTCTGTTTCATTAGTCTCATTCTGGAAACATTCATGTGGTTAATGTTTATTCTGTATCTTAGGGACAGAGTTGCGGCTGTCTCTGGTTAACTTCTTGTTTCTTTAACAGAATGTTGCTTCTTTTTTGTTTTAATCTAAAGCTTGCTTAGGATGCAGGCAATTTTTAGTTCTATTTAGTTGGTATCTGGAAATTCAAGTAAGACCTAAGCTGCTTTGCAGCAAATATGGAAGCCCAATGTTTACAATCAGGGCATTGATTGTATGATTATTTTATTTTTGCTTGTTTTAGAGTCGACTCTAAAGTATTTCTACCACTCTTCCCAGTAACTGCCAAATTTCTTCCAAACTTGTCTTGATGATACAGGATCTGAATCTTAAGGGATAGTGTTGAATTTTTAATGTTTTGTTAGTAATGGAGGCTGAGAATAAACTGAGTTGTGTATGAATCGAGTGGTGGAGGGATGTAGTGAGATGAGAAGAACCTGAATAGCTTCCTTTCCCTTCTTTTCCATCATTGCACAATACAACTCCAGGCTTCCTTGGGTGACAAGGCTCATGTGCCTGTGTAGTTTGGGTTTTTGTTGATCACTTAGCCTTAGGATTTCAGCTTCAGCATTAAAGTGGCCTGATGCTAACTTCTGTATTTGTATATGTTAATTTTATACTTTACAACACACTGCGATGTTAAAAATGATTAAGTGATACTTTTTGAAGGAGAAGAAAAGGGTTTTGGTAAGACAGGAATAGGGAGCTAAAAGAAAGAAAAAACCCAAACCCACAATAGATTTCCTTTTCTGTTTTGTTTTAGTCTACATAATCATATTTGCTTTTTGCTATTTTAACTTTAGGCAAGCTATTTCAGTCTGTTCAGGTGAGCTGTCCATAAAATGGGTGTATCATCACTTGCCATACCACAGTCCTTTGACTTCTAATTAAATACTCTAAAGCCCACTGAACTCCAGTCATGAAATGACAGTAATGTTAGTTTGTCATGTCTTGGGAAAAATGAAGTACCTGAAGTCCTTTTTTTCCCCCCTCTATGATGTAGATTACAACAAAGTTATTTTCTGTAGTAGCAGTTATTGGATGGAGTGACCTTTACCAATCCAGACACTGATGTAGTGGAAGGGACATTTTTCCCCTTGACCTTTATGCAATGTGTCAGCTTGTCCTGTAGCGCCAAATGAGGTGCAATTGACAGATTTGATGGAACACTAACTTGACAGGAGCTTATTGTTTGGAAGCAGTTATGTGTGGAAATGTGGAGCCTCTAGTAAATAATGTGATAAAAGTTATTTGCATGTCTTTCATCACTAAGGAACAACTTGCTTAGAAATGACCACTGCCTAATTGCAATTTGAATGCTGGTTAACTGAGATCCCAGTAAACCTTATCAAACAATGATATTTCAGAGTAAAATCTATTGGCTTAACTTTTTATTTCTTCATTGCTTTGTAACCAAATAACAATGGTTTTCTATATTTTAATCTTGCTACTTGTTTTATAAAAAGAAAAGAGGAATAAAAGTCAGATAAAGTTTTCAGCGTACGACAAGGAAGCCATGACTTTCAAGAGGATGGCCACACGTGTGTGTATGTACATGCACTCTACCCATAGATATGTGTGTATATATGTGTATAAATAGCTTTCTTGGCTATTTATTAATATATTAGAGAAATAATGGCTAGATATAATTTGGGAAGAGAGAAGTTCTGGTTGTGGGGAAGGAGCTAAAAGCACACTCTAGGGTGAGGGTGGTGGATAGTGTAAAGAGAACTATAAAAGGAGAACCAAACCATCCTGCCCCACTGCTCCAACCAGGAAGTGCAGATGTCAGCTGCTCTTCAGATCTATTAAAATAAAGTAGGGAGAGGACTGTGCTTGTTGAGGAGAAATTTAAAAGCAGAAAACAAAAGTCAGTTATTTCAGGTTTCTTGTTCTAATCCAATATCTCTTTCTGCTCTGGTGGAAGGCTTTGGATGCTTCCTGTAAATAAGATAATTCCATCTCTAAAGTGAATAAGAAAAAGCTGTAGCTGTAGGATCTACCTGAGACTATTTAAATAATGAATTATTGTGGCTTTTTAAAACCATTGAGCAGCGGGACTGAGAAAAGAGCAGCAAATGCCATCTGTCTGATCTACATATTTTACCACAGTTCTTCTTAAGCTGTCCGTTGAGGTAAAGTAAAAAGGAGCTGAATGGGCGTGGGAGGGGAAAGCAGCTCAGCTCTCTACTGTTGCATTTGCAGGAGATATTTGGAAAGGGGAAAAAAATTAGGTGTTTATAGAGATTGCTGTTAACAACAGACACATTAACATATTCCTTGTTACTTCGAAGACAATCTGCTCAAACAATTTCAATAGCAGGGGATGCTGCTGGACAGAGTCAAGGTGGGAGGCTGGATAGAAATGTTTATTTTGCTGTGGTAAAACAGGTTGTGTGGGTGTACTGGCATAGAGTGAAATTCGTAGCAAGATTCACTACTGTAGCAATGCTATTTGATTGTGACTCACAAAGAAAGTACAGATTAGTTATTGTGAAGCTGTATGCTAATAAAAACTATTTTCTTGCAAAATTTTCATTTGTAGCTAATGCATGCCACAAAAGATAGCAGGCTTTATTGCGTTTATTTTACATGCTTGCAGGAGATGTGCTGCAGGGGCTGGAAGCTGGTGAGCTGCAGTTCTGGGGTGTACAACAGGATCACAGTTGAAATATGTTCTGCCTTTTGTATGTGGGTTTATATGAAAATGGCAGATCTCTCATCCTTTCTGGAGCACCTGCTTTTCTGAACCCCTTCTGAAGAGCATGGCAATATCCAAATCTCTCTCCGCAAGTTGGGTTTCTAGCTATGCATCCAGCAGAGTCCCACTCTTCTCATCTTTCTCCTTCCCACCTGGCTCTGTCAACACAGACACTGGTCTGGCAGCTTTCATTTCCAGCCTCTAGAGGCTCTGCCACTGCTGGAGGCAGTGACCCTTCATGGGCTCAGGCTGGGTAAGGCAGTGGTCCTGTATGTAAAATTTTCAAGTCCTGTAGCTTGAAGTGTGAGGACCAGTGAAGGTGCCTTGGCACCGCTGCGTTCCACTCAGGCTGGGCATTTGAGACGTTCTGCTGTGGATCTGAATGCTGGAGGAGGTTGGACTTCTTGCAGTGGCTGCCATTGGGTGGTCACTGCTGTTCCTCTGTGTACACAATCCAGCCAGGCCTCTGATTGCATTTAGTGGTTGATGGGGTGTTGTCTCATTCGTAACCGCTTTGCTGAAGGGCACCAAAGTAGAGTTAAAGAGATGTGGAAATTCCTTAGAGAGCCTTTGTTCTTCCCCCTACTGACCTCTGCTGACCTCCTCCTGTGCAGCTCTACCCGCTGTCCTGTGTGCCTGAGGAATAATAGTTCTTACACCTGAAACACTTCCAGGAGCTCAGGGCCAGGATGAAAGGAATATCGTAAATGTAAAAAGCTAAAGTGCATATGAGAAAGGAAGGAAGGTGGGGAATAATGATTTAAAAAAAAAAAAAAAGACTCCAGGACCCCATTTTTTAAAACAAGGAAGATGATGGGCTTCATCTGCTTTAGAAATGAGAAGATTAAGAGGTGACTCCAGTGGGTAAGAGTCTTTTATATGGAACAGAGTCTGAAAAGCTCAAATTATGAAAGGGTTAATACAAGGGTTCTTATGCAAGGAGCCGTTCAGATTGTGTAATTACACCTGTCCTTTTATCTGAAGATCTCACACAGGTGTTAATTAAGCCTAATGAGGCCCCTATGGAGCAATTGTTGCTATCTGTGTTTTTACAGACAGAAGACCTAGAAGCTGAAAGAAATAAGGCTATTGGTTCGAGACCTTGTAATGCAGCTCTGTAGAATTGGTGTTCACGGGAGAGTACCCAGTGTGACTTGAAGCCGCCTGGCACGGTCATGCTGAACCAACCCATTCCATGAAACCATGCTGTATATCCCAAATGCTTTCTCTTTGCCTGAAAATGTAGGTATGTGTAGATGCATAAAAAGAAACTGTGGACTAAGAAAAGTTACCATTTCTAGATGGGCCATCTTCATTATACCTATAACTACTCCTGGGTTTACCTTTTTTTTTTTTTTTTAATATGTTGTGCTTGTGATTTGCAGGTTCCTGTGATATTTTGGTTAGCATTCAGTGGTTTTTTTTGTGAGACTTATGGGAACCAGCAATAAGGAAAATATACCTATGTTGTTGAGGTTTCGGTATGCTAATTCCTTTCATGTGTTCATGTAAATCTTTTCAGTGCAGAGCAGACAGATTGTTTTGTCAGCTTCCCATAGGGAAATCAAGCAACACTTAATTGTTGTTTTGCTTCCTGTAAAACTCCTGAGCTGTTGATAATTCCACAAAAAAAATCTATAAAACTACTGGTGGAGGAGGATGGGGAAACAGAGAATTCTGAGGAATTTAAGGGTGCTTTTTTTGTAGAATGTTGGATTTTTTTGAGCAAATCATCTAAGCTTTTGATCATCTTCTGACTGTACCCCACATAGTGTGGGGTGGTAGCCTGCCTTGTATTTAGTTGTTCTATTCTTTGTCCCTAGTGGTGGAATTTGGGCAGCTCCAAGGCTAAGCTTGACAAAATTGCTACCTTTGCTTTGCCTGGAAGCCTCTGTAGCAGGTTGGACGTGGTGGTGGCACCGACTCTCCCAGTGCCGTGATGTGTTAGAGATCTGTTTCAGGGAGGTGATGCCTCTGAGTTGTCAGCTAAACAAAACACAAGTAATTTTTACAAGAAGAAAAAGTGCCAACACGAAGTACGGCTTGATAGCAGAGGAAATGCCTCCTTTGAGGTTATCTCAGTGAGATGTGGCTTTGATCCAGTTCAGTCTGAGACTCTGTTTCTGCAGAGAAGTTCACTTTGTGCAGTGCTCTGAGCCCCATCAACTTTCTGGTTTTTTAGAAGAATTTGGTGATATTTTGGGAATGTCTGGAATGTAGGATGTTTTGAAATTCAGGATCAATAGGACAAAGTGTGCTTGAGATTAATTTCCAGAGGGGAAAAAAAATAGAAAAGGGTATGCAGCTTTTACATTTGATATTTTATATTTTTTTGGTCTTCCAAAGGAAGTTGCAGGATTCAACTACGATTGTCACTGCCCAAAATTATTTAAGTTGTTTCGTGTATATGCTTTGGTACCAAAAATAGACTTGGGAAAGCAATGTTGAAGATGGTAGTTAAGAAATAGACAAGAGCTTAGTATTTGTATATGTAAGCTAAATAAACTGTAGGTGTAAGCCAGATAGCTAAAAATTGTATTTTTTCTGTTTTTGGAAAAGGAAGAAGACTAGAGAAGCAGATGCTAGCTGGAAGACATGGGAAGGGAAGAGAGGATCAAGGGGCAGAAACAATGAGAGGAGAAACTGGGGTGTAGGGGTGAATTGCTGAGAGGGAATTGATTAATAAGGCCAAGGTCAAATGGAAGGGCAGGAAATAAGTCAGCAAATATTAACAGTTGGCAGCTATTCTGTGTTTAAATTATTTTCTTTGCCATTGAATTCTGATTTCTGGAGCTGGTGGAAATTATTGGATCTGACTAGGTACAAGGAAGAAATTTTTTTACAGTGAGTGTGGTTGAAACACTGGAACAGGTTATGCAGAGAGGTGATGGGTGGATGCCCTATCTCTGGCAACACTGAAGGTCAGGCTGTATGGGGCTCTGAGCAACCTGATCTAGTTGAAGATATCCCCGATTATTGCAGTGGGGTTGGACTAGATGACCTTAAAGGTCCCTTCCAACTCAAACCATTGTATGATTCTATGAAATTCTAACTTTTGTGAATGCATTTTTTGTTTTGACAGTCAGAATAGTCTGAGAACAAATGAAAAAAACTGTAAACAATTCTCTCATTGCTTGATTTCTTAGGATATGGCCCTTTCTGTATAAAGTAGAACAGTTTAACTTCTGGGTGCTAGAACAGTGATGGATGGCGGAAATAGGAAATGTGGCTAGGCTGAACTAAGTTAGCACCTCTTATTTGCTATTTTTTTTATTTGCTTTTATTTTCTTAAATAGTTTTAAAACTGTCCTGGTTTGAAAGACAGGTGTCTGCTTAAGGAGGGCAGCAGCCTCCCTTGGAATGAAAAATGCAACTCCCCTCCCTCCGATTTCATAATTTTGAAATTAAGGGGCTTTCAGGCAAAGATATGGAGGATAGGAATAACAGTTCTTTTA
>VYXC01009560.1:2350877-2392088 GCA_013397175.1 Platysteira castanea
CAGGAAGGCCTTGATGGGCCCATTAACAGAAGATAGTCCAGAGGGAGGAGGCAGGGAGCACCACCCTGCCTGGTTTCAGCAGCTCATGAAAATGGTAAAAGAATACTTCTTGGGGCCTATTTTACACTATAACCTATGACAAAAACAGTTTTTGGTTTTTCGTCTACTGATGCAGAGTACTTAGGGAGGGCTATCAGCTTGATTTGCTGGTAAAGTTTTAGCTCTTGAAGAGCACTGGGAATAAGGAAGAAACAATGAAATTAGATCTTTGTATTTGAGATTATGTAGACTGTTAGATGCAAGAGTGGAGACCTGGAATTCACGCAAACATTGAGCGGTATTGTGGGAGCTCAAGAAGGGAATGCAGGGAACAAGAGAGGCAGTAAAAAGATTGCTTTAACCTAAAGTAAAATTCTGGCATCCAGGTACTCATCCATAATGAATAGATGTACTGTTTTCAGCCCTGATACCACAAAGACTTACTTTATCTTCTCTCTCGCCTTTTGTTTCTAGAAGCTTCAAGTTTCCTTGTTGAGTTCCCCACTGCAGTTCTCAGAGCAATTGCTTTGGGGCTGCATGCATGCATTTATATTCTCTTTATAGTTCTCTCTGTGTAATATTCAATCAATAAGAAATAGTATTTTATACCTTTTCATCAGTGTGCCTTGCCACAGAAGGAAGATAATGTTGCCTAATTGCATTTTGTTTTGATGGTGTTGATGTGTAGCTGGTAGCTTAAGCAGAACTGCAAGCTGATTTCTTCCCCTATTATAGTCCTTGGGAAACATAGCACAATTTAATATACACTACACTTCAAAATGCGTGCTGCTTTCTTTCAAACTCTGCATCTACATTTCAACTCTACATCTACTCATTGGTGTTTCTTAGCCTGGACTTTGTGCTGCTTTGTTATGCATTTTTGCAACATGGCTTTTAAAAGTATGAAGATAAACCTTTGCGGAACACTGCTTATATTATCTATACTACTTTGTGACTTCTCTCTCACAAAAAAGAAAGTCTTTCAAACAGTATGCTTTAGGATGGTGTCCTCGATATATTCAGGTTAGGCAATAATAAAGGATCCTTTTCTTTGTTTGACAGCTGGAACAAAGCACTTTAGATTCACAATATGTGCATAAATAGAGCCTGGTATGGAAAAGTCCCAACATAATCAGGTTGCCTCTAGTTATAAAATCCTTGCCATAAAAGCCCAGATGTAGACCATCCAATTTTAGAATTTCTTTCTGGAATATTTAGAACTTTATGAAAATTACAGGTGTATTACAATATAATGCAATTAGTTGTAGAGCATTGCACTGTTTACTGTTAATTGACTCACCTGTTTTCTAATCAATCCATGGCATTTATTCAGAGGCAATGAGGAAAGATGTTGGCTTAGAGATTCCTGGAGAAAGGAAAGGGACATGGTGAACTGGGATTGAATGGTCTACAGTTGGCATTAATATACAGCTGACAGTTCTTGTGTATGAACTGCACTGATTGGAAACATCCGCTAAACCTTTTCTTCTACCCACCTCTGATAAAAGAAGGAGCTGTATTGCAAGCCAAGGAGCTTTGCATTGATTTCTGCCAGCTTCCTTGTCTTGAGAGATCTCTTTCAGAGTAGAATTTAATTCACAATAGTTGTCTGTGCCATTGTGCTGCATAGCCTGACATCTTTAAAGATACAGATTTGACCTGGGGTCAGCGGTACGTGTTTTTCTTTTTTTCTCTAAAATCTCATGTGTAGGGACAGTAGTGTCAGCACTGCTTGCAGCATAGTGCTGGTATCAAATAAAGTGCACAAGCAATCAGCTTATTTTTTCCCCTTTTAATGTGTCTTTCAATGTTACTGTAAATTATTTTTATTATAAAGTCATATTGGAAATGTAAGGATCTTGGTAGTTTCATTGGAAATTTTATGAAAGACTGTGAAAAGCAAACAGTCAGTGGGGCATTGTTTAATTTGTATTGTGAACTGGCTAAAGGAGAAATGATGTCTCCAATGTTCACATGCCTATCTGTGAACTCTTGTGGTGTTTGAAGGAAATTACAAATGCAGCAAATCTGAAGAGAAAGACTATAGGGGATAGAAACTGTATGGAATTGTACTTTTCATGCAGTTACAAAGATGAATTACAAAGGTTGTCACATACAGAAAACTACCCACTATTTCACTAACTGTTATGCATGTCAGACGCATTAAAAAAATGTGATTACTCCAGCATTTAGAAAATTATGAAAGTAGTTAGTTTATGCTCTAATGTGAAATATTTATGGAGGTCTTACTATTAAAAATGTTGCTGTTAAAGATACTATACAAACCTAATGTTTTTTGTAAGTGTCAGATTAAGAGCAATGGAGATTAAGCTGTTTCTAGTATGCTGAAATTATTGCCCCTAATTTTCACCCAGAGTGTAGGTCTGATGCACTGTTCTCTCCATTTGTCATTTATTTTGTGGGTGTTAAATTTGTTGGAGTAGGGTTTTTTTCTCCCCTGCTGTTGTCTGAGCCTAGTACCATTGGAACCTCCATTGGAGGCTCCTCTGTGAGATGGTAGTGGCAAATAATAACTACTTTGCTTTCAGGATAGTCATGTTACAGGAAATTGTAGTGTGAGTTTATCCAAATGGTCCTGAGGTCCTTAAACTCAGCCCAGAAATAACAGCTGTGAGGATAGTTCACCCTACATCACTGCCAGGTGAGGAGAAAGTAACATGAGAAAGCAAAATTTTTCTAACGTTGGCCAAGTAACTAAAGAGATTAATTGTCCAAGTCAGGACTCGGATATTTTCCTGCTAGGCTCTCAACCCCCATATTTCCCAGAGGTGTGCTGGACAAAGCCCTTCTGGCTTTGTGGCTTCTTGCTTATGTTCCTGCTGATGTTGAAAGTAACTGTACGTACACTCTCACAAAACCCATGGAGTTCTATGGCTTGTGCCCATAAATCCTTTCAACTATTGTTATTGAGAGCCTGAGAACAGAATTACAGATCTGAGTGACAGTCTATCAGTCACGTTGCTGCTGTAAATGCTCTATGAAGTAGGGGCACTGGTCAAAATTTGTGAAAGAAGTCCACCCCAGGCTTTGCACTAGTGCCTTTCTGGGGAGAAGTTTCATACACAGCACAGATTTTCCAATGTTAAGATGTAAACTGTAGGTGGAAATCTTAGTGCTGTGCTTTGGAGGAAGCATCTGTAAAACTTCTAAGAACGTTGCTTTTTGTTCAAAGCTAAATTAATGCTCTTAAATTCAATATAAATTGGAGGAGGGAAATTAAATATCTGCCAATGTGTCAAGCTTCCTTTTGTAATAATAGCTAAAAAGTGTCTGTTCTTGTATGTATTAAAGCTTTCAGACTTCCCAACTCTGCTGCAACACAGATGTTCAGTACACTAAATTCTGAAATGTTATATATTTTAAGGAGGCAGCAATTTCCTGAGTTGTAATTGGTATGAACTGATGGGTGGAAAATGCAGAGCTTGCTGGGAGGCAGAGAGCATGCTTGAGCTGTCCTCCCTCTTAAAAAATCTTGTAGACAGTGTTCTCCATTGCTTCTCTTGAAGGGACTATTTTGAGTACCAGGTTTCCTTCCCTTTCCTCCCCCACCTGATTTATGTATAGTGGTATCTCACTGCTGGGAAAGGAGAAGGAATTAGAGGATAGGCAGCTGATGCTGACTGCAGCAGGGGGAGCTTGTGGCATCAAATGCCACATCAGGTCATTGCTGGGTGTTTTGGTTACTCTGGTGCCTTGAGTCTGTCAGGGAATGTAGGAGACTTATTCTCTTGTACTCTTCTGGTTGCTAGTCTTTTAAATTTAAATAGCACCAGAACTGGAGGCAACCATCAATCAAGCATTTCAGCAGGAGTTAGAAGGGTTTGTCATCTGTACTAAGAGTGACAAATAACTGAGAAATACACACAAAACAAGGAATTATGGAGTTATAGCTCCTGCAGATTTTGACTGTCCTGCTTTAGGCTGAATTTTGTGGCAGTAGCTTCTGATTCCAAAGGGTGTTCAGCAGCCAGGAGTTTGGTTTGTTCCACTATTCCTCAAGGTAGTCTTGATAGTTCAAGAGCAGAGCTGGAGTGTAAAATTTCACAAAGTTGCCTTTTTTACTGGGATGGAAAAAGTTAAGTGATGGGTAAGTGGGATAATTACATTTGCGTTTTGCTCTGCCTTTTTATGAGCTGAACATGAATGCTTGGCTGTGGTAAGCAAGGGGTTACAGCCTTGTCTGGAAAGATTTAGCCTCTGCTTACTGGCCTTCCCAGGAACTGCTTTTTCCACTGACTGCTGGATGTATTTAATGGGCCCTGGCCCAAATATAATTTTAGTTCAGATTATGTGCATGAGCCTTTAAAAGGAGTCTCCCAATTGTCCCATGTACTCTGCTTTGCTTTGCACTGTAGAGCAATCTTGGAGTACAATGAGTTGATTTTCTTTCAGGTGAGACAAAGTCCAAAGATGTGCTATAGGGGTACCCAAGGGGTTCAACTGTCTGTCCTTTGATCCATGGCATTACACTAAACCTAGTTTGAAGCAGGACCTTCTGAAATGCAGATTCTGGGGCCTCAATAGTGAACTGTTTTCCTCTGCAGATGTTCTCCTTTTAGTCCACATAGTCAGTAGGGTAGGCATAACTCTGCTACTCCTGTTGCTTCTGTGGTGTCTGTCCCCAGCCCCATGACTTCAAGAAGTCATTTGCAGTGGGTTTATTTTGGTGTTTTCCAAGTGCAGGGCTGAATTGAAAGTAGAAAAGGTTTTGCTCTATACCGATCACCACACAGCACATGGTGAGGGCTAGCTGTTCAACTATCCAAGAGTAGTCTGAAGCTCCATTTTATAGATATCAAGTGTGTTTATTTTCATCCTTATGTTAACACCAGGTACGTATTCCAGATGCTTGTAATGTCTTCAATTCTTATCACAGTATATGTCTTTACACATTATATTTGGATATTAATTGATCTGCATTTTCTCCTGCAAGTTATGTTGCTGGAGGCTAATGCTAGTAACTGGGCTGTAGACACCTTGCTTACTAGTCTGCTTTCGAGATGTATTTCAGTCACATATTCAAGCTCCACATTAGACTCCTCAAGTTACCAAATGGGATATGTGTTTAAGTAATTCATGATTCAATTTTTATATTCTCTGTTTTAGTGTATTTTGGAGACCAAAAGCATACGTAGCCTGAGAAGAGAGAAGTTTCTGGTGGATACATGTCCACCAGTTGCTGATTTTATTTCTTCCCGCCACTTAAAGCAGCAAAGAGATCTAAGAGTGGTGTCTTGCACAGGAAGTCTTTTAGCTGACAGATGTTAAGAGATTCAGGAAAAGAAAGGGGGCACTTTGCACCCTGGTTCTTACTCTCCTCTCTAAAGTCCTGTTACTTTGTGTGATTTTTGGATACAGGCTGCTAGAGGGGTCTCTGGATCTGAACCTGGGACTTCTTTGGTTCTTGCAAAATACTTAACTGTCTTTGGTACTGAGCATACAAGACACTTCAGTCATCTTGGACCCTTAAAATTCTTAAGAAGGTGAATGGTGGGGAGATTACATGTCTCCGGAAGTATCTAGCAGGCAAGAAAAGAAATTTAGAGTGGCAGTGTGTGATTTATGCTTATAAATCCTACACAAATCCTGTTTTAGGGCCTTCAGATTTTGGGGGAAAGCAAGGGCAAAAGGGAAGAGGTTGTTTACTGAATTGTGGAGCAAAATCAAATAACCTTCCCTAGTTGAACTAGCTGAAGAAACACTTTTTAAATATCCAGTGATTTGTAGAATAGCATGATTGATTATCTTCCCTCTTACTAGCACAGACAAAAAACCATAAATATATGCAGTACAGAGCAAATGAGGTTGTGTCCTTACTGAGATGATTTTCTTAAATGTTTTTTAAATGATGATAAATAGTTCTGATAAAGTGAACCTTTTCTTCGGAGGAATAAAACCAATGTTTAGAGTACGTAAAAAGTAGAGAGGTAGCCAGATGTCCTCACATGGTCCATTAGAAATTATGGAAATAGCTTCCTTTTCTCAAAGCTATTACAAAGCATGATCTTGGGAGACGCTACTGTTTTCTGACTGCTGCTTGTTTAATTGAGAACAGCAGTTAGTCAGCATCTTCCAGGCCTGTACTCAGGGTTGGTTTTAAAGTGAGTGGGATGTCTGAAGTACACGGGCAGTAGGGGATTGCACGGGAATGGATTGCAATGAAGGGTAATTTAAGAGTTATCTTTTACTGTTTGGTCTGAAGTAGGAGCTTTGTCTGGGGTATCTGTAGGACTCTGCAAGGCAGCAAGCTGGCACCAGAATACAGTGAAACAAAAGGCTGATAAAGAGAATTAGGCCTCATTTTAAATGCTTCTATAAAACAGTATGTATTGATCTGAGTGCACGTGGTTTCTCTTGGTGTCTCAGTCTATCACTGAGTTCTAGGATTCTGTGAAGTTCTTTTCTGTGTTGGAATAACATGCTTAAAAGGCTAACATGAAAGTAAAAGAAAGTTGTGTCTGTGAGTCTGATGACTTAGCAATAGCAAAGGCCTTTTGTGTCTACTTCTTGGCTGAAAAATCCTAGAAAATATGGTGGAAGAGATCACACAGACTATTCTGAGCTGAAATAAGGATCATCAAAGTCCAGCTCCTGGCCTGGCACAGGACAGCCCAAAGAATCACAAGATGAGCCTGAGAGCATTGTCCAAACACTTGAACTCTGTCAGACTCGGTGCCATGACAGCTTCCCTGGGGAGCCTGTTCCAGTGCCCAGCCACCCTCTCTGTGAAGAACCTTTTCCTAATATCCAACCTAAACCTCCCCTGACACAACTTCAGGCCATTCCCTTGGATGCTGTCCCTGGTCACCACAGAGAAGAGATGCCCCTCCTCTTCCTCTCAGGAAGAAGTTGGAACTGCAACGAGGTCTCCCCTCAGCCTCCTCTTCTCCAGACTGAACAGACCGAGTGACATCAGCTCCTCAAGCAGCTTCCCCTCAAAGCCCTTCACCATCTTCATTGCCCTCCTTTGGACACTCTCTAACAGTTTAATGTCTTTCTTACATTGTTTTGCCCAAAACTGCATACAGGACTTAAAGTGAAACCACCCCAGTGCAGAGCAGAGCAGGACAATCCCCTCCCTTGGCACTGCTGGCTCATGTTCAACTTGCCATCCACCAGGACCCCCGGGTCCCTTTCCATGGCACTGCTTTCCAGGGTCTCATTCCCCAGTCTGTCTGTACACCCAAGGTTGCCACATCCCAGGTGCGGAATCTGGCCCTGCCCCTTGTTAAAACAAGAAAATACAGCTGGTTTTTCTGGCCTCAACCTTAAAACTCTGCCAGAGCTATTCCTGAGAGATGTCTGTCTGACCTGAAAACCAATACTGGTGCTGATTTCCTGTCTAACCCTGGCAGTTAGATTTAGTGCTTCACTATATCTAATGTTTTTTTCTCATTCCTTTGCTGCAACTCAGGTTTGTTACTGAGGACTCAAGTTCTGAGGGAACACTGTATTACTGCTTTCTTTGCAGCCTGCTGGCTTGTAGTAGTACTAGAAGCCTCAGTCTTTATCTCTGCTACTCTGAGGAACCCTGCTTATTGCCTTCTTTCACATCCTGTTGGCTAGACTTCAGATAATTTCCATTACTTGTGCTTGATCCAGATTTCTTTGAGCTGCAGCACTGAAAGCTGGATTGAGATGAGCCTGATTTGCATGGTTCCTTGCTCTGCAGCTGGCACTGAGGCTCTTGCGTCTCTCCATGCACTGAAAATATCAGCTAGGTCAAATGGTGGGGATCTCCTTTCCAGGAGAGGATTCTAAAAGCTGAGTGCTGCAGTGTTCAACTCAGTGGTGCTGGAATCTCTTAAGACATAACCCTTAACTGTGATGCTGAAAAGATAAAAAGATAAAAAAATCATTTAGTGCGGAGAGATAAGTGGATATGACCAGCAATGTTACTTATAAGATGCCAGTGGAACAAATTATTTAGAAACGTCTGTTAGTAGAAACTAATTGAATACTGTGTAGATTGGAGTATATAAAACAGGATGCAGCCAAGACTTAATGAGAGAGAGGGAAGGAATTGGCATGTGGATCCCCTCATCTGTTTTCCTTCCCAAAATAGCCTATTTCTACGGCCAGGAGGGGTAGGAGTAGAACGATGAAACAACTGGACGCACAAACACAGTTAAGCATAATTATGTTGAAGAACAATGACGACATTGTTACATGGCTGTAGAGGGTTGCCACAACTCCCAGCAAGCCCAGTGGTGAATGGTGTCAGTAAAAGGAAGTGTTTCCATGTGGTTTGGCGTTCAGTGGCCATTGGTCACAATCCAACCCTTTCAACCCTTACTATTCTGTTGGTAACAGTGGTATTTTTGATGGCTGAGTTTGAAATGCTAAGTGGCATATTAGCATGCAAGTGCTGGTATGTTTTTCTGGTCAAAATATGGGGTTGGGAGTCTCAGCTCAGCTCAAATTTCAGTTTCAATGCGGTGATAGGGATAGGGTGAATCTACTTAACTGTGGCCCCTGAGAAATGCATCACAGATGTGGTTCACCTCCAGTCCTTTGCAGGAATAGTATGCACATGGGTACGTGTGGGGTGGGGTGCTCATTTCAGCAAGGGCCTTCTGACATTTTGCAGCCCAGTGATAACACCAAAGTGGATTTACTCTGGAACAGCGTGCTGGGACAGGGAAAAGATCTAGTCTTATTAGTAAGGTCTCTGTCTTTATTCTACCCCGTTGGCACAGAAGCAGAATGGAGATCAATACTAATGATAGATTATTGTAAAAAGGCATCATTTTGCTAAACCAGCAAATGTAAGCAACTTCTTGTCTTAAATCCCCTCAGAGGATAAAGAAAGAAAACAAGCAATAAAAAGCATGCACAGATGGATGCTATTCTGATAGTAACATGTTGTATTGAGAATGTTAAAAGGATTGCTAATCGCACAAAATTGTAGGCAGTGAGGTCATGAGCAAAGTACTGAACTGTAAAGGTTTTCCATTTGTAGGTTAGCTCAAAACTCTCTAATTTGACCAATGTATCATCAAAGGTGTTCTGTCTTGGACTGGCAGGCTTGTTATGAACCATGGATGTGATTTTGCTGGTGGCACAATAGAATCCCACATACTGGCATTAATAATTAGTAGTTAGAATGACGTTCCTTTGTTTTCTACACAGGGACAGAAAACAAATAAGTAACTTATGTAGAGAAGTGGTTACTCTAAGAAATGTGTAGCATTGTGGTAGAATCAAAGCAATCTCTTGGGGACTACTGTTATTTTTATTTAAAGTTGAAGGTAAATCTTTTTTGTTCTGGATGATAAACTGAGCATAATTCAGGAGAGCCTGGAATGTGATAATTGTTTAATTGCTATAATTGCATGTGCATTGTCTGCTGAAGTATACTGCTATATCACGTGTGATTCTTCAGTTCTAATAACAATACAATTTTTTTATAAAGTCAAAATTTAAATGTGTAACTGCTATCTAAGTTTTAAGACAAACTGAAGCAGTGAAGAGTAGCACCTTTCCTAGAATTTAATTCTCAGCTGTTACTCTAGGAAGAGCATGGATGATAACTTTGAGCCAACTCTTTGGAGCCCCGTGAAATTAAAATGTGCTGGCAAGCCTGCAGTTTTGTCCTTGTCATAGGAAAAAGTAGCTTAGCATCTTGGTTATTTGATGTTGTACATTGTCGTCTTGTTAATTTCTCCTCGAGCAGAATAGACTGTTATATTTTTATGAAAAGTGGAAGAAGAAGAACCATTAGAGAGGTGGATTTTACTTTTTGTTGACTTTTTTTTTCCCCCAAGATAAAACAGAACCCTTTTGTCACTGTTTAACTTTCTTTTAAAATTTAATTTCTAGCTGATAAATTTAGACGGAAACTGGAAGAACTGGAGAAGGAGAAAAATTCTTTAAAATTTCAGCTTCCTTCAAGGCATCCTTCAGTTAGCAGTTTTTTGGATAGGTTCATGAACCAAGTTCAGGCAACATTGCACTGGGCTGCTGATCATTGGTAAGTTTATTGATTCATTATTGTGTAAAACGATGCTTCTCTTTTTCTCGAAATGCAGAATACAACTTAGGAATAATTTTAATAAAGAGTTTTAATGACCGCCTAACGTATCAATATGGAGCTTGTCTATGAAAACCGCACCCTGCCCCCTTTTTTTCGTTCTACAATTCTTTCAGAATTCCCCTGAAAAACATTGATCATGATGAACTGGCAAATTAAATGGAATATTTCTCACTGATGTTGAGTGGGAATGGGATTGAATCCTTGACACGGCAGCTTGAGCATACAACAGCAACGCAGCTTGAGCATACAACAGCAACGCAGCTTGAGCAATGCTTCCCTGTGGAGTTAATTCTGATGCTCCCTTTCAGGCAATGAAAGGATATTTAAATATAAAGTAAAAACCAGATTATGTTTTGATGTGAATAGGTCTTTGGAAGCTTCCTTTTGTGTGCCACTTCTTAGATAGCAATATTGAGCTCAGCACTGTACAAAGTCACAAAAATAAATTCTAAACCTTGTCTTGAAGGCATAACTTCAAATATGGGGGAGTGCAAGATGTGTTGGATGGCCCAAGAGGGGTAGTTAGCTTAAGACAAAAAAAATAGTTTCTATTTCTTGGTTTGTCTTCATCCGTGCTCCTAGTTACTGTTGTTAGAAGGGGATACTTTATAGGTATTGAAAGCTATTCTCAAATACACTAGCACAAGTGAAAGAAGAGAAACTTTTTGTTTTCTGGCAGCTTGTTCATATAAAGGCTGCAGTGTGCTAGTCAATACATTTAGGTGTAATTTTTGCTAGGCATGAAAATTAGATAAAATCAGTACAGATAATATGATTTTTTTTGGTGAAATTGGAGAATTTGAAGGTATTTTTAGCCTCTATCGCATCTAGTACTAAGGGAGGTTTAAAACAAGCTACGCTCCTTCAGAGCTGTTTTCTTCTACTTTCTGAGGCTCTAAGAGGCTGTTTTACCATTCCTTGAAGATTAGGATACACCATTCTCTATGTTGTCATTAAGATGTGATTGCTCTATGCATTAATTTGTAATAATGATTTTGGCATTAGAGGTGGTGGTGTCTTCTTTGTCATAGAAATTGGGTCACTAAAGCATCCCTCAGATACAGTTTGCTTATTTTTATCCTATATAATACTGTTATATATATAAAATAGATGTTATAACATATTTATGAAAGTATTCTTGTTCTTTGGATGATTAGATCTGTAACTCTTCTCTTTGCACAGGTCGGAGTAGTGCCATTCTTCAGGGTCAGATGGATATCCTCTTCCCTTTTCTGTCTTGTGCACACTCCTTTCTTTGAGCTCAAGTTGGAATACTACTGTTGTGACACCCTTTTATTTTGCTTGCTTGATTCTTGTAGCCTTTTATGCTGCTTTGTCTGTGGTCTGGCTCATTGATACAGCAAGAGTACCCTTTGTCTTCTGTACAGGGGTTTAAGTCCTTTCTGTTCCAAAAGTATTTTTAGCTAGTGCAGTGGAAAACTTATCTGCTTCTTCAAGGAAAATTTGTAGGCTTCAGTTTTTGTTTTCATTTTGAATTGGAACCAAAAAAAAAATACCCTAGAAAACTTTTTCTTTTCACCTGGAGAATTAAAAAGATGATCAGACTAGCCTCAGAAGACCAGATTACTGCAATTTTACTGTAGTTAAGTCAATCTCGTCTTTTTGCAATATTCTGAAATGAAGAGTGTGTATGGCAGCTTATTTAAGATATGAAGCTGAAATTCATGCCCCACTTTCGTTTTACTTGATTAAATTATGAGATGAGTTTCTAAGTGAATCCATTTGATGTTGACACAGGATACTGGGGGCATGTAGTGGGAGACAGATTTGTTTATGTTTAGCTTAGGAACAACAAATGCTGGGGTTGTGCAATCAGTCAGGTTTGGTGAGATCAGAGAGATCTTGTTTCCCTCCCACCAGTCCCAAGTAGACAGATACACATGGAATTTCCAGTAAGGTTCTGAAAATAAACTATGTTTATAATGGATTTTTTTCTAAATTTCCATCAGCCACTTGGAAATTTATTATGTACCTCTCTAGGAATGATGCAGCTCCATCTTGAAGAAGGTGGCTTCAGAGCTGCTGGGAAGTGTGGTTTGTCGGAGCCACAGGAACACGTAATGAGTGTAAGGCACAGCGATGGCCTAGCAGCTCATAACAGGGATGTCTCTTTGATGCATGCTGTTAATACAGAAGTGCAGTTACCCTGCCATTATGTCTATCATGCTTAATGACACCTGTGTTAGTGTCAAGGCTTTATTTTGCTTTTTCAGTACATTCTGCAGCCCACAGAGAGGGAGTAAAGCATGTGTCTTTTGATGGTCCTGCAGAATAGATGAAAACTGCTTGTTCTACATACTTGTTAAACACCTGTGCATGGAGATCATAATTGCGTGATTAATCATGCTTAAACCAGACTTATGATGCATGTTTTATATGTGGCATGGATGTATTTTCTTTGCAAGATTACAGTGGGAAATCATGCCTCAAAACCACTTTGTCTGAGAGACAGTATTTTTTAAACAACATACTGAAATGAATCTGTACTCTTTTTGTGGAGATGCATGCACTCGTCTATGGAGATGAACGCAGAAATGCAGTTGCCCTTGCAAGTGCACATGCCCTTATGAGGGAACATGGAA
The DNA here is from genome assembly GCA_013397175.1 of Platysteira castanea. NCBI lineage: Eukaryota > Metazoa > Chordata > Aves > Passeriformes > Platysteira > Platysteira castanea. Next base: position 2,363,577 of record VYXC01009560.1, read on the forward strand.
GGCAAAATGGATTTGCGTTGTTTGCAGGTGCACTTTGAGAGGCTGATTATGGAATTGATACTTAACATAATGTGCTGATTACCTTGGAGTCCAGTCATGCAAAGATTTACGACTGAGGGTTGTACAGATGACTGGGAGGAAGCCCACTGACTGTGATTTTGAAAGAAGTTGATGTGCAAGAGAGAAGTAAAAGTTGGCATTGTGGAGCAAACACTCCAGATGATCTCTAATGTAGTCTCCAAAAGCTGACAGAAGCTGCAAAAATGGTTTTGGCAAGTTTCTAAACTTCTGTCTAAGAGATTTTTCTCCGTATTGATAGAAACTACATGCCTTAGTTTTGTCTCTTTCAAGGCAGTGATGGATAAATTTCTGAAATATGATAAAGCTGGGGGAAGCCTGAAGCTATACAAGCTTTCCATTTTCTTTCTTCATCATGTTGTAAAAACAGTGTAAATGTTTGAGATAATAAAGGAAGATATGCCAAGGGAAAAAAATCTCTTGTTCTCTAACTGTATCTGTTTGAGATGTAATAATTCTGGTGGTGGAGCGTTATGACTCTAAAGGTAACATGTAGTATTTTGATCTGTTTAATCCTTGAGACACTGAAACTCATGAAAACTGCTAATTTTTAGCTTTTGTCATGTTTTTTTCAAAGGGTTAGACATGAAGAAAACGGTCTTTGTCATGAAGAAGAGCACAGACTTTTTAGATCAACTTACCAGGAAAGGATGCAGGTTTCGGCCACAAAACGAAGCCAGCTTTTTCAAGAAAAGAAACGGTTACAGGTAACAGGACTGCAAAGTTGTGTATAAGAACCAGTGCTGTGTGGGGAAAACCTTGTAAGCTGTCACACAGAATTAAATAAATTTATTGTAATAGCGACTTTGCTTCTGTGTAGTAATTAGAGCCTTGGCTGGAGTCCAGTCGATAATCTAAGTGATGATTGGAGATGGCAGCCACAGGAGTTGTGTTAATCTCATTACAGAAACGCAGAGCTGGAAGATTTGGTGGTTTGTGTGCGTGCTTAAAGTTTCCTCATTATCTTTTTAAGCGTGCTCTTTGTTATAATTTGACGTTTTAATATTACACCAATCTTCAGAAGTTTTTATTTTGAAGACAAAAAGTTTTCATCCATTTCTGGTTAGAATTTACTATAAATGCATGATTTACCAGCTTTTATTCCTGAAGAATGATTGATGCATTTCATAAGGATGAAGGAATCATCACGGAGCAGTCAGCATTTGCTAACAATAGCTGTACACTGACACATGATGTCACAACGCGATAGTTTGGCAAATGGAATGTTTCAAGATGGCATTTGTCCAATTTTAAGTCTGCAAGCCTTTGAAGCAAAATTTAGCTCTTTCTTTTCACTGTGCTTCAAAAATTTCAATCTACTGTCTAGTTATGTGTCTTTTAAACCTTGGTGATCAGCAATGTGGCACCTTGGAGACCTAGTAGACCTAGTTTTCCTTTTTTCTGTGGTTTTGTCTTGAAATAATTCTTAGCGATATTTTCTTTCCTTTGATGGATCCAATAGTATAGTAATATCTGTGTGTGTATACACATAAATTTACATGTAAAAAATACCTGTAAAGAAATAGAAAAAAACATCCTATGTCGTCATTGCAAAGTTGTACTTAGGTGAAGAAATGTATTTTTTATCCTACTCATCACCTTTGTATTTTTTAGATTTATTTTGTCAACATGTAAGAGGAGACATAGTGCAGTTCAGCATTCAGTGTGCAGGGAACTGTTTTAATCTAGACACCCAAGAGCCACCTCAAGATACTGAACTGAAAACTGCTGTACTTAAAACTGCACATCAGCTAATTTTTACACTTGCTCAAGTTGAATCTTTATTCCTATGTAGTTACACTAGGGAATACCTACACCATTGTAAAGGCATGCTATTTATTAGCATATTATCAAAATTACCAGGAATTCAAGGTTCTGGGGAAGACTGGCCTGTGGTGATTGGTTGCACCCGGCATCCCCTAAGAATTGTCCTGCCCAAAATCTTGCATGATGGGAAATCATCTTTGTTTTCCTCAGCCCCACTTTTCTCTACTTTTTCTTCTACCCTATCTCCTGTTGGTTCTGCATTTGTTTTCAGGGATTTGAAAACCGCTGGCAGTATCTATAATTTTTGCATTACCATTTCTACTGCGATCTCTACTTCATGGAGACCATCAGTCCATCAGTGAAGCTGGAGGTTTACCATCAGTATGATTAGCTGTCATGTTGGAAATCTCAGTTTAAACTCAAATCTGCAAAGTAAAACTCCAGCTTATGTTTAGTGAGATGAATATCATCTGCTGCTCCATATTGGGACTTTAAACCCTTTTTATCTGTCCCTGGAGGCTGACCAAGAGCACGCTAAAGGCTTCTTTGAATTTCTGGAAAAGAATGCGGGAGAATTCCAGTTTACTGATTAAAATTTCCATGTTCCCAAGAATGCCTGTGAACTATTCCTGAGCAGAGCAGCTTTCTTTCTGTGAATGCAGATTGTGTGCTTCTGCTATCTATTTATGTTGTACATTTCAGTACTGACAGTGTGATTGTAAAACCAGATTCTGTTCATCTTCCTTTCTGTTGCCATGTAGGTTGCTTATTGCAGTGATTGCAGTTACTACATTTTCACAGATTATGGAGGTCTCTGTATTAAGTAGGGCCTATTAAGATTTTGGCAGTATTCCCGAGCCAGTTACACAGAGACAGAATTGTCCTTTGTACACACTAAAAGCCTAATTTGAGACTGAAAGAAACAAAACTGATGTTTTTGGTCTGCTGACCTTTCTGTCCTTGACAAATGCCTGTGGGTTGAAACATGGGCCACACTATTTCTTATTGCTGTATCTAAAACCAAAGGAGGAGAAAAATAATTGGTGAGCCTTGTGTGCGGGACTGTTATAAGTTGAAATTTTGGAGCTAGTCAACCTTTGAACATGAAAGGACCGTTTCTTCTTGTTGTAAGTGATGCTTAGGAAGCTGGTTACAGTGCAGCAAACCTGAAAGTATGTTTGTTAACAAAATGAGCATTAGTGAACTAAACTTCATGTAAATTGCATTGAAAACATTAAAATATGTTAAGGTTATGAAGTGAAGCTCTAAAAAAGCAAAGAAATGCCAAGGTCTGTTATCTGTGCATAGTATGTATGTTTTATAAGAGTCTGTAATATCAAAGTATGTGGGGTTTTTTTTCCCCTAGATCACTATCTCATACATAGATGAAGTGTCTGCTCAGATATTCAGAAAACTATTTTTCCTTCATTATTCAGTATTTGACCCCTTTTACTGTGTGCCACTCAAACCTTCTTTTGAATACAAATTTATTAATTTGTGAGTGGGCTCTTCTTGCAGTATTAATCAACATGGCATCTTAGTGATTCAGATGCACTTAATTTTGTCTCTGTAACACCATTTCAGGTGTTATTGCCGTTTGCTCAGATGGAGAATAGAGAACTGAATTGCTTCAAAAAGCCATATGGTTGTTTCTAACGTCAGTTTTGTAATGCCTAGTTATTTACTTATTAATGATTTAGTTTTGAGTTTCTGGCTTTTTGTGTTTTGTTTTTATTTTTAGTTGGACTGAATGTGACCGAGGGCATGGAACTGAGATTTGATTTCTGTTCAGATCCTATAGATAGCATGTCAGAGGCCTCTTGCAGGTTGTATAGAATTGATGAACATGCGGTCTGTGGCCATGTGTGGAGATAATAGTTTAAGTGGCTTGCAAAGTTTCACAGAGGCAGTAAGAAACGTAGGAATAGAATCAAATTCTCCGGTATAGCATTCAACCAATTCAATGACAGCTTTAACTCAGCAACCCAGTTTACTTCAAGAAGTGCTCCTTTCTTGGATGCAAGCTATCTGTTAGGTTTTCAAGGAAAAACGTGTGCAAGGATGGTGTACAAATTCATGAAGTTTGTTTTATTTTTGGGCTCCTCACTGCAGGAAAAACATTGAGGTGCTGGAGCGTATCCAGAGAAGGGCAGTGAAGGTGGAGGGTCTGGAGCACAAGTCTGATGAGGAGCAGCTGAGGGAGCTGGGAGTGTTTAGGCTGGAGAAAAGGAGGCTCAGGGGGACCTTATCACTCTCTACCTGGAAGGAGGTTGTAGCCAGGTTAGTCTCTTCTCCCAGGTAACAAGTGACAGGACAAGAGGAAATGGCCTCAAGCTGTACCAGGAGAGACTAAGATTGGACACGAGGAAGAATTTCTTCACTGAGAGGGTAGTTGGGCTTTGGAGCAGGCTGCCCAGGGAGGTGGAGTCACCATCCCTGGAAATGGTCAAGAAATGACTTGACGTGGCACTTAGTGCTGTGGTTTATTTGACAAGGTGCTGTTTGGTCAGAAGTTGGACACAATGATCTTGAAGCTCTTTTCCAGTGTTAACGATTCTACAATTCTATCCTTCTAAAAATTGTATTTTGCTCTTGTAATAAACATCAATATCATAATGCACACAGTTTGAACTTCTAGAAAAATGAGTGCAACTAAGTTTGAAGTTCTGTTCATTTTAAGTAAAATGGAGGATTTTGTGCTTTTAGTTAACATGAAATGTTAATTATCAGAAGGGCTGGTTAGATAGTGATTATCTGCTTGCATCCTGTGCTTCACGTCGGATTGGAACCATTAGACAAACCATTACAGGGATATTGTGCAGGATAGATGTTGCATCACTTCAGCTGCCAGCCTGTAGAACAAAATTCTGTTGCCATGGGTGATCTGACATTTGTTTTTTTTGTGGAAGTTTTTACCTTGTGAACCTGGTAAATACCTATGTATTTAAAAAGTAAAGGATGACTGACAAGTAAGTGCTGGAAGAGGAACCTGAAATGTGGTATTGAAATGGAGGTGGTGAGTTTCAGACTGTTGGAAGCACTAGAGTTTCTAAATACAACTCACATAAGAAATCTTGTGTGTCAGCAAGAGGGTGTCTCCTTTAATGTTTGCTAAATTGGACAAATTTAATTCATGCTACTTCTGACACTTGTACTTTTTTTTCTTATGGGTAAATGGATTTCTTTTATAGGGTTCCTAGTAAACTTTGGTTTCTGTTCTATGCAGAAAGAAATTGAAGATCTCCGAACAAGACTGGCCATATTAGAAGGAAAAGATCAACAGCTAAGAAGAGAAATTGAAGAACAAGATAGGCTTATTCAGTCACGGGACTGTGAACTGGCTGCTTTACTTGGCTGCGTTTCTTTAAGAGAGCTGCAGGAAATAAGCAAGGCTATGGATGACACTTTAGCATCCTCCTATCGAATTCCATTCAGTTTAGATCTTCCAGGAGCAATAAAGAGGTATTTAAATTTCAGTTTAGATGTAGAGTCTTGTATCTTCCTGTATGTTCTGCTGAATGGGCTGTCAGTTGTTCTCTTCATCATTGTGCCAGCTAATTATCTGGATTTAGACACTTTAAAACTTTCTAAGAAGAGATGTTGGAGTTCTAATATTGATGTACTTCCTCAGAAGAGTTTGTAGTTATTTGAATGTCTTGCACTTAATGTTCTCTTATGGTGAAGACCCACTTACAGATAGTATATGTATCCATCAACTGTTAATTCCTATAATTGGCTTACACTATTTCTTGTTAACTGGTGGAATTTTTTCCCCAGTTTGGTAATGCAGTAATTAAAACATATTTCTCACAGCCTGAAAGTGTGTACTAGGCACCATTCAAATAAGTATTAGAGATGCTTCTTGCTTCCATGAACTTGTAATTATAATAAAGTCCGATGTGGAGTGCTAGACTCAGACAGTGGACGCAAGGCAGTGAGGAAGAGGATGCAGCATGAATAATTTTGGGACACTCACAGTTAAATGCACAGCATATGGATCTTTTAAATGGAAAAGTAGCTACTCTTGGCAGTCTTTTGGAAATAACCTCATCTTTATTTAAAAAAGCAGTTGAAGTACGGAAACTGTGCTGGACGTTGATGATGGGACTTTGAAAGTGGTACTGCTGCAGTGTGACCAAGAGAAAATAAAATTCCTGTTTATCCTAACTTACTTTTCTTCCAGATAAGCAATAACTATGTTGCTTGCAATTTTTTTTCTCCCATCATGTTTATTGGATTTAGTTTGGTTGTATTAACATTCATGAGAATTTGCTGCTTGTGTATGCTAATTTATACAGATTTTTTTTTTTAAGTCAGCAGAACATTTTGTAGAGGACATATTCTTCTCTTTTGACATTTGTGTAAAATTTTAAATTAGGTTATGGGAAATAGTTTCTTGCATTAGGTTTAGCTTGTTTTAATAGTGTCTTACACCTATGTTTCTGAGATTGGGGAATAAAAGATCTCAAGCAGTCTGTCTGAGAAAGTGATTTTAGTTTTCTTGGTTTTGGATTTGCTTATGAAAGAATATTCGGATTACCTTTTTCTCTCATTGCTGCTGTAATATTTGGGTTGCACTTACCTCACCGGGAAATTATTTAAAAGTGAGTTAAATAGTGTGGGTGCAGGAGAAATTTGGTCGAAGTTGTTTGCTTACTAGCATCATGAAAAGCACAATCCCTTGAGAGAAAACAGGCATTCATTATTCAAAGCCAGTTCATAACTGGAATGAAAATTTAAAAATAATTTCTTTCATTTATGTTCATTTTTAAAAGATGGAATGAATGAAACTTTAATGGTTTTTTTTGTTGATTGACTTTGTTGTCACCAGTGGTCAGATGCTTCTGCTCTCATTACCATGGCTGCAGTTCTGCTACTGGGACTCTGGTGGGTTGACCTTGGCTGCACATCAGGTGCCCACCAAGCCACTCTATCACTCCCTCTTCTCAGCTGGCCTGGGGAGAGAAAGTAAGATGGAAAACAATCCATAGGTTGTGATAAGGCAGTTTACTAACGTGAAATGTTGCATGCATGGAAACAAAGGTTTTATTCTCTACTTTCCATCATCAGATGATGCCCAGACATTTCCCAGGAAGCAGGGCTTCAGCACATGTAGTGGTTGCTCTGAATGACAAACACTTTAAATAATGAATGCCTCTCTTCCTCCTCCTTTTGTTAGCTTCTATATCAGCAGATATCCCAGACATCCTATAGTATGGAATATCCGTTTGGTCAGTGTGAGTCAGATGGGCATGCCCCTTCCCAAGATTTTGCCTACCCCGAGCCTGCTGCTGGGGTGGGAGGGTGGAATGTTGGAGAGAGGGTGCTTATGCTGTGCCAGCGCTCACTGGTGTGTTATCAACACCTTTCCAGCCACCAGTGCGAAGCACAACGCTGTGGGGAAAGTTAACTCCATCTCAGCTAATACAATTCACATAAATGATGTTATTTAATAGTAAGAGTTCATTCAGATTAACTGTGAGCTTGGGTGATGGGTGGCTTCCTTTTCAAGCCGTGCAGTCTATTGTACCTCAGGTACAGAGATTTTATGTCTGAATCCAGGTGTGTTCTGTTATCCTGCAAGATGAAAAAGCAGCATGCACGCAGTAAGACATTTGGTGTGGGTATAATTCCTGTGTGCCTATGGGCATCCCCTAGACTGTTATACAATTAAACAATAATCTTGTTTAAACTTCTGCTCAAAACGAGGCCACAATTTTCAAATGAGATCAGGTAGCTCAGCGCCCCATCTCTCTGAGTTTTGTGTATCTTCAAGGATGGAGGTTTTGCAGCCTTGCTAGGCATCCTGCATTTCACCACCCTTGCTGTAAACTCTTTTTCCTTCGTCTCACCAGAATTTCCATGGTTGCAACTTGCATTGGCTTCTTCTGAATCAATACTTGTGGAAGAAGTATTGTTTATTAGGTAACAGGTTTAAATACTTGGTTGATGCTAGTTCAGCATATTAGTTTTAAATTCCAAAGTCTTGGCATAGTTAATCTGAAGGAGATTTTTCTGGAAATGTGTGTTTTATTTTCTGAATAATTGTAGAGGGGGAAAAAAACTTTTCCAAATTTAGAGCTATCTGTGTGAGAAATAAAGCTATTACTCATGCACATGTACTAGAGATCAGTGCTTATGTAGCAAGTTCAATATCGATGAGCAGTAAATTACAAGCTCCTCACTTTTGGGCTGCAAGATACTCTGTATTTACTCTAACAACTTTGTGCTTGTCAGTAAAGTACTGCTATAATGTACCTTTGCATAATTATTTGTTGACTACATGAATTGCATTCAGCACTGAAGTAACACAGGCAAGGCTAGTGTGAAGCATCTCTTAAGACAATCTGTGCCGTAATGAATCGTATTTGGTGGCTTGCAACTCACTATAAAATAAAAAATATTCAATGTATCAAAGCAAACTTCCAGGAACATGGGAGAACGTATTAAACAGAGAATACTTGCCCAAGTAGAAGTGTGATGGAGGAAGAGAGCAAGTAAAATAAAGCACTGCAATGGGCATTGGTTCTAAGCTTATTTTTCTTGTGTTGTTGTTTTTTCTTTGTTATTCTTTGTTTTGTCGTGTTTACCTTTGGTATGTGGTGAACATTTTAAGTACAGAAAGCCTTTGTCAATAACTAAAGCATGCTTTGAGTTTGAAGAGTTGAGAAATGTTAGGCACATTTCCCATGGACCTTACTTAAGGGCAGTTGGAAGACACAGTTAAAACCTGCTGGTTAATGGGCGAAGAAATGTTTTGACAGGGAATTCTCACTGAAGTTGAGATTGCAGAATGTGGTCGTTTTGCTCATCCAGACAGGCTTAATTGCTCTTGGTAAGCTAAAGGGTATAATCATTATTTTAAAATGGGGAAATTGCAGGGCAAAAGCTCAGTTGCCTTGCATGGGGTTGCATGGAGATGCGTTTAAAAGGTGGGAGCAGCTGATGTTGTGTGCACTGTGACACATGCTAGTGTTTTAACTGAAGACAACACATTGAAATCAGAGGAGAATGGGTCTGGCTGTTTCAGCATGAAGTGCTTTTTTCTGGAGATTGCAAAAGGTATCAAAATATGTAATTTTCCCATTCGCTACTGACGTGGACATCATTTCAGAAATACCTGTTTTTACCTAGTGTAAGTTGAGTTTTCTAATTATAAAATTCGACCATTTAAATTATTTGACCTATTCACTTCAGTGTCTGTTGTTTCCTTTATTTGTTTCTTTCCATTTCACAATAGAAATTGGGGAAATCTGTTATACTTCAGTTCATATACAGTTTCATTTAGCAGTTTGTGTTTTATCCATATCTACAGGTGCATGTCCTTCTTAAAAGAAATTGCACAGTTCCATCTGGACTATTGTCTGCGCACCGATTGCTGGTTGGAAGAAATTCAAATATACATGTTTCAAAATATTTGAATGCTCCACCTCGTTTTCACATGGAACAATTTGTAGTTAGCAGGAGTTGGTTCTACAGTGGATTTGTGGGATCATCTGAAGATAAGGAAATTCTCTGTTACATATATTAGTTATTAAAGGGTGACCAGTGGTGCAAGGAACTGGACTTGGAAGATTTATGCAGCCAGTTTCTGCTTTTGTGATGCCTGGAGTTCATTTGGGATTTTGAAGGGAAATTCCCAATTTCTTATCAAATGTCGTAGTCCATCTTGAGCCTTGATAATAGGTTTGTGTCATTTTCAGCTAGTCCCATACCTGGGTCTGTCTTTGAGGCCATCATCGCAGCTTTCTCGAAGTATTTGGCTACAGCCTTTTGTGAGAGGCTAAGATAAGTCATAGGTGAAGGAAGAGATCTGCCTCATCTTTTGTGAGCTGGCTGATTAGGAGGCTCGTCTTTCTTGTGGATAGATAGGTGTTTTCCTCCTTATTTTGTCTGCCTAGGATTAATTTCATTCCTTTGTCCTCTGTCTAGGATTGAAGGGTAGAGTTAATGGGCAAGTGGCTTTGTTTCCTTTCTTCTCACTTGTGGCAGCAACTCTAGGAGTAACTATGTGTTGAAATCCTGGCATTACAAAAAATGTCTGTGCTTTGGCACGTGAAGTGAATTTGCTCCCTGTGAAGGTGCAAACGTGGCTCAGAAGTTTGTGACTCTGATCCCACTGGAGGCGGGGGTGGGGACCCCCATTGGAAGGAGGAAGAAGGGCTTCTGCAAAGTCTATTCTCACACCGTAGGCACTGGCCTTCCTTGGAAAGAACGGGGAGGTTAAAAACAGAGCAGGGAAAGGAAAGAGCCAGTCTTCCAACTTGGAGAATGGAGCCGTTGCAGTCAACCTGAATTATTTTTGAGGAATCTTAAAGGCAGTTTTTTGTCCTTCCAAGCAGCGTTATAGAAGGAAAAAGTCGCAGCAGAAGGACAAGTAACACTTGCTTGAGTGGCCGCGTGTATGGTGTAATGAGGAATCTGGTTTTCCCTGCCGTGCATCTGGTTCCCCCTGCTTGCTCGAACAGCATCCAGTGGGACGTAGCAGCCTATAAAGCCCAGGCCACATATGTGCTGATTCCTCTGGGTGTGTGCACAATGAGATTTACTTCTCTTTAGGGAAAATGACCAGCTGTCTCAATCAATGTGTGATACTGAATTTGTATGTATATAATAAAGAGAAACAGCTAACAACAATATCCAGGGACAGACCCTTTCAGTCAGTGAAGCAAAATGGATGTTATTCTTAAGAGAATAATTGCAGCTGCTGTGGGGAAGCTCTAGTTTTTGTGCACTCCAGACAGATGTACCAGAAGAATGGGGATCTATTGATATGTCAGAAAATCTGGGGAAAGTATTTGTTAGGATGTGATGAACTGCTCCTGCAGATAGCTCTTTGACTGTCCCTTTGTGCTCAGTCTGATGCCCCTGTTCCTGATCGCAGCTGAAGCAACAACTGCTTCAACTGCCCTGCAGCATCAGCTGGTGGAAGAGTGTTGGGAAATCCAGCACCATGTGAATGGTTTGGTTGGTTGAAACAGCCGGCTGGTTTGGCTGTCTGAACAGTGATTTATAGGACCAGAAGATTTCTCAATACATGGCAATGAAAACTGAGCTTCTTGTGATGATTAAAGATGCCAGCAGCATCTTCAGGTGTCTGTGAACTGATTATTTCTGTTGGAGTGATTTTATGTAAAAAGCCCAAAACCATACTGAGATTCTGCTCTGTCCTTGTACTGCTGGCATTAAAAAAATCAGTTTATTAATCATTCTTTTAAAAAATTGTGAAGTGTTATCCAATACCCTGATTTTTCTTCAAGTCTGCTGACTGGGGCTAGTATCTGGTAGCACTGCAGCAAATAAGAGTTGACTCAGTTTTTTTGTGTACTTAGGAGCTGGGCAGGATGATGAGTTTTTAAAGTACACTTCATATAGGTGTCAATTCTTTGAGAATCGACAAAGACAAGTGCAGTCACTGAGCAACCTGTGAGTCAGTGGGAAACCCTATTGGTAAGCTGAGGTTATACAAACATTAGGAAAGTGTATTTCCACTTCTGACTCTTGATAAATTCTGACTGCTCTGCAAATGATAGCTTGGAGAGGAGTGAATTGCTGGAGCAAAACCAGCTCTCTGATCGCTCAGAGGTAGGTGCATTATTTTGGGTTCTCATTCATATTCCTTCGAGAACTTTGTAGATTGAAATGTGCAGAAGGTGCAATGTGCCTGTACCTTAAAGTACATCTCTTGATAGTTGTTGTCTCAGATCAGATTAATTTTTGAGGTTGGAAGTTTTCCAAGGTGAGACTTTGCATTTTACTTCTAATTCAGGTGACTAGTCCTTGCAGCTGCCTGAAATTTCATTTTCATTATGAGTTTAACACAACTTTTCTCTCCTTGTATTTAATGTCAAAGTCTTTGCCTCAAGAGCACTGTCAGGTTTAGATAGAGAAATTGGATTTTCACCACATCAGCTGAGCAGAAATTTGTATTTTTATATTTTCTTAACTAGCTCTCTCATCATATAGAAGTTTTCTGTGGGCTGCATTATCCAAAGAAAAATCAGAGTTTATTTGGAAAACTCTAACTTAGGTTTAAAGGGTGATTTTCCTTCCCATTACAAAGATAAACTGCTGTGCAAATATCATTGTTTTAAGTCCCATGGATCATTGCACAAAGATGAAATGGAACTTATGTGCCTGGCTGAAAAATTGTTTTCTTGATGTGGTGATACTCAGATGTGTAGTCCAGACAAGCTTATGGAAGGATCACATGAAATGAAAAGCTTTTTATCCCTTATCTTTCTTGATTAGAGAGAATCAAACTTTGTGGTTGAGTGTTTCAAAAGAAAACAAAAAAAAAAAATGCTGGTTTACCTTAGTGCATTTAATGCATTCTAGCCCTGAATGTCCTTAATTGAGCAGAAGTGTAGGACCAACAACATCCTGTAGGTCTTGTCCTGGTAAAAATCTGCCCCTGGTATCTGTAAATAATAATCTGTTGGTTTTCCTCAAGGAAACTTTGGTAACAAGTATGTTTTCTCAGTTTTTTTTTCTTTAGTCCTACTTGTACATGTCTAGCTTAAAGATGCCTCTTGTTAAATACAGTTTTGTTCAAAGCTTTTTTTTTTTCTGATTTGTTTTCAAATCTTTCTGAGATGTACCCATTGAGGGAACTATAAAAATACAAGGAAGTTACTGATTGATTTGATTTTATATTGTGGATTTCTTCCCTAAAGGCACAGTGAAGTCCATACACTGAAGATTTTTCGTGGATTTTTGCCTTGATGTAGACTGTAGCAAATATTTACACCAAATGTTCCCTGAGTATTGCTTCTGATTTTTTTTGCAAGGGACTGGACAAAAGCTTTTCTTTAAGGCCAGCTTCTGTTTGCTGTTAAAAGCAAGGTTACAAGTGTAGGACTTAGTTTATTTATTTTCATCTTCTAAGACAGTATGACTTCTTGTGACTTCAGAATTGGAGGAAGAATCATGTTAGAAGACATAAAGTTGTAAAAGCCATGCTCTCTGCAGACTGTGATCATGAGAATGAGGTTATCCTTTGCAGGCAGCCTCATTACTCTGGGCCAAATTCAAACTGTAAACTGTTTAAATTTGCTGATTTTATCTAGGAGGGAATACAGACTCATATGGATTGAGAGTTTAGCCCATCATGCTTTTTGCATACAACCTAAGCGTGGGCTTCTAGGCTGTTGTTCTTGAATTGGAAATTCAAATATGGGTAATTTTAAATTGTTTTGACTTATGCTTAGTTTTAAAGAAATTAAAGTGCTTTTTGTTTAAGCAGTGCATTGTAGTATGGAGATTGGGAGTGAAATTACAAGATCTATAATAATTTCTTGGGTGACAGTAATGTAAAGGAGAATGTTTGCTGTTGAAGGACTTTTTACTTGTCTTTCAATGTCTTCAGGCAGGGATCATAGACGGCAGCTTAGTTCGTCTATGAAAAATAAGAATTTTTAGTACAGGATTTATTTGTTTTATACTGGTACCATACGTGTGCTATGTTCTGTTGTGCAGATACAGAAACTAAATTCCGACTACACTTTTTATTGTGGTATATATATTTTATTATTTATACAAGAAATGTTTCTGTTTAAGCAGTGTGTATATTTATGTATCTTGAATGTGGAGTACAGCATGAATTGCCTTTTACCCATTTGCATTCTTTGAATTTTTTCTTAGGAAGCAAAACATAAATACATAATAGCTTGGTATGCAAAGGGAAGTATACTAGCATAGTGGAAGGAAAGACATTCAGAAACATGTTTTCCTTTAGGAGAAAGGCATTCTTCCCAGTATTGTGCTAGTTAGCCTTCCTTTGAACAGAGCCAATTCCACAGTATCTGTAATTCCTGCTTGCAAATCATAACTTCTCAGAAGATTCTTTAAAAGGCGTTTTAAACATTATCTATTATTTCATGACACCTAATGTCCTCTGTGGTCATGTGGGAAGCCTGTGATAGAGTGAGGGATGTGTGAACCAGACCACTCAATTCTTAGTCTTCCCTCTGTCCCCTATTGCATTGAAATGTCTTCCTTTATTTTGCCTGCAAACCGTTCCCAGTTATGAACATCATCTCAGCAGGTTCCAACTGTGTTATTACAATTAAATATACTTAGTAGCTATTCTTTAATATCAGTAAAATGAGACACTTGAAGGGTACTGCCTGAAGTGTTTGGATCTTAAAATTTTTCCCATAGTCTATTATTACATGCCAGATCAACCTCAGTTCCTGAACATGCAGCATTCCCACACCCTCCTGCAACTCTCCAGCTGAAGTCCATGTTTTGCCAAGGTACTGTTTCATGTATCATCCAGAAATTACATCATTCCTCAGCTCCTGCTTTCCTGTTCTAGTCTAGCATGATCTGGGATATAGCACATGTACATACCTTTTCTTCTTTCCTCCTAACTGATCCCAATGTCTCTAAGTCCATGTCATTTAAATGAAAAGCCTATGTGGCCATCCGCGTGGATGAAGATATTGCACGTGATGTATAGATTGCTGTGAGCTCTGCAAGCATTAAAAACCTTTCTTTTCCTTCATATTTAGTCAGTTAAATTTGTGTTAATTGAATTCCTGTCTTACTCTAGTCCTTTCATCAGCTGGGTCAAGAACTTTGCTTTCTCTGTGGTGGAGTTAGCATATATTGAATTTGAGATGTAAGTTCTAAATGGTCCTTATAATGGATTGCTAAGACTGTGAGGAGAAGCTGTCAAATTCTTGATTAGCTGTTCTGTCAGAGAAGAATAGCAATGAGTCAAAACTATGGATGCCTTCCCAGGCAAGAATTTAGTGTTATTCCAAGGAGCTCTTTCTAAAGCCATTTACCCTTGTAGTAATACCTAAAGCAGCTTTTAAGCAGACAGAATACCCCCCTTAAAATAAAATATGATGCTCCAGGGTGGTTGTAAAAGAAAATACTGTTTCTGGTTCAAGTCACACGTAACAGATCATGGCTATTAAAGCTCTTTGTCGGTAGAATGAATCAGTATTGACTGCCTGGTTACTCTTGTGGGTCATTACCGTGTCAGTTAATTGGAAAACTTGTCAGGGGCTTCTCTACAACAGTGTTTTTGTCATAGAGGAAAACAACCCGGGAATAAATGTAGTTAAAAGCAGATTGTAGTTGGTAACTATGGCTGGTTCGTACATGGTTTTGATTGCTGTATGTGCGTTGTATGACAGGCTAATCTCTACAAGGGGTACGGCATTCCTATGGTATCACTCTGAAGGCTAACGAGGATTCGACACAGAATACTGCTGTGAAATTCATACCATAATACAAATACAAATACGCTTGTAAGCGTATAACATACAAAATAACACAAATATGCTTGTAAGAGTCTGTGTGAATGCTGTATCTGAAACAAAATGATCTTTAGATTTGAGCCTCTGGTTAATCCAGCTATCACTAGCTTGTGTCAGATAAATTGCTTACTAGTGATATCCTTTATTAATATAGGTCAGATTATTATAAAATTCCATTGAAACTATAGTTCTGCAAAATTCTCTTTAAACGGTAGTTCTGGTGTCATTGAAATGGCAGCGTTTGATTTCTTATTTATTTTTCAGTGACTTGTTAGAGACTCATAAACAAGAAATCTGGGTATAGAGAGAGTGTTTTTTCCCACTCAGCGCCTGGTCCTGAGGGTCTACATGGGCTTGTGCACCTTGTTAGCAATGCAGATTTGACAACTGGGTCCTAGTTTGCAGTGCTGTTTTGGATGCATTGTTTCAAAAGAAGTTAAAAATTGATCTCTGTTCCTGTTAGCTATCTGAGTTCTGTAGAGCAGTGAAATGTATGAACCTGGGGGGGCTTTCTGTGAGGAAAGTAAACAGATAAGAGGAAGAGCACACAGATGATATTTGTTAGATAGAGTTGCCAGCTATATACTGTTGTTCTTCTGGCTATAACTGCACTTTACATTTTATTATGTCCTGGGTCTTTTGAGTTGAATTTTATAAGGCAGTTTCAGTACAATTGGGTCAGTCACCCATTATTCATTCAATTACACACTGCAGCCTTGCTGCTGCCCCTTGACATCTGTACACAAAGCCCATCTTTTTTTTTTACATAACCTGACCAACTCAGATGCCAATTGTGGGAGATGCTGAAAGTCACTGGGAGCTCCAAAGCATAAGAAAAGAAATGGCTAAATAGTTCATTCCCTCTGGCATGCCCAGAGGCAGGCAGGGAGCTGATAATGGCATCATTACACATGCAATACTTTGTGTTTTACACATATATTGCTGTAGAAAAGGGAGAAACTTGAGACTGCTATGTGGGAAATGTCATTAAACACTTTTACATAGGAAGGCAGCTGCATTTCTGTTTGTTGCATTATGCAGGCGCTGGGGTGGTAATGAGGTGACAGGCCTTGCTGGGCTGTAGATTGAAAAGGTGTGTGCTCCATGAAGCAGGGTATTAGGGACAGCAGTGCAAATGGATGCCTCATTAATGTGATTAAATGATGTGCTGAATTCTGCCTCTGAGGCTGTTTCACTCCCGTGTGCAGCTGGGCAAGATGGTCCAAGCAGCCTTTCTGTAGGTGATCGGTAGCTGAGTGCAAGTCCAACGTCACGTGCTTTGGGATTCAGGCTCATGAAAATGCTGACTCTTGAAACAGGGCTCAGTAAGTGCTGTGCTTAGAAAATAAGAGCAGGTTCTCAAAAGAAAACTGAAATGCATAGAAAAGAGAAATGCACAGGCAGCAGGAGCTGTGTGCATATCAAAACAGGCACTCAGTCATAGTGTGCTTTCTGAATAACAGTGGCTTGTGTGTCTTCCACCTGTAAAATGAATGCAACACTGCCTTATCATGCAAGAGTATCATTGAAATAAATCCAGTGATGTCTCTGAAATGTTTGGATAGTTCAGTGCCAAACACTAGAGAAAAGCTCAGAAATATATTAATGATTCTTATTTGGGGAAAAAGTAATGGGAAACCATGAAAGAAGTACAGTTTTTACAACATAGGCGTGAGGAAAAATTGAGATGCTGCTAATGGGGAGTGCTGACTGTCACATACACAGAATTTAGGTGTCTGACAGAAAAGAAAATGGCATGTGATAAAGTAATGGAACACTGTATAAAAAGTGCACACCTCCTAAGTTGGAGAGAGGGGAGTGTTAAAATTGCAAAAATAATCTCTCTCCTGACTCCTGATATTTAATTTGACTTGGATTTTTGAACTTCATGTTAAAAATGTAAATGGTGAATTTATTTACAAGAATCAAAGGTGCAGGTTTACTTTAGATTTGGTAATATAAAAGTAGGAAACCTACTTGCTTATAATATGTGGAAGAAAACCTTGAATTTGTTCATATAAGCATGGGTGATGTCTCAATTTCAGCTCACTGTTCCATCAATTTGATACAAATATTTTGTAGGTTTTTTGGATCTAAAGAAATTGAGTACTGGTATTTCACATAAAATTACTGTGAGAGCAAGTGACTGTAGTTGAACTTTTTCTGGTAGAGTTGAAAACTGGGTTGTTAGAGGATAGTAAACTGCCAATTCTTTGTCTCAGAAACGCCTTTGTGTTAGGTATTTGGGTGATAGTCTAGCAAAGCACCAGTCCTGGACATTGCCAGGAACTTCTAAGACACTATGATTACACAAATAATTGTAATTGTGTTTCAAATGGTAAGTAAAATCCATAAACTCATTAATAAAGAACTGTAAAGGTGCTGTTGGTTAGTCACTAGCAACCCTGAAACTACGTGTAGTTTTTGTTTTGGTATTGGCTCTGTTGTGTTTCTACAAATCAACTTAACAGTTTATTTCTGTATGAAAATGTGTCTTCTGTAGCAGACTGTGTTGAGCAGAGGTTAACTTTATTTTATTTTACTTATTTATTTTATTTCAATTCCTTCTAGCCTTCAGGAGAAAGAACAATTGTTCAGCATGTCCATTAAAGAAACTACTGCCAAAGTAAGTACACATTTTCAGTTCTTCAGAATATTTACAGAAGCAGATCATAGCTTGCATCTTAATAAATTGTTTTAGGAAGTTGGTTTTGTGGTGTTCCTTCTGAGAAGATTTTGCACTTAAATATTTTTAAGCATATGCTGAAAAGCTTTCCCCAACTTTTTGTTTGAACAGGCCACAGAGATTATAATACTTCAGGAAGCAGAGTAATCTCTTATTTCTTGGCTTTTTTACTAGTGATCAGTCCTCTTGCTCAGGTCTCTATTCAGGAACAGACTCCTCACCTTCATGAAATCATGGTCATAGCTGAATGTTTTAGCTCTTAATACAGAGTCTCTTACTTTCCTCTCTAACTGGTTTGTTGGTGTGAAGTGAAGAGCGTAAATGAAAACCCTCTTTTCCCCACCATTTCACTAATAATCTAGCTGGCAATCTCAGCCCATACCCCTTCAAAAATACAAACAAAAGTGATACAGCATATTTAGCATAATTTTTGTTTCTAATCAGAAATGTTAATACATTTCCTTTATTCTTCTTATTTCATGGGTTCCTTTCAAGGAGAAGAACACTAAAGCTTTATTTCAGAATGGTGCAGTTGCTCCATGAATGCTCTAGAAAAACAAAGAGCCATTTACTCTAGCTAATTCACATAGGTCTATATGAAATGGAGTGAAAAATATTTCTGGGTTTTGATTAATAATGAATTTATACTCGGAAATAAACTTACTTCTCATGGTCATTCTCTAATAGCACTCACCTAAATCAGTAAAAATTTTATCCTCTATAATCTGTTCTTCCTAATCATCTTGACCAACACTTTCAGGATGCACTGTTAAAAAGATAATTTGAAGACTGCACCTCATTACCACTCCTTCCTACTCTTCCACTTTATTTTGAGCTCATTTCCTTGCTTATACCCACATCTTAGGAAAATTAATATAGACTATTGCAATGGTTCCCCCTGTATTTTTTGAATGACCACAAATCAAGTACCAAGGAAATTATTGTAACTGACCTACAGCTCATCTACTAAAACGAATGAGACATTTGGTAGCTCAAAGCGATGTTTCAAGGGTTGTTTCAAACTATTTGCAAGCTAAAACATAAGGTACGGAATTTGCCTTTTCCTCAGAAAATGTCTCATGAGATTTTATTTTATCACCATAGTATCCTAGAGACTTCTTCAATAACAGCTGAAGCATTGGGTAACAGTAGAGAAGTCTGTGAGGTAGAATTTCACAGCTTGCTTTTTTTCTTTAAGTTTCAGTAGATAAAGTATTATTTTAATTTTATTCCATTCCTATGGAATGGCTTTTGTTTGTTATAGAAGATAAGTAGGAAGCATGTAGTGAGACTCCTCCAAATAATTTCCTATTTTGTTTATTCAGATCATCTCATCCTATTATTTTCATCTCAAAATAAATAAAGCTGGTCTTTGAAACCTTTTTATTGTATGGTGAAAGCATTCCCTTGTCAAAGGTCTTTCCTTTTCCCCTGTGCCACTGGCATTTCTATGGCCTTTTCTGCCTCATCCCTCTTGTTTTCAGCTGTGGCTGCAAAAGCTGCCTTTTGCCTGCTAATGAAGGGAGCACTGTCCCCTATTCACCACTCCCTCTCAGAAATTAGTATCTGCTTTCACTAATGGCAAGATTGTGCTGTGTGGGAGACCAGGTAGACTGTTCCTTCCTTTAGGCAGTGTTAGCAGAATTTCTTTATCTTTTCCCAGGTGCTGTTTTAAAGAAATATGAAGGTTACTCAAAACTTCCTTTCTCTTGAGGTGATTGGAGAGAGAGTCATTTCCAGTGCTTTAGTTGCTGTCCTTGTCCCTGTTTTTGCCGCTTTAGATTAACATCATATGCTGGAAAGATGGAAGAGGATGACAATGGGCAAATTTGCCTTTGATATTGTGCTGCTTTTCATCTTGATTCCGCATATCCTTGCTAACCAGCTTCCTACTGGTTTCAGACTGCTTTTTCGAGTAACGTTTGTGTCTAAACGCAGATTTGTAAGGTATATTCCTAAAGAAGAGCCTTTTTTTTTTAAAAAAAAAAAGTCTGCTTTAAAAAAAACTCTGAAACCACTGAAGAGGATTTTTAAATAGATACAGTAATACTTGGCTGCAAAAACAATTTCCTGAAACTGAAAGAGAATTTTTTTAGACTTTGAGCTTGTTGGTCTGTGGGTCACAGCAGGGCTGTCACAGAGAACAGGGAAAGGGCATTGCTGGGGCCACAGGCCCCTGCAGTCAGGCTGGTTAAAGAACGGTCACTGCAAGCCAAGGAATGTTCACCATCCTTGTTAGCTAAGAAATAACCTTTCCTTCATGGCTGAATAGGCTACTGTAATGAATAATGGTATCTGTTATGAAGATAAAATAATTAGGAAAAAATCTAAAGAATTGGAGCTTGTAGAATAGGCCTGATGTAATGTAGAAGCAGTGCCATTAGTTTAGGGGATATTACTTTGTCTTTCCCACTTGCTCATTTAGTTTTGTTGCACTATGCCACATGATAGGTCTGAAGATTAATGTTGTTCATTTATCTGCAGAATACATGTGACATAGATACAAGCAGAGGCCCGGCAACCTACTTATCTCATGTTCCAGAAGAATCATCTCCGAGTTGGAAGGGACTGCCTTTCCGCCTCTGGTCCCTGTATTCGGTCCAGCAAGCTTTGTTCTGACAGTAGGGCTTACAAAGTGGACAGTGCTCACTAGAAACTGATTAAACATCCCAGCTTATTTTGCATAATTGCCAAACAGCTGTCTAGTGATAATGAGACTAAGTTACTACCAGCATGGGATATATTCATGCAGTTTTCCTGGAGCTGAAAGATTCCCCATCTAATTGCAATTCACTGAGCCATTCAGTGCCCCTAAAGAGAGAGTACTGCTTGGAAAGAAGTCATTAAAAACTTTCAGGTTTATTTTGGCGATGAGAGACAGAAATGGCCTTTGGGTTTTTCAGGCACCTCTGACAGGTTTGGGGTTTTAAAAACATTTTAACTGAATTAGCTGGCGAGTCACTTAGAAGGGGGTACTAAAACCAAGTGAGATATCTGGGTATTTTAAAATTACGGTGGGTACAGAAGTGATATGTGTTTTTAAATTAATAGGATGACTCTGAAGTCTTTAGAAGTAACACTTACTGCTTGGAGGATAGTTCTGTTGACTCAAGAAAAATTATGACCCATTTATAGTTAACAGATAATCTCAGTAAAGGAAGAGGGTGTTATTAATTTAAAAGGATTTAAAGCTAGTGTCATATATTAATTATTATAATTTAATTGTACAAAGAGATAAACCATTAGAACAATAAAGTTTTGCTCTTAAAAAGTGAAGTGGTAACTGTGCTTCTGTTATGAGCACGGTATTTGTTTTTGAGGAGGGTAAAATAAAAGGGAAGAAAGGCAGGGGAACTTCTCTCTGGAGATTTCCTTTCACATCACACCATTTCAGAACTGGCCTGTGCCTATCTTGATTATAGCTTTACCTTTGGTTCCAATGAATGCAATGTTTTCTTAAGTGTCAGCTACAATTTTAAGCAAGTGTTTGACATCTGCCTCCAGAACAAGGGACTTGCCTTAGTTCAGTGAAGGATTTTTGTTTGTTCACTTTGATTTCCTTCCCAAATGATGCAATATGGAGTAAACCCCAACATTTTTGATTATGTGGCACTTGTGTAAATTTTGCGTGCTGCATAAGCTCCTTCTTAGTGGCAATGTACGCTGAAATGTAAGGTACAGAAACAGCTGAATTTCCTTTACATTTTTTTCTCTCTTTTCTCTCTCCATGTTTTCAACACCAAATCTGATTGATTGCTGAAGGACTTTCAGTTAAAAAGATGAAAATGAGAGCCAGGGAAAATCAGAAACCTGAACCCTAGTCACCTGTGTGTCCTGATTGTGAAACAAAGTACACTATCAAGCTGGTATAGCTTTTTTTTGCCTGTGCAAAAAATAAGGCTACTTTGCCTTTTTTTTTCAGTTAAAATGCAGAGTACAGTATATTTTGTATAAAAATCAGTGGACATTGTATGTTATGGAATTTTAATCTCTAAATATTGGTTTATTTATGCTCCACTTCAAGCGTGATTATTAATACTGAAATTGTACAGAATTTGTAAGATGACCTTTCTTCTGTGTGCAGCCTCAGTATCTGGTAGTGAAACATGTCCTCTCTCATGCAGGTAGCTAATGCTAATACCATTCCCTGTTTTAGTAATAGAATGTGCAGCACAGCCAGGAAATTTTGATTCATGTTGGGTGTTTCTGTGAAGACATCACTTTTTATTAAGCTTTTTTACCTTGCTTCAGGATGTTATGTCATGTCTGTAAACCAAGAACATTTGAAGCCCCATTTGAACTGCCTTATACTTTTACATGAATGAATTCTCTATCATGGCTGTCTGCCTCAATTTAGGTTTGCACGAGTCAGAAACTCTGCAGTACTTTGAGGAGGAAAGTGAGTGAAATTGAGACTCAACTACCAGCTCTACTCGAAGCCAAAATGCTGGCTGTTTCAGGTAAGTTTTTAGTGATGAGAAGGACTAACATTTTTGAGGAGTGTATTAGAGCAGTTATTGACCTGTTCATAACAGACTTGCTAGGAAAAGTTGTGCATGTGCTTGTGTAGATCCCTTGAAGTTGTGGCCAGCCGGGCAGAACAGGGCTATGCCGTGCCTTGTGTAAGGTACTTCAGGCCACTCTCCACAGTTTGGAGCTCCTGGCAAAAAGCTGATGCTGTGTGGTAGGCAAGTAAGCATGCAAAACACATGATATTTTTCCATAGGTGAAATTGATATATAATCATCAACAGCTGTTGCAGGACTCTACAAGTTACATTCTTAGAGCTCTCTAAGTAAGTTATAAATTTATAGCTAAGGTATCATAATTACAAGTGTGGCTTTAAATGACACTTTAAAGTGGAATACAGTAATTGGCAGCTTCTGCTGTTCAGATCATTAAACAGCTAATGTTGGCAGCAAAAGAGCAATTTCATCCTTGGAGCACTCATGCATGTTATTTACAACCAGTAAAACATTGAAATGTGATTACAAAGTCTGATACATAGCAGCCTTACATGGCACTTGCTTGGGATTGCTGCCCCATTCACCAAGGAAAAAAGGCAAATCACAGTTCTTTCTCTTAAGTTGGAAGAGGTGGGTTTTCTAATTCAGCAAATGGTTTGCAAATATTTCAGTAGGTGTCTCTCTGCTAGACACCTGCCTCAGAGAGGAAGCCGAGTAGAAGGGAATGTGAACTAGAGTACAAGGAGTTTTCCAGTGTTACACCAAGCAAGAAAAGGCTAAAGGGTTTTTGATACATGTCAGAATGAGATGTAGCTCCATATGTGATTTACCTTTTCAATTATATACAAGAATCGATATTGCACATACAAATTATTTTAAAATGAAACCTTCTTCAGTGTCACATGTTTTGTTTGCCAGAAGTGGATAATGTCAGGCCTGAGCAAAGTCCTAAAGGAAATGAAAGATCTTGTGTTGGTGCTGAGCATGCTCAATTTCCTTACTTCTCATAACACGTTTTTTAAATGGAAATGCTCTTTACTTCTCTCTCCACCTCTAAGAGGTAAACCAGGCAATTCTTCTTCTCTACCCATAGGCTGTTTAAATGTGGGTGATTTTCTCACTTTCAAAAATGGGGTTTTATGGCTTGGGAACAAAACAGACCATAAACTGGACATGCAACTACATGTAGGAAGCAGTTGGCCAGAAAAGCTGTATCTCAGTCTGGCACTTGGAGAGAGTGAATGACAACTTGAGGATCATTTCCAAAATATTCATAACAGTATTTTATACTTGCTAGCTCTTGAAAGAGGTTGCTTGTTTCAGGAATGAATTCCAAAGGCAATTTAATGCTGCTCTTTCTATAAAATGTTTTCACAATCCTTTGACTGCCTTTCTATGCTTTTTAAGAAGTATCAGTGCAATTTCTTTGTACTGATAAGAAGCACTGTTTCTTTTTTTACTCATGCTTCAGGGAGTTTTTATGACTGTGAGTGGTACAATCCTAATTTGTTACTAAAGCAAAATTCTACATGGCATGGTTGAAAATCAAGGATGAAAGGTAATTTGGTGGCGGTGGATACTGTAATTTTTCTACCTCATTGTAAGATACAGATACGTTTAATCAATGTGGTGGTACTTGTTTACATAAAATGCAGAGTTATACACAGAGGACACAGGGGAGATACAAGAATAAAAAGAAAATTATTTCTCTGAAGACCTGAAATTAAAAAAGAAAAAAACCCTATATCTAAAAACACCAGAAACAGTCTTAGAGCATGAAGTGAATAAAATCAGAAAAGCCAGGATACAGCATGAATTGCAGCTAGCTAGCAGAGAAGCAAGTCTGGAAGAACAGATTTGATAGATGTGGAACAAGAAAGAGGAAGGAAGAGATAAAAATAGTGGGGGTTTTGTTGGCTATGGTATTTTTTTTTTTTTTTAACTTAATAAGGCAGAACCAGTGACTAGTGTATAATGGAGAAGGCTGAATTACTCTAGTTTCTGTGTATTCCTGTGTTAGGATTAAATGACTGACACCTCTTAAGGAAGACATAGTTAAGAAGCAGGTCTTAACCTTCTAAATACTGGCTAAGATTTAAGCAAGATACTTTATGTACATATTCCCTGATCTCTTAGCCAACAATGTTAATGAACAACCTGGATATATTCAATTGTTAGAAGTTGGAAGAATGTTCAGCTGGGTAATATGCAATTATTTAAGGACAGTCTTGGAACAGCATGACATTCAGAAGGAATTATAGTGTCTGTATGTAAATATGCAGTAATAATAAAGTTTAGTGGTCATAGCTAGAGGTTTTAATTTAGTCTAGAAACATAAGGCAGGGTTGAATGTCTGCTACTTCTTTTTATCTAGCAGTTGGACAATTCATTCAGACAGTTTCTTCGAAAACACTACTAATGGATATTGAGAACAACTGTTTTTCTCTATAAGGGTGTCACATCATTTTTGATTAAAGTAGCATTTGTCTTGAGGAAGCAGTAAAAGTTAAGTGACTTTGGAACAGTGTCAAAGCACAAAGGTGACTGTATCCCAAAAGTTAGATTAGATGAGCTAAAAAATAGAGTTATTAAGTGAAAATTAGCTTTCAGAGCTTAAATGTGGTGACTTAATGATGTGATGACTTGGAAAGCATGATATATACCTCAGCCTTTAATGGCTATCTTGACAGCTTCAGACAACATTCATTTGCTACGTGGACTGTATTTTCTAAAACAAAAACATTGATTTGAAATACTGATGTATTTGCACCAAAAAATGTAAGAATATAGTAGATACTATTTTTAGAGAAAAATAGCATGATAAATGCAGTGTAAGCATAACATTTCTATTAGTCCTATCAATACAATACTTTGGATTTTAAAGCTGTATGATAAATGATACTGTAAAGGTGTAAGCGACAATACTATGTATATAAATGCCTCTCCTTCATTCATCCCAGGAAGAAGTATAAAATTAAATTTGGAAGAGAAAAAAGAAAGCTTGTGAATATTCGTATTATTGAAGGCCATAAAATAAATAAAATTAAATTCCAGTGAGTTTTCATATGGGAAAAAGAAAAGAAGCCCGTACTTACATGTTCAAGAGGTATTTCTATCAGCAATTACAATTCAGAATGTTTATATCAACACCTTACTTACTTCAGATCAGCCTGTTGGGACAAATAACTAATAATTAATACTCCGGAGATGCTAGCCCAGAATTTTCCTCCAAAGATAATTAGTAGGATCCTATATTTTTCCAGTTTTTAAGTCAGTAGGTTTAGGTAATTATAGGTAACTAGTACTCCTGATGTCATGAGGTGTTACCGTCGATATGCACATTTGTAAATTCGCATCGATGAGCTATTATAGTTTAGCATCTAGTAGGTCTTTTTTTAATTACAAAAAAACACCTTAATGTCAGTGCTTAGAAACCTGCATGCGATTTTTCTAACAGCTGCTTCTTACAGTGGCTCCTAACATACTTATAAAATTTTGTAGTCAGTTACAGGAAGAACATGACAGTACGTGATACTCTGTTCTTTTTTTCAGTATTGTGTGATCATTTAGCATGAAATTTTTCTAGGGAATAAATTTCAGATGAAATAATTGGAAGATGGTAAGAAAATTCAAGTAGGATGGTGTTTAAGCAAGTGTGAACACAACTGTAGAAATATTATTGAAACTTATTTTCATATTTTGAGCTGTTTTACACAAGAGGAAATAATAAGAAATCGTGTGTTTCTGGTTTTTCCTTAGTGAGAAAATAATTTTAGAGTAGGAGGGAGGATGCAAACTAAAATGAATTTTTAGTCCTGTTTCGTCTGTTTCCTGTATTTGAATAAAAGAGTTTTATTGAGGTACATTTTACAATGTTTTCATAGACTCTTTGAAAACTCTTTTTCCTCTTAAGAATGCATATTAGCATGGGACTGGATAGCCAGAAAGTGGCTTAATGGGAAGCTAAGCAGGCGTGAATGAAATACTGTGTTTATCATGTAGTTATCCATGAGATGCATGTCATTAACTTCCCTTCTGTCTTTGCAAACACAAATTAGATCCCAACACAGGAGTTAGAGTGAGGTGTATTGAAGATTTAAAAAAAAAAATATCTTAAAACAGTGTTTACCAGTAGATCATGTGTTGTGATCCTGTAAATATCATTACCTCTATTTCATTAAGTACTGGCAAGTGGGAGCTGCTTGGAAATGATGTTGTGGGATGATTTCCAGCAGTACAATAAGGTTTTTTTCCCGATGTCAATGTAAAAGCATAGTTTTATAAATAACATGACATAAATACTAGATAGCATATTTCACAAAGCTCAGTGTTAGGGCTGTTGCCTCTTTGGCTGTGCTTTGATGCTCATTTAGGGCAAGTTCTGCGTGGATCCAACTGTAACAAAAAGAGCCCCCAACTTTCCAGCTTTGGTGCCAAGTATTCCTGTTGGGAATGAGTGTGTTAGAGAGGGGACAGAGCCATCAGGCTGGAAGATGCCAGTGCAGGCTGAAGGACATTTTCAGCCATCCATCTGTGGTTTATGTTAATGTGGATGCCTTGTTTTCGTGCCGTGGTCTGTCATTTCATGCAGAAGTATTAATTGGCACATAGTTCTTGGTATGTTATCGAGTTCTTCCCCAGACATGCCACATACAGCTCTTAATCTGTCTTTCACTGGATGGTAGTGGTGTTCCTGGTTTCTTTATCTTTTCTGTTTCTGAGAACTGTTGTTTGGTAATGGTTGCAGACCTTGCCTAGTCTTAGAGGCAAAAATAACAATGCCTCTTTGTAGAACAGTGTCTTCTCATGAAGGCTTAGTTTTTTGGTGAATTGGAGTCCAGCAGAGGTCTGCATCTTGTCAGGTGACATAGCTCCTTCCACACTTTCCTTTTCCTGACTCCAGCAGCAGTCTGTGTTGATGGATCAGAGGCATATTGAGATTAATTCTACTTCATGACTGCAGTGTCTGATTCCAGCATTCGATGCTGTGTATGTTATGTCTTCCCACAACCGTTGCTTTATACTCCACGAAATAAAATTTGCCACCCTGTATTGGCGCAAGCAGTGTACTTTTTGGCACGCCTGTTAACTCATTTGAAAAATAATGCTAGTGAGTCCCCCCAACTAACTCTCAAATGGTTCCTCAGACTTCAGACAGCTCTATGTTGTGGTTTGTCCCCAGGCAGCAGTTGAGTACTATGTGGACATTCTCTCTGCTCACAGTGAGGAGGAGAATTGGAAAAAAAGAAGTAAAACTTGTGGGTTGAGATAAGAACAGATTAATAACTGAAACAAAATAAAATATAATAATAAATATATAAAACAGCATTATTTTTATGCTGTTATTGATAAAAATAACAGCAATAGTAATGGTAGTGAAAATGAGAGTGAGAGAGGCATAAAGCCCAAGACAGGCAAGTGATGCAGAATACCAGTAAAATGATGATTACCACCCATAGACCAGTGCCCAGCCCATTTCCAGGCAGCAATTGGTCCCTCCCAACCAACTCCCCCCAGTTTTTTTGCTGAGTATGATTTCTGTGGTGTAGAATATCCCTTTGTCCAGTTTGGATCAGCTGTCCTGGCTGTGTTCCCTCCCACCTTCTGGTGTACTTGCTTGCAGACCATGGGAAACTGAGAAGTCCTTGATTTTAGGCTAAGAAACTGCTCAGCAACAACCTAAAACCTCAGTGTGATATCAACATTATTCTCTGCCTAAATCCAAAACACAGCACTGTACCAGCCACTAAAAAGAAAATTAACTCTGTACCAGCCAAAACTAGGATATTATGCTGTTTATCTTTTTAATCTCATTTTCAAGGCAGACTGCTGGATGTTACTGGCTTTCAGTGAACTTCAAGGGTAATTCATTGTAGCTGAAGTTCCAGCATAATATGTGACCAGACAGCAGAAAATCTTTTCTTCTCTTGGAGAAGTCAGTCATGAAACAACTTACTCTCTTATGCTCCTCTTACCTGAGCAGCTATCCCTGGAGCAGGAGAGAAGGTCAAGTTATCTCTTTGGCAGTTCCTTTTCTGTGATTTTGTGCTCAAAGGAGATGTGTTGGATGGGAGAGCTGTGAAGGGAAGGTACTATCACCCTGTAGAAATGCTGTTCTGTGGTCTGGAGGGGATGAGAGAAAACATGTGTGGAAGGGGACAGTGATGTCCCTCTTTCCATTGTTAGTACTGATTTGAAATGTTATTTCTTTGGGGTTTATTTATTTACACTCTTCCCCGCC
>VYXC01009560.1:2392133-2432967 GCA_013397175.1 Platysteira castanea
TTTTTTTAATTCCTAGGTTGCTCTGTGGTGACTGATTAAGTCCAGGTACAAGAGGCTCTCTGTGACTGAGAGTTGCTCCTCCAAATGTATGTCTGTGGGGTCTCTCACCTTCTTCTAGATGGCAATTACCTTCCAGGATCACATCAATCATTCAGTTGTGTTATACTTCATAAAAGCATTGACATGTGTTATTGCTTAAAAACAATAATTGCAATTCAAATATGCTGGATTTCTGTAAAATGTTTCAGGAGATGGTAGACTGTCCCTCATTTGCAGTTTATTTTTTTCAGAGGTGCAAACACACTGGCAGTGCTTCCAGAATCTTACATTTCTGTCATGTATTTAGCTTTTTCTCTTTCCTTTGTGAGTAGGTGAATGATATTTATTTTCTTCAGTTTCTTTTGTGGTGTTGAAATCACTTTGTATCCTCATTAATCATAGGGTGGAAGGTTTTCAGCCTTGAATTCCAGTGCCATTGATAAATACTGTGGTGGCAAATGCCCTAAGCTAAAATGTAAATTTTCACTTTCTTATTAATTATTAAAGGTACTGCTGTTAGTATATGAAGAATTAATTTATAGATAATGATGAAGAATGACCAGTCTATTCTTTGTTACCTTTAAGCTAGTGTCCAATAGATATGCTTAATTATTAATAAAAAAATTACTCCTTTGTTTGTGCTACAATGAACATGTTTTCAGTGGGGCTGAGACCTCTCTCTGCTTCAAGTATAGATAATGGTAACTGTGATTGTATGTAACTTCTGCCATAAATATGAGAAAAAGTATGAGTAAAAAATTTGTGGACCCTTAACTTTGTCTTATATTGTGAAGGGGGAAATATTTAATAAAGTGTAATTAATAACATATTTCTTGTTTTTTGCAAAATCGGATGGATTTCAAACCATATTTCTGGTCAATTTGTTGCTGGCAAATGGTATCAAAATAATGATATTTTACTTCAGGGCTACTAAATGGACAACAATCTGCCCAATATAGTAAAATCTGACAGTAAGCTGTTATAATGAGCGTGAGTTAGTGGCATGTAGCTATGTATATACATATATGTGCATAACTATGTCTATACATATATATAAAAAATATATTTGATGTGCAGAGTACTATTTAGCTGTAGCCATGTAAGTAAAATTTTAGGAAGAGAGGAAATAAGGGAAATACACTCATGTTTACACTAAGTAAAAGCAATTATATAGCTGTTTTCTGCCCGGGGATTTTTTTTATTTTTACTGTTTTTCCAGTGCGGGACGTTGTGCTTGATTTGGCTGGTATTTTTGGCATTCACATCAAGCTGCTGGAGCTTACCTGATGTCACTTTCTGTAGAGGATGAAGGATGCAAGGGAGGAGAGAATCCCAGAGGGCAAGATTAAGGAGGGAGATTTAGCTTCTTTTGTTGCTGTCTTTTGAGATAATGGTAACGTTCAGTCCCTCGAAGCGAAGTGTACATACTCAGTTCCTTACGATGGTGCACTGCAAGCACATTACCTGTCCTGAGCACTGGGTACTGCAGGCTCGCTGCCCCACTTTGCACCCAGGGTGCTTACAGGAACACGTATGCAGGGGCTGAAACTGCACATCTCTAGCACGCATCACTGCAAGACAGGAGGAAAGATGGGATAAGTGGCATCTTGCTCTTCAGTCCCCTTCATAGAATCTCTGTCTCATGTCCTGGTTTAGACCGACCAGAATCTTAGCTTTGGCGTTGGACTATTAATTCCTTAGCTTTGTTTTCTCTGTACAGATTTTCTGAGCAAGCAGTCCTATTGGCTGCATGATTTTTGAGTTTCCTA
Source organism: Platysteira castanea (assembly GCA_013397175.1). Taxonomy (NCBI): domain Eukaryota; kingdom Metazoa; phylum Chordata; class Aves; order Passeriformes; genus Platysteira; species Platysteira castanea. The sequence goes on from VYXC01009560.1 coordinate 2,393,942, forward strand.
GGAAGACTTAGACTGACTTAACTAATAACAGCCAACACTCTCACTGGTATGACTGTGTAAAACATAGCTCCAAGTGGTTGACAAAATAACAGTTATTGTGTTCACTTCGACAAAATAATTATTTAATCATCAAAAAGAGGAATTTTAATATTTTGAGGGTATTAGCAGAATAAAATGTCTTGACATATGTCTTCAAAATGTTTCTGTGACATCCAACGTGATGTTGTCTCAACAAAAAAACCCACAACGAAAGAACAACAAAAGAAAAACAGTGCAGGAAGGCATGTTTTTCAATGCTGGCAGCTGTGGATTATATATTAATTTTTTAATCAACTTTCTTATGGCATTTAGAAAGCAGTTCCTTTGGTTGCTGTGCTTGAGGTCAGAGCTCACTGATAATGGTACTTGTGATGCCTGAGTTTTTATATGCTCTTCTGAATTTTCACTGCAGACTTTCAGACATTCTTGCTGTCATGGGAAGCTGCATCAGGTAGGGTGTCTTTTTGGCTTTTGGGTGTGTATCTGATGCCATTTCCTCAGTTTTGATATAAACCTCTCCTCTGGGAATTCAGATCCATGCAGTATGTATAAAACTTTCATATCCAATATCATACCTTTTTCCTTGCTGTCCTCTGAAATGTAACAGCAGGCTCCAGATTCTAATGAAGATTTTCTCACCTTCATGTTTTATTAAGCCTCCTGTGCTTTGATGCTTGGGGTGAGTTCAGGTGAATAAAGGTGGACTCAAGTCTTGTTGCCTTAGAAGCATCTGAGTATTTGCCATTTTCCAGTGATTTTGTCTTGCTTATCTTGCTGCTTTGTTTTGCCCATTTGGAAACATGATAAATTAAGGTAATAGAAATTGTGCTGTTGTTTCCCAGTAAAGCACTGGTAAGCCATAAGATCCTACTATTTGTAAAGCATGTTTATAGTTACTTAATTGTATAATTCTTTGTAAGACAGAAGTGGCATATAGGGTTTTAACTGGGAATTAGAAATTAGGGACTTTTGACCTCTTAAAAAGAAACAAGTAAATGTCAGCTTTAAATGAGGAAGAGGTTGAATGAAACTATCATAGCCTTGGGACTAAAAAAACCACCAAAAAACTAAATGCAAAGCAAGACTACCACACTTAGCAATGTTCAGTCTTGAAACCTGACTTATTTGATAAAGTATTTTCCAAAATTTTGGTAAATGCAGCCTCCCTTTATCATACCTGCCCTCGTACAGCCGCTTGAGTTTGCAAGAGCATCTTTGCTCCCGCAGAATGGCTGTACATCTTTGGTGGAAGTGCTTGTGTTCACTCGGGCATTCTGGAGGAATGGAGCCTCTCTGGGCAGCTGCTGGTGGTGGTTTGCCATCTTCTGACCAGTGTAAATACTTGCATCCCGTTCTTGCTTCCTTGTCTTGAAGAAACTGAACAGCAGCCAAAGCGTTCCCTTTTAAGACTTTGTGACCAACACTTTGAAGACACCAGGTCAAAGAGATGTAATGCCATAATTTAGGATATTCTGATGTGGATTTGGTTGTTTGGATTATGTGTTAATATTTGCAAGTAAACTTCTTAACTGATGTGTTGTGTCTAAGCAGCAGTGTATTATATTGCTGAAACAAAACCGAAAAGAAACCCTTGTGTCTGAATAATGCTGGTGGTAATATAAAGTGATTTCAGGAGTCTAAAGTACTTCAGAAGCTGATGAGACATTTGTGTGACTGGATGTGTTTAATGTTAGTATTTGCTTCAAGGCTAAATCTTCTGACTGCCTTTACTTACTAGATACCTTTACTTATTAGATCATACCACCAAATTTTTGCTAATTTAGGATGATATCATATTTCTTATGCTAGAAATCTTCTTTCTTTTATTGTGCAGTTCTATACGGAAGTTATTTTTGTCAAGAATTCTTTAGAGTAAAGTGTGGAGGTGGGGTTTGGGGGTTTTTTGTGTATTTGTTGGTTTGGGGTTTTTTTTCCCCCAACCAAGTATCTCAATCATTGGAAAGTTATGTAAGTGGTACAGTTATGTAAATGTAGCATTGTAATAGTTACTCTACTGCTATTTAAAAGTCATTTAATAGCTGATTATCTCACTGTCATTTTATATTTATTACAGAAGACTTTGCAAAGTAAGGAAACATTCCTCTCCAGCTGCTTATAAAAATGGTTTTCAGAACAGTTAAGTGGATAAATGTTACTAGGCTACACTCTAAACCACTTGGGAGTTGAACTTTTTACTCTGGATCCCTGTACAAAGGAACCAGACATTTTTAAACACTCCAGAACAGTGTGAGCTGGTGTTGCTGAGGTGTTCTGCCTGTCTGTGACATTTCATGCTTCAGGGAGACCCAGAAGTGGAGAGTTGTGGCTTCTGGATGTATTCTGTGAGAAGAACATCACCTGATGGTCTTTGCTTGAGGTGCAAGCCACTTAAGAAATGCAATGTGTCATTCATAAACAGCATTCTGGTGCTAGTTACGAAAACCAGCACAGGGCTGCTTTGTTCAGGGACAAAATACTTCAGGGTCCATCAGGTTGACAGCTTCTGTTTCAAATGTACTGTGCATTGAAGGGTCCTCCAAAAGAAGAAAACGGTCTGATAGATAACACCACAATGATCAATGAATTACAGCATGACATTATTTGAAGTGTGAACCCTTAGGAACAGGTTTTCTGAAAAAATGTAAATTGTATCAATAATTAAAGAAAATACCATTTCTGTGTAAGGTTAAATCAGCTACAATTGCTATTCTTGTAATATTAATGAAATGGATGCTTGCAAAGCAGTTTTTCTTTTTTTCCTCCAGTTGGTCTTTTAGTTGCTGTTGGGAAGTATAATTGCCTAATTTACCAGGACTGCTATGTAAGCTACTGATGTTGCAAGTGTCTGCTTCATTGTCTTTTTCCTCTTTCTTCCCCCTGCCCCCACAAAACGTGCAGGAAGTAATTTTGGCACAGCGAAAGATCTTGCAGAAGAAATAAGATCATTAACATCTGAGAAGGAGGGACTGGAAGGACTTCTTAATGAACTGTTGGTTCTGAGTGCCAGAAATACACGAAAATTAGAAAGAATTAAAGATGATTACACCAGACTGAAACAAGAACTTGAACAAGGAGAAACTGCTTTTGGTAAGTAGTTTACAGATTGTTACAGCTCTTTACTCAGTCCTGATCTCCTGGAGATGTGCTGGGTTTGATGCATCATTCTGCATTTCACAAAACATACTGATTGTTCTGAGGAAGGTCTGGCAATGACCTAGATAAGCAGTAAGTTCAATATCCTCTCAGCTGTTTCCCTGGGAGTTGGGGGAGGCCGTGGGGAACCAGGGATACCCCAGCGATATACCATTTTTTGAATTCTATTTTAGCCCAGTTCTCAAAACCTTTCTTTTCTTACCCCATTCTCATCATAGTGATGATGGCACTGTGCTTGTATTCACATACAGAGGAACATGTGGTCTTTATGCAGAAGCAGTAGATGTGTCTGGCTGTGACAATATAAAAATGTTTAGTGTATATAACTACGTGCTTAGTGTGTACGTATATAACACATTTCATGGTGGGTCTGAACGTATGAGGTGCGAGGGATGCCTGATTCTGAAAGCAAGCCTTCTCATAGTAAGTTTGTGTTTGAGGGGGAGTTTAAACAGCTCGCCAAGTGCTGCTCTCACACAACTATGAGCAGTGTCCTTGGGTTGTAGTGTCATGGTGGAATTGGGGAGGTTGTCTGCAATTACTGGGAAAGCTCCCGACAAATTATCAAATAGCAAAGTCATTCCTAGACTTGACTTACTGTCTTGTCTGCTCTACTCACTCCTGAAGTTGAAGCAGATGAAATGGCCTTGCTACTTGCTTAAATCAGAAGGCTCAGTAATGTTTGATTGACTACAAATGTGCAGTTACTATAATTACATCTAAACAATTAAATATGATTCTGATTCTGTTTTAATTCTCTAGGATTTTAAAATGTCTTTCCTTTTTCAGGATTTTATGAGCAGTAGGTTAGGTGAAGAGAGGAAGGTGCCTCTGTTTTAGAAGCATATGAAGTTTCTTCATAGGCAAGAGGATAAGAAGAGCTACCTTAGAAACAAAAAGATTTGTAGGCAGCTGGATACATCTAAGACAATGTTTTAAAAGTGCATAGAATAATGTATATACACAAGTTCTAGACAAGAACTTGCTTTTTTAGAATCTAGATAAAATTTTTTAAAATGATTCCTCAAATTTAGTGCATTGTGATACAAACCCAGAAATGCAGATGAGGCAATGCGTCTTCTTTCCTTGGATTTTCAAGTGAGCTGAAAACGGTTCTGACCCTCTAACCAGTCCATTTTGTTTCTCTTTTGTTTCTAGGATGATTAAACTTCTTATAATACACATGTACCTTCTCATTTGTGTTTTAATTCAGCAGAGTTTTAAATAAAGCCTGTACAAGACTCTTGCTGAAGCAACAGAAATGGTATCAGTCTATAGACTCTTTTTTTCCTTTTGCATTTATAGAGCTGTAAGGAGATATCTTCTTTACATGACCTCTACTGTCCACAATTTTTGACAATAAATTTCAAAATACTGGGTGTTTACTATGTAGCTTTTCTTTTAATTTATTGTGATTCTGTAGGCATAAGGAGAAATCTATCCTTATGTTAAAATAAAATGCCATCAAGCAGACACTAGTCAGAGATACATAAATTGAAACCTGACATCTTCCCTTTTCATTGTCCCTGCCCCTTTTATATGTGAGCTACCCTATTTTCTCCTTTAAAAAATGGAAATATTTGAGAACACTAGCATGGGTTTGATACCAACACATTTACTGAATGTAAGCCTTCAGATACACTCTGGAAAACACTATGCAGATGATGTCTTGAGGAAGAGAGGCCACCTTTATGAAAGTGCTGTTTTGCACAGCACTTTTATGTTTAGAGAATAAAGCATAAAGAACTGGAGTATAATTTTGTTGCCATTTGGTTTTGCTGTTGTTTGAAAGAGCTGGAGATAATTGTGTTGGCTTTGTCTGCACTGTGAAAGGTGTGGTTTGAGTTGGGGTAGCTGAGCTGACTTCCTTCACAGCCTAAGGCCTGTTTTGATTTATGACAATAAAATCTGTGTTGCTGCAGAGAAGGGCAGTTCTGCATTTTTTTCTGTGTTCCTGCTCCAACCCTTACACTAGGTCAGTGCAGACAGGAAACCTGATGTAAGCCGGGCGTTAGGGGTTGTAGCGATGTCCTTGTGATTCCTCCTTGTGGCACACTTGTGTGCTTTGGCTCTGGTATGAAATAGTCTCTGTCCATGAACTGCACATGGGCTACTGAAAGCAGTGAGGAGAAAGAGGTCCCTTGGTCTTCATGTGGTGCTGGGACAAGAGGGAGTGGCTTCAAGCTGAGAGTAGATCAGATGTTAGGAGAAAAGGTGGGGGGTGGTAAGGCACTGGAACAGGTTGCTCAGAGAAGCTGTGGATGTCCCATCCCTGGAAGTGTTCAAGGTGAGATTGGACTGGGCTTTGAGCAGCCTGGTCTACTGAAAGGAGTCCCTGCCCATGGCGGTGGAGTTGGAACTAGATGGTCTTTGCAGTTGTTTCCAACCCAAGCCATTCTATGATTTTAGGATTTTTATCGTTAAAGGCTTATCTTAGTTTGACTAAGTCAGTGGGTTTATAAGTCCTTCAAAGAAAGGAGATGCTCAATTTTTCTTTGGCAAATGTAATCAGATCAACTACAGCTGTTGTCTCACCAGTCTTGCTTATGAATTGTTTCCAGGGCATAATCTTCTATTTTCCCTGCATCAGGAGCCCCCCTCTTTTTTTGTATCACACCTTAAAACTCTCTTCACAGCTATTCCTATACATGTTTATGTCATCTGGCACTTGAATTGTTGTCTTGTGCCTGTGAGCTTCTTGAAAACTTTTTTTCTAATTGAACGTAATACTGTTTTGTACAGAAAATATTAGACAAAAAAATTAAATGCTAAAATATGTATGTATGTATGTTTGTCTAACTCTTGTGTATAAATTGGTCACCTATTTTTTACTTCATTAATAATTGTTGATTTCTCACAGTAATGCAGATATAAGGAAGCAGACGTCAAGGGAAGAGACTTAATCACACAATAATCAGAGCTGGAATTTTAAATAGGACACATCATTAGCATGTTAATGAATTTTCTCACTCTGTGCCAGCTGCCCAAGTATAAAAGATATTGCAGATGTAGTACAAAATCAGGCTTGGCTTACTGCGCTGAGAGCTGTCAGTGCTCCCTATAAAGGAAATTTGACAAAAAATCATTTTGTATTTTTAGAGATGCTCAAAAATATGTTTTTCATGTTGGATAATAGAAGCATTGAAAAGTAACACTATGTATTAGCATTTTAGGATGAATAGTACTAATTCGCCCTTTAGGCATTGACTTTCTTCTGAGGCCGTCAAAACGCTGCTATAAAAGTGATCAACTTTTATTGCCATTTTACAGATAGGAAAGCCAGAGACTTAGAGGTCATGTAATTTTACCTGAAATGGTGGTGAAACAGTTTCCCAGTTGATGGTCTACCATCAATCCTGATTGAATCAATCACTTGCAATATACATGTGAAAACAAGTGGTGATATGATTCTGTGTGAGCTTTATATTCTTCTGAATTGCAGCCTAAGACATGATGGTTCTGGGAAAATTGCTGAAGGTCTTGTGCTGGATCACTGAACAGACCGGTTTTATAAAGTCAGAAGGTTCTGTTGTGGTAAAGAAGAGAACTGCTTTCCAGCCCAAAACAACCAAACTTGCATTCCAGACAAGTGAAGCTTAATTAGTTGCCTGTCTGCCAAACTGTTGGATTGTGTTTATAAGTCCTGGCTTGGGCTGATTGGCATTTGTAACCCAGGGCTGAAAATGAAACCTGCCCTCTTGTTGTGGTTTTCTCACCACCAGTACTGATGGGTGAGTTTTCCTGCCTCGTCTACTAAATTCTTTTCCTGGCTTCTCTCAGCCTTTTTCAGCCCCTGTTACACTTTTGGGAAAGCATCTCCTGTAAGTAATGTACGTACACACACAACTGGGGGAAACCGTGCTTCCCTATCTGATTGCTAGGTCGTGCTTGCCAAGTCATGTTAAGTAGAATTTCTATACTGTGAATTAATTTCTGGAGAAAATATAAAATAAAGGCTTTCATGCACATGAAAATAGCTTTTTAACCCTTAAAAATCCCCAAAACCCAAACTACGGTTTGAAGGCTGATATGTCAACCTCTTGTTGCTGTCCTTGAGTTTTATTAGAAACTGCTTGTGTAAGTCCTAAAGTAAGTAACTTAGAAATTGCTTGTGTAAGTCCTAAAGCTCTTACCAGCCTGCTTGTACAGTAAAGGTTTCTGGAATTGAACAGATAAATTTATTAAACAAGGAACTAAATGTAGCAGAGGGGTTTCTTGGGAAGCTGGAAATTTCTTTCACACTCAGTTTTACTTTTTGTTCAATACACACGCTCTGCATGCTTGCACAGAATATCTCACAGTGTTTTGTCCTTTTAACAGAAGAAAAACCTATCAGAGTCCATTTTTTTAATCTGCTTTTTTTTATAAAAAACCCCAATGTTTTGGCTTTAGAATACTACTTAGGAATAAAATGTTTCCAGAATGTACTTCAAAGAATAACAAAAATTCTGCTACTTTTTATAGTCATTGTTCCAAAAGCTGCATATTTGACTGTTATGGAAGGTGCAATTAATTAGTCTAAAACTTAATATTGTGTGGACAGCAGAATCCACTAGTGGTGCTGCTTAATGTAATACTTGCGATTGCATACTGAAATATTTATGAAAAGAAGGGTCTGTGCTTCATGTACAGTTGTATAGGATGTGATTTATCAAACTGTTAATGACCATTTGCTGCAGAGCATTTTTATTCTCTTTCAAAGACATTTTTGTTCTGATAGGTGCAGCACAGAAAGTCTTACACTAGAGACACATGCAGTGTGCTTTGCACTAGGAAACCTACTGTTTTTGTTTGTTTAAATGTTTGTTTTTAATAGTAGCTGTAATACAAAAGCTTCTCTATTTCTCTTCACAACTGGTCTTTGGAATGCTATTTGAAGATGTCTAAAGATTATTAACAATTTTACACCATTTTCAATTGTTGCAAAAAAATACCAAGTATGTATGGTATAAAGTATGACATAAACCCGTGTGCCTATGACATAACCAGAATGATTCCGTGTTTTGCATTACTGATTTTTCAGGTGGTGGTTTTAGTGTTCTTCCTCAGTGCTAGTTTTTCTGCACCAAATAGGCTTTCCATATTGTTTCTGTAGCTCATCCTGTGTTTGAGCGGTTATCTGATTGTAAACTGAAGAGCTGAACCTTTAGATTGCTTCTGTTTGAATAAATCATTAAAGGAGAACCCACATAGTGTGTAACAGATGGGCTTCTGTGAGGAGGAAGCTGCTCTGAGTCTCGTTGTGTCTCCACTTCTAATTTGTGCAAGGTCATTGCATTCTGCATGTCACACCTTTATGAAATGCTTGTTGTCATTAAAGCGAGTGGTGAAATTGAATGGCTTAATCCTTAATGTCTATGGCTGTCTCTACTTAAAACAGTGATCCTGCAGGATTTAGCCAGTGGTCGCTCTATTTATCTTTCACAGAAGGTGTAAAACCCTCAGTGGTGATGCAGGGACAGGACTGGCAGTGCAGCTGGTCTTCAGTCTGAGCTGATGTTCAGTTGACACTCCAAAGTAGCTCTTGGCAGCTTTCTGTTGGGCAGCATGGAAAAGTCATGTCCACGTAAGGAAACAAAAGGATAAAACAACAGCAACAAAACCCCCAAGAAGCACAGTCTTGCAGAGCTCCTTTTGTGTTGTCTTGGGCAAATACAGCATGAATAATTACTCTCTGCTCATTAGTTTTCTGTCTGCTGTGTCATTTGAAAAATTGGTGTTCCTGCATTTACATGGACTTGCACTGTTATGCTTATTCTGTGCTTGTTTGTGTATCACTGGTTGTGAGCCTGGGTCTCATTTTCTTGGCTTACTTTTAAAGCACTTGGGATCTTACAAGTTAAGTACACACATATACATCTTTTGGTCTTATTCTGTAATGCACAGTCATATTAGTAACTACATATCAAATTGTTACCAAGTTTGAAGATCAAGTTCAGACTAATGATTTTCATTCCATGTTGTGCTTCCACAAAATCATCCACATCATCTTTTTAAAATAATATTTAACTATAAGTAATTGAATGGGGGGGGGGGGGTTGGGTTCTGGAATTCTCTTTTTTGATAAATACTATCAATAGAGTTTAGTAACATAAGAAGATTAAATTCTGCTAGGCATTTTCTGTAACTAAAATTGCAAATACGTTTTTACTTTAGCCATCAGTTTTTGTCATGATTGAAAAGATTGGAAACCAGTATTTTTAAGCATAATTAAGTTTGCCATATGTCTTGAGTCACTTGTAATTGTGTTTCTTATAATGGTGATTATAAAGGTCATCTTGTCTGATGTTGTTCATTTAAATATGTAAAATACTTTGGTTTTCACTTGGAGCATAGAGGTTTAGTCTGTATAAATGCAGTGGAGGCATTAAATTTAATCTGGCCTTTCTGTATAATTAGATGCAAATATGTGTAATTCAGAAAATATGAAATATTCAGGCAGCTTGAACTGACAAAGCAGCTTGCTTCAAAGCCCACCAATATCTGTAGAGATCTTTTGATCAGGGCATTTCTCTGTTGATGCTCAAAGGTGAGCTTCTCTTCTATCTCTTTCTTCCAAGATCTGATGGCAATAACTTTACTGAAATGTTTTATATACCTGTGTAATACCTCTTAGACAGCAGTATGAGGTAATTACACTCAGAATAATAACTCCTGGAATGAACCAATACTGATGCTGCAGTCATAGAGGTGGTTATCTACCAGGTGCAAGGAATAGAGCTTGGTCTGAAGTTTTATGCTGAATCTCTTCAGGGAATACGGTTTCATCTTTAACTAGGATAAGCATAGAGACATCAAGGCTTTTTAAGTTTAAGGCCACAGAAACATAGAGTGGTTCTGTTGGAATCATGGCAGTGCAACCCAGTGGTGGAGAGTGTTGCTGAACAGGTTCCTACTGCAATGGGAGATGGGCAACCTCACGCCTGTAATGCAGCCTGGGCACTTTCTTGTGCTGGTGTGCATGCAAATAAGCAAACAAAGTTCTGATAGTTTTCCAGGCAACTTCTTTCTTTTCATCTGAAATGCTGTTGCCAGCTATATACATGGTGCATTAAACTTTTGGAGTGGGCGTCATATCAAATTATTCTGGTTTGCTATCTCTGCTCTAGGTTTCTGCATTGCTCTGCTTTTTAGTTCAGCTTCTTCAGCTGACAACGATGCAACAGAGTAAGTAGGAAGAAGCAACACAGATGAGTTAAATTTGGAGTAAATGTGGAAATGCATACCACCAATTTTAATCATTCTTCATTTGATTCTGGTTCTGCAGCTGCATCTTCTGAGGTACTGGGCTCAGACTGAGATTTCACTTTTTTTTTTTTCCTTAATGACTATAGCTGATTTCAAAAAGAATGAGATGCTAAGATGCCAGAAAGCTAGGATTAAAAAAGAGAGAAAAAATAGTGTCTTCTGTTCACTGGCCAGATAGAGCAGGTCCCCATATGCAATTCAAACTCCTTTAGCATGGCACTAGTCCTGGTGACAACCAACAAACATTCTTTAGTTTGCCAGTTCTGGAGTTTGAATATATTGTGCTAGGAAATTTGTAACTCTCTTCCTGATAGTATACAGCTGCTGTTTCTACATGTTATATTAAGAGAATTCCAGTTTTGTCAGAAAGATGCTGTGTCTGACTGGAGCTGCTCAGAGGCAGGCAGAAAAGTTTGTGTCTGGTGGTGGGGGTGCTCAGAAGAGGACCAACCAAAGTGGTGACATGTAGTGATAATTAGCAGATAGGATCAAATTAATTTTCAAAGGAAGGTAAATATTGCTTTCCTTGTCTCACAGGTGAGGTAATGGAGGCACTTAGGGAATTGATTTTGTGTTTCTGTTCATTTTACCATTTCATATAGGTACTGCCTGTATGTATTTGGTCAGGACCTTTTGGATGGGATTACAGCATGTATTTGACAACTTGATCCCAAAACATTAATAGGTTGGAAGTACAAAAACAGTGTTTGGTCTCTTAAAAACCTGAAGTTTTATTGAAAAAGTCAGTGAACAGTTGGTCTACCATTTATGGGTTTCTTTAAGTTATGTTCATTTCGGTTTTTATTCTCAGTGTCATACAGCATGGTTTTGCTTTGTTTTCTTTTTTTTTTTTTTTTTGGCGTTGTTCAAGTTATATTAACATGGCATGATATTTTCAGGTTCCAGAAATGTGCAAAGGGCTCTTAAGGATACTTTGCCTCATTTAGTTTCTCTTGAGGATGAGTATAGAGATGGATACAATATTTAAGGAATAGTGTCAATTTGTTTTCAAGTAGTACTTCAGTGAAACCAATCTCTGGCAGTTATCCTTTCAAATATTCAGACTTTCTGCAGATTGAAGATAAAAATAGTACAGCATTTTATATTCAGTTAATGTTTTGGATTTTATTTTTTAGCTGTAAGCAAGAAAATGTTGGTTTGGGTCATCTGGGATCACTGACAAAATTGATGTGCTAGTAGAGGAGTATACTGCAGCAGAAGCAGAGAGTGAAGATACTGTTTAACTTTTTAATTGCAGATATTTTTCAGATGTATGTATTTTGATTCAAAATCTTAGCACTTTAATACATTTCCACCCGAAAGTTTTTATTCAAGAGTTTTGAGTTACAGTGTACAAATTTAATTCTATGCTTGCATAAATACATGCTATTTGTAAAGAGTTATACCTCCTTACATCGATGGTAAATTCACCTCACTGACTGAAGTCAGATATTTTTCTCAGACATTACCTTTCATCTTTGCTTTGATATTGACTGGCAGTCTTTAGATACAGCATCTAAAAGTATGTATACCTAAGCGAAAGAAACCCCTGGGATACCATTCCATTTGGAATACAAGATGTCCCTCATGAAATACATGGGTTTTTTCTCCAGTTTTTGTTCCTGCTGATTGTCAGATATAGAGTAATTTCTGCTTCATTCTTTCTTGCTTTTGTTGGTTTAAGGTTTCTTTGAGGTATTTGCAAATATGGTAGTAAAAGATACGAGCTAAATGAAGGTTTCTGTAAAAGATATTGTAAAATAGGGTTGTTATCAGCCTTGATTGAGTTTTCACTTAATAATTACATTTTTAAAGTGAATAAAATGATTGTCTGCTGTATAGTTCATTCCTTCAATCACCACAAGGTTCCAAACATGATGCAGGCTTTATACCCACAGATATGCAGAAGTATAACCAAATCTGGAGTAATGGATAATTTTTATTGAAAGGTGGGGGAGGTATAATGCTTGATGATAAATCCAGAATAAACCTACTGAAATTCTAATCCTTTCTAGAAGAGCTGGGTTTTGTCCCTAAAATTATTTTAATGCTACACGTATTATGGTAAAGAAGGCTTTACAATAGAAAACCTCTTCCAACTGACACCTTTTACCAAGACAGACAAGTAGAAATACAGAGAATTTAAATGGAAGAAAAAGAGATTATTTGTTCTGACTTTGATTCCCCAAAGAAAATGTATTTACATCTTCTCTAAGCTTTTAGTCTTTTTCTATACTTCCATTAAATCCTAACTGATTATTCTGAGGCAACAGAAATCGTATTATTTAAAGCAGAATTAAGTACCTTCCATCTCCGGTTCAGAAACTGAAAGTTTTCACCCAAGAATTATCTTTCTCTGTGCTTAGAGACATAAATTGGAATGAAAGGCAGAAACCCAAGGGATTGCTAACGCCTGGAGTTCAGAGCTGGAACTCCGTGTCCTTCGGTTTGATTTCTCTTCTTACTTGAGCAGGAACAGAGGCAGTTTGCTGATGTTTCAGTTGATTTGGGCCACAGTTTCCTCGTACGAGGTGTGGAGATAACCACTGCTTGTGTTACAATCCTGTCGTGTGATCTGTGCTCCACAGACTCAGTACTTAAGCACGGGAGAGGGTAGTAGCAGGTGATAGTATAAAGCCCAGGTATTTTGTCATCTATAATTGCAAAGAATCTGTGGCCCGTGTGCAACAGGTGCTTGTGATTAGTATTTCTGATGGTCTGCCAGATTTCAACTGATAGGCTGCAATCATGTAAGAAACGTAAGAGATTCATAGAACTGGATATTAGAAACATTACTTTTTTGTTGTTGTTGTGTTTGAACCTGGTTTCTTTACGCAAGAATATTTAGTAGAATATAATTAAAACTTTGATGCTAACTGAAAAGAAGATTCGGTCATCATATTTGTGGACGATATCTTTGGTTTGATGTGCATGTTGAAGGCTTGGGTAAAGACGAACAGGCATGTTTGCCAAGCTGCATAAGATTAAACAGTTCATCACCTGTTGGAATTATCAGCTGCAAGACACCTTGCATAATTTGGACTACAACCTTTATATGCTTTTGGCTGGATTATACCTCTTATCTTGTGAGGTGCTTTGAAATATAATTAACAATGTGAGCTGGAAATGACAGGCTGAAACTATGTGTATTTTTGTGCAGATAAACAATCCTATATCTGGATCAGAAGTCATAGTAACATTATATCTACTGATTTTTCCCCAGTTCCTGTGTTCTAAAGCACTGTACAGAGAAAAATAATCTGTGCTCTCTGCCAGAGAAAAGCAAATAGACACCGGCCATGTCTCCTTGTAGGCTTAACTTTAAGAACCTTTGGGAAAGGTTAAATCCTGCAGAAAACAGCAGTTATTTTAGATCTTTCATATTCTTGATTTTGAATGTTGTGTTGGGGAGAGAATTTTGAAAATATATGGAGGAAGAAATTCTGATCCATTGATACCAGTAAGAGTTTTGCCTCCAGTTTCAGCAGAGTTCAGGGTTTCACCTCTGGCATTCTCCACACTGAAGCTGCAGCATCTGTTTCTGAGCTGAGGTGCTTGGATGCAAGTCATCTTACTTTGATGAAAGTACAGTCCACGTAAGAAAGAGCAGGATTTGTTCAGAAATTCTTTTAACTAGAAAATCCTTCAGCTTTATCACAAAATGATAAATTTTGAAGTTGGTAATCCTTTTCTACTGAAGAAGAATCAGGTGTTTTGAGTGTTTAAGCTAAAAGTTAGTTGCTGTTTAGTGCAGTGAACTTACAGCCCTTTGACTTTTACAGTTAATTTATTATTTTAGGATATTGTTTCTCTGTAGTTAGGGGAAAAATAGTTTTTTATGAGTCAGAGCATATGCAGTGTGGCATTTCCAACAGAATCACCTGTAGCATTTGTTCTTCTTACTGCATTAAAAAAATGACCTGAATGAGATGTATTGCTCTTGTATTTTCAGGTTTCCAGTGTACAGTCTTTTGGGTATATATATGTTCTTGATCTAGTTCTTAATCTATTTAGATGTTCCGTGATCTAGTGATCAAAATTAAAAGCTTTCCTGTGCCAGCAGAAAAATGTTAGAAGAGTGAAGTTTATTCACTTCTATTCGGTACCTATGAAAGAACTGTGTGAGTACTGGTGTAACATATCATTGTTCATCAGCTCATGAAGTGGTCAGCCACATCCTTAGGTGGAAGGATATTATTCCATCAGGAGAGATGCCCTCTAAATAAGCTGTAGACACTGGCTGAAGCATCAAATATGGTGGTGTCCTTTTCAGCACCTTAGATTGCAATGCAAAAGCATAGATCTGGATATTTATTAGATTAGCTCTCTTTTTCTCCATATCCTTTCTGCTTATGTGGTAAGTAATGACAGTCTGGGGAAAACTTGAAAATAACAAAATTCCAGACAGGGATGCAACAATTCCTGCAGCTTTGTAGTGCTGAATGGAGCTTTTGACAGTTTCTGGCGAGTACTTGGCTTAGTCTTTTGCCAGCCCAAAAAAGCATGGATGGTATGTCAGTATTGTAGTCCAAGGATGCTTCAAGAGCAAATTGGCCAATACTCAAAAACATTTTGCCTGCAACCTGTTTGCAGTGTGGATTATAGACCAAAGGAAAACGAAAAATAAAGCCCATGTGTCCTAACAGTTTTTGCCAATGAGGCTGGTTAAAACCAGTTGTAGATGTGAGCTATTCTTTGTTCAGTTTAAAGAACAGAAGTCTGAGATCCTTTGGTGGTAGGCTGCAACTACCTGCTCAGAAACCAGAACTTGATAGTGGAAACATATTTATGATGATAGACAAAAGCAGAAGTGATCATTTCTAATGCCTGGTAATTGAAGCTGACAACCTCAGACTAAAAAAAAAGAAGAGCCTTTTAACTGATAGGACAATTGTCTTTTGCCAGAGTTCAGCAAAGGTTTTATTGTCAATGCCCAGTAACTGTTTGAGGTTTTTTTATATGTAGTTGCAGCTGGAATCAGTTCAGAGAGATCTTACTGTGTTTTGCAGATGAACAGGATCATCAAAAGCAATAACTTCTGTTAGACTTGTGTTCTGGAACTGTTCTTTTATAAATACAATGATAGCTAGAGAAGGTATTCCTGTTTTGGTATTTTTTTAGATGAATAAAGCCCAATGCAAAATGGCAACATTTTCTGTTAGTGTTAAAATTCATTGGGTTGTGCAGTAATGTCTGGTTCTCTTCCTTCCCATCTTTTTTTCTATATTTTTAAATTTACTAGCTCCCAATACTTTTCAATCTCCGCATGCTTTATTTTCTTCTCCATCTTATGCTATATGAAATTATTTTCTTACAATTCAATAATTCATTGAAGTCCTGCTTGGCTGAGTGCCTAATCATATAGAGCACAATTTCACACCTTTTCCAGGACAGTGCACAGTTTGCCAAGACCACACTCTGTACCTGATTTATTTATTCTTAAAAGAAGATGCCGTACAGAAGCCTTCTCTGACTCAATTCCTCAAAGGCCAGTATGTAGGTGTTTCCTCATTCTTATGCTGCTTGCATTTTGCCTCTCGTGGTGACCCCTGCTGAGGTTATTTATGTGGCGTAGGAGTGGATTGGTTGGGGAAATGGAGACCACAGGAAAACACGGAATTCTAAAAGCATAGAGCATTTTACAAGCTGTCTGCCTGACCTTGAAAACCAGTATTCACTGGTCTAAATGGAAGATGTATTCACAATTTTGCAGGATGAAGTACCAGGGCAGCAGGATCTTTGTTAGGATGCTTTGTCACAGTGCTAAAATGCTGAACTGTGGCTGAGAACTGTAGATTTATTAGTTTAGTTCTGCTTCTGTAGCATCCCCCTGTAGTGTACCAGGCATCTCCTTATGCCTTTCAAAGAAATGTAAAGAAGTAAGAAAACCTCTATCTTTTAGAATTCTCAGGGGTTTGGGGAGTTGTTTTAAAAGTTCTGAACCCCCAGAGTCTGTCATCTTTGTCATGCTGTATGTTTATTTTTTAACTTCTTTCTACCATTAAGCATTCTGCAAAGCATGTGCTTTAATACTTCTCCATCTCTGATTAATGCCAGGCATCTCTGCAGTAAAAGAAAAAAAAAGTTTTAACCTCTAAAATCTGAGCATTAATTAGTTTACAACTTTTTATTTTCTTTCCCCTTAATCTTTTTACTCTTGTTATATGTTTACTTTCATTGTAAGCCTTCAACTTTCTAAGTCCAGTTGACATGTAGTTTTCCTTTATTTCTCTTTTCTTTCCTCACCTCTGTTCAAACCTTTTGATATTTCCATATTTTTATTTGTATCTATGTATGTGTAAAATGATTTAATTTAGTTTATTATGCTGTTCTCTCATTTCTGATAGTCCTTCGAATGCCAAAAGTTCCTGAAGTAATTTGCATGGGCCCACTTTGCTTTATTTTTCTGTTCTCTGTTATTTTTACTACCTTTGTTTTTTCCCAGTTTAACTGAGGTTTCCAAATTGGATGCTTGATGTTACTTAATTTTCAAAAATGTCGACCCTCTTCCTTGTTTCAGTCCACATGTAGCAAACCTGAGTTACGGATTTTTCTTTCCACTTGCATGATTTGTGGCTTGGTAGTTAGGTGGTTGCTCTAAAAATTGCCAATATTTGCTGACAAGTATGGTTTTTTTCCCAGCCTACATGTTTAGTGCAAGAGAATAACCCAAATGGGCAGCCATTTATGCTTCTTTCTTCTGTGTATATACCTTCTCAGTGTCCCAAGAAATTTGTTTAGGCTGTATTTTGTATTTGGGCAGTGTAAACAGAGGGTGTTTCACTTCACAGTCCCAGAGGGAATGTACCTGAAATTCTCAAGCAGGACACCCATCTCTGTGTAGTGCTCTACAGTGCCAGGTCCTTTTCCTGTCCCAGAACATGCAGATGCTGTGATGAAGTGCCTTCAGTCAAAATCCTTCTCTCCCTTGCCATAAGGTGGTCTGCTCTTGTTAATGGTAACCAGGCCGGAGACAGCACTCTGTGCACTCTTGGGTGGACCTGCACTGTGGGGCAGTTTTCTTGTCACAAACCCAATACTTTTCTTACCCTGCCTATTACGCCTATTGTGGTGCTTAAAGGGTTTGTGGTGGAATAATCCTGGCTTCGTTGTGCCATCACACATCGCAAATGTGTGTTTCCTTCAGCAGTGTTTTCCAGGTTCCCATCTGTTCTTTCAGTTCCCTGTTAGGAAAAAAGGTCTATGTTGAACTGTGATGAAGTACTAAGCTCTCAAGGCAGAGTATGATGATCCCACTGAGGAGTACTTTTCCTTTATTAAGCAGCAGAGAGCCCAAGATGACTTGGCATTAGAATTATTATCTCTGTCTGTCTGTATTTCTTCCATGGTGTTTTGCTGCTGAACAGTAGGACTGGTAATAAACTTGTATACCTAAGATATGTCTGGAAATTCCATGAGCTATAAAGTTTAAAAAGGCAAAAAACCAGATTTCTGGAAATAGCGTGCCTGAAATGATTATTTAATGAAGAGTTCTCCTTCAGTACAAAGGGTATTCTTCAGTGAACAGTTTGAGACTGAGTACTGTGAGCCTTTAAAGTTATAAAATAGGTAAAAGGGATAGTAATAGAAGAGTTGCTGTCCAAGAATAACTCTGTAATGAGAGATAAGGTAGGAAAAGTTATCTGTCTGTCTTGCAGTCAAAGGTCACAAGCACAGGAAAAACTCATTTAGCTTTTGTTCCCCATTCATACTGTAGGTGATTGCTTTCTTCACATGTTATTTTTGTTATTTTGGCACACTGTGTGTGAGTGACAGGAGCCGGATCTTTAACTCTTCCCAGCTTTGGAAACCATTCCCTTGCCTCTGTGAAATGACAGTCTCTCTGTAGGTTTTGATAAGACATTCTTTAAAAGAGAACTTAATCTGCCATCATTTATTTTATTAGATTGAAATATGTTCCTGCTGCCCTCTTTGTTGAGAGTTATTGCTTCAACAATCACAGGCAAAACTGATTTACCGTAAACAGTTATAACAGCAGAGTAGGAATGTGGGCTGTAAATTGGTTGGAAAATGGGAGCAATTCTGTAGGAGTGAGAAAGTAAGATTAAGTTAAACCATTGTAGCATTCACTGAGGACTTGTACCATCGGCTCCGATAGCTTAACTAAGGACTGTGAGAAGCCTTATGCCAGGTCATCCCTTGCCACTCACTTTGTGCTGGCATTATTGGAGAACACCCTGCCTGGCAGGGTACGGCACTGGCTCAGCCCACTTGTGACTGGTAGAAAATCAGTTGCAATGAAGAAAAAAGGAAAGGGGCTGTTTCTCCCTTGTCTTGAGGGAGCAGCTGTGATTTGGATACTGCAGATAATTTATTTTTATTTTATCTAATGAACTGGAGAATTGGGAGAGAGGGTGGGGGAAAAAAAAAAGACGCTTCAATGGAAGAATTTAAGTCATGGCAGGGAGGAGGCACAAAACCCAAGGATGTATTTGAAGAAAAGGTGTTGAAGATGGAAAGAAGCTCTTGATTTGTTAATGCATTAAATGTTTCCCTCAGCCAAAAGCAAATCTTAAGTCTCCCCCCTTTGTAAACCTTTGGAATCAGGTCAATTGAATTTCCTCTTCCCTCTGCCTCTCCCCTAAAGAACAAATGGGAGATCAGTGGCCCAGCACTACCTCAGGTGCAGTATCTGGATTCACTTTCTTCTGTGTCTAGGATTTGAATTCACGTCTCCAGCACCTCTGACCTGCTGAAGGGGGGTGATGGGTCCCTGGTAGTTGAACATGCTCTTGAGGAGACACTCTGCTATTGCCTTTGTGTCCTGACTACTATACTAGAGTGTTCTCCTTTTAGGAGTTATAAAACTCACCCTGTTTTATCATGCATTGCCTTTCCTAGTGCAAACTGTCTCTGGAGTCATGGAAGTTATAATTATGCAATTTGTATGATTTATTGCTTGCACTCAACAGCCACTCTGCACTGCTGTTTCCATTATTTCTGAACTGGATCAATTTAAAAGTTTGATGTTCTTACCAATATCGCATCAATATAATTACAGGTATTATAACGTTATTGGCCAGTCTTGTTTGGGAAAGAATTGATTTCAATAGAAAGTATATTCCAGAATGATTTAATTTGGAGAAAAGCCTCGTGTTTGCTGAATTTGTTTGGTGTGTGGGTTGCGTCACTATTTACATACACAAGAGAGGTGCCTTACTGCAGGGTTTGCACTGTGAGAGGCAAGCTCTGCACCCATTAAGGCAGCAAATATAGAATTTTACTTAAAAAAAAAAAAGCAAAAGCTTTTTTAATATGATGTATTTTCCACATGATACCATTTATACTGCCTCGGAATGTTCCTTTTGACCTTGGTGAAAGGCTGTAATTAATCAGCAATTAAAGCGGTGATGGCCTTTGGGAGGCCGGGCCGCCGCTGCCGGCCCGGCAGCGCGAGGGGGCGGCATTGCCGCGGGAGAGGCGGGACGGAGCCCGAGGGAGCCCGAGGGAGCCCGAGGGAGCCCGAGGGAGCCCGAGGGAGCCCGAGGGAGCCCGAGGGAGCCCGAGGGAGCCCCTCGTCCCGGGCACCCCGCGGCTGCCGCCCGCCCAGCACGGCCCAGCCCAGCCCGCGGCCGCCGTCGGATCGCCAGCCTCGCCTCCTGCGACAAAAGGCAGGCTTGGAATAAGATTAACCGGCACGGTTGCAGTATTTCTTGGTAGCCAGGTGTCCTCTTAAAACTTGATTTAAGGCTGTTCTTGAGGGGTTTGAATTGCACTTTGTTCTGTCTGGGTTCGTCTTGAATGCGCACCTTGCTGTAATGTTCCAGATGGCTGTCGTCCTAACAATAGATAAGAATTAAGGATGGTAATAGGGGATATTTTATTTAAATCCACATCTTTATATTTCATTACTTATTCACGTTCTATTATACCCTGGTGCTATATTCAAAACACTTGAGGATTTAACAAGGGGGAAAATAACCATTTAAATTAGGATATTATGTTGACACCTTTACTGATGGTAATTTTTTCAAGCAGTAGTGCAGCATGGAAGAGCTGGAGCTGTTTCACATGGAGGAGGAGGAGGAAGCTTCACAAACTCAAAATTTTGTTTGAGTTGCATTTATAGGCTAAGAGCTCATTCCGAAAGAAGACAGACTTATATAATGGAGTGGAGAAGTGTTGCAAAAAGCAGGCTGTTCAATAAGTAGAACAATGGTGAGAAGACTTTTGTAAGTCTTCTTCTCAATGGTGAGAAGACTTTTGTAAGACATTTTGCTAAGTCTTTAAAGTTGTTGGAGCATCACAGAATGTTTTGCTGAGACTTCTGACTAAAACTTCCTCAAGCAAAGCAGGTACTAAATACAGTGGTCTGGGAAACTGGGTGTTCATGTGCAAGTCCATGTGTGGCTTGATTCAGTGTGATCTTGGATACTGGTTTCTTCTGAATGAAGTGGTGGAGAAGTAGAGGGGTCACACTGAGCCTCTAACGCTCCTTGCAGTAGCACCAGATTTCCTGGGATGGATGAATCCACCTTCTCACTTGTAAACAGACACTTTGAGAGGTCAAAGGTTTCTTGAGACAGTGACCAGACAAGTCTGGGCATTGTCTGACTTAACTTCAAAATATCAGAATGCTGCTTTGACACTGAGTTATTATCCTTGATCACTGCTGGTGGTGCTGCAATGTGTAATGAAGCTAAATATTGAAATGCCTGCAGAGTAATGAGTGATTGAGCTGCATAAAATGCTTTTTAATAGAGAACACGTTTCCTCAAATGTCAGTACACTGGGAATAAAAGTGGGTGCATTGACACTGCTGTAGATTTGTTTCTGTGTAGCCACCGTGTGCATAGAATTAGTCTTCTGTCGTGATAATTTTCACTGACAGAGGTGGAAGTACCATTTTCC
Organism: Platysteira castanea; assembly: GCA_013397175.1. NCBI lineage: Eukaryota > Metazoa > Chordata > Aves > Passeriformes > Platysteira > Platysteira castanea. The sequence continues at coordinate 2,415,254 of VYXC01009560.1, forward strand.
TTTGTTGCTTGTGGGATTTAAGCTAAGAGCCTTTATTTGGTTCATAAAGACCCTGCTTACTTTCAGAATGACAGTCAAATGCTTCAAGTAATCACTAATGAAAGGCAGGCCCCTCTATGTCTTGACTTCCATATTCAGGATGGATTTGCTTATGTCAGATTTCTGAGTTATTGGTAGTCTCGATAAAATGAATGTTGGTTACTCTCCTTTCCTACAGCTACAGCTCAGCCTGCAGAGGTATTTTATACAGTGGTGGGAATTGCACATGAGAATTAGCACTGCATTATAAGCGTGGCACTTGAATTGTCTCTTACGCTTGTTTCATGAAAGTCAGGATCTAGGTTCATTGCAATAATGACATGGAATTGGGCAGGTGCTGTACTGTGTGTGTACACTGACTTTAGAGAGTCAGACGTAACACTTTTATAATCCCTTAAGATGATGTATGTTGCTGATGGTTTTAATAGCCCCTGAAGTGTCTGTCCCTTGACTATTTACCTTAATACAAATTTTTGATTTTAGCATCTGTATTATAAATGCAATTTCAGTTTTCGTGAATGCTACTGCTCACCTGTATCTTGTTATGCCCATGAAACATACCATGCCGACATATAGTGTCAGACTTAGTGTGTTAGTAATGTTAATGTATTATTCATCAGTTTGAACTAGAACTCAGTGGCAGTGTGCTAGGATGAAAAAAAAAATTGGATCTGTATCAACAGAGAACCTAAGAATATCAGTAATTTTCTGAACACATGAAATGTATTGGGCAAAACCTTCCTTTTTGATGCAGTTACTTTCTTGTGGAAAACACAAACAGCTGATGGTTGCTGGTAAATCCAGGGTAGTGTGATCTTAGCAAGGTAGTGCATATATAGAAGGAAACAGCCCATAACGAAAATTCAGATTCTTTTTACCTAGAGTGCAGTACTTGCATGTTTTGGAGCTCAGCAAAGTTGCAGGGTATGCATGTGTAGATAAATGATTATCAGATTGATCGAAAAATTTATATAATGCCTCTGATCAATGGAGTGAAGACAATGTGAAATATGTTTTAGGGGCAGATATTATTATCTGTAAAAATCAATGCAAATGTTACAGGTGAATTATTGTTTCAGAATATGATTTGTTATACTGAGGTATGCAGCCATTTTCCTTTCAGTGGTAGAGTTGAGCCTTTTTTTTTTTTAGCAATAAGAGAAAAATGTGAATTTCATAATGTACCATACCGAAATCTTTTTCCTTTTATTTTATATTTTTATGAGTTCACTTGACTAGTTCTATTGTATGGAAGATGGGAAAACCTGCTGTTGGACTTGCAGTTGGATTACATTGCTCTCTGGACTTCTCTCTTGTATTTCTTTGAAGAAGAACACCTGGTAGAAGATTAAATGTAGGCAATTTTAATAAACGCAGGTTTCTGAAACCCTTTTATGCACAATTAAAGTGACAACTAAGGAAAGAATGAGAATAATTCACGAAAGTTAGGTCATCATCTCCCAACTTAGTTATTGTGTAAGAGAATTTTAAAATGGAGGGCAGGATCTAGACCTCTCTAGATCCCAAAGCCTTGCAGTCAGCAGTTTGTGTGATGTGTCATGAGTTAAGTCCTTAATGAAAGAACTTCTCATAAAGCATTTTTCCTGTTGAGTTTTGAGGACAGCTCTGTTTTGCTCAGTACAGCTTGTCTGGTTTGTGTATGCTGGGACACACCTTAGTCTTCCATCTAGAAAAGTTCCTTAGGTGGGAAGAAATTAATTTAAATGATTTTCCTTAAAAAACCACTCTAAGTGTGCTCATTTGTGCATGCAGGCACACGGTTAATCCAGCAGGTCCAAAATGCCTACCCTGCTTTGCCTCAGTGTCCCTAGTTTACACTGAGACTGGACAAGGGTAGGAGTATGAGGCCAAATTTGTGTTATCATGTGTGGCTGCTGGGAAGCTTGCATCATCATGGAATCATCAAAGAATACGTCCACGTGCGTGCCTGTGTACATGTAAGAAGTTTTGTCTGTTCAGAGTGCAATTATTGACGCAGCAATGCCATGAAAAACTGTTTTGGGCCAGGTTTTTTTTTCCAGAACCTAATTCTTGACTGTTTCCACTTTGCCTTTCCCAAGGGAAACAGGCACTTCAGCAGGGATTTCTGTAGATCTGCCTGTGGACCTCTGACATAGAACAAGTTTTCTACCAGGGTCATAGAAACCAGGATTTCTACTTTTGTATCTCAATTTTGAGGGCTGGGCTGTGAGCACAACTGAAAACAGTTTGTGGAGATTGATTCAGGAAAAAAAAATCAGCCCTCAGTTGCAGTATGACTCCCTAAAACACTTAGCTGTAGATTTGTATGGAGATTATGGAAGCTTCTAGAGTCAGGGTGAAATGAGGGATAAGAATGGGATGGAAATGTTAGAGGGTGGTACAAAAAGAGGTTGGTAGTCTTATGAAAACCCTTGGTAAGGAGGCTACTATGTTACAGTCCTCATTTTCAGCTGAGGTGATTCCTCAGGACCGTGGTGCAAAGCAAAGTTCACATGGAAGCTGATGTGAAGACAGCACTCCTTCATAAAGTCTGTCCAAGGGGATAGTTTTGTGGAAACTTTTATGAAGGTCATTCCCATTGAAATTTTAAGTAAGCTTTCCTAAAGAAGATGTGATAGCTCAGAACTTGGAAGGGCTAAATTGTGAGCAGAGCATCTCTAGGGCTGTCAAAGCAGAAGTGTTAGTGGGGGTTTTGTAGGCACTTTGTGAGGCTTGGTGGGGTTTCCCTTTGTCTATGAATTGTCTTCTAGCTTTTGTGAGAACGTGTACATTCTGATGGCAGAAGAGATAGCATCTCTTTTTCCCTGCTGCTGGTCACCACATCTGTCTGCCATGAGTTCACGTTGAGTGCAGCTGTTGCATGTTGGTTTTCAGACAGTTCTGGTGTGGTGGGCATAGGGCTGTCCTTTGAGCTCCAAACCAGAGAGCCCCAAGCAATGTTCAATTGCCTTGTTTCATTCTAAAAAGTCAGGAATTGAAAGCAGCAGAATAATATTGCCCTTCTTAGGAACAGCTTTTCAATTGTGTATTGACTCTGGTATATAAGACCTTGCACAGTTGCTGTGACTTCTCCTTTCCTTCACCCATCTTCCCTCTCTGCAGATGTTTTGTCCCTTCTTCCCCTTGATAATGAACTTATTCAGACTCTTATTATCCTCTTCAGATATTTAACTGATTTTTAAAGAAAGAAACAAAACAATTATGGGGCTCTACAAGGATAGGCTTTCCAACATAATCCCAATTTTGGATTCGTTTGAGATTTGTTGAGCTATGCCCTTACTTGTCGCTGTAGTAGCAGTATGCTAAAAGTGTTGTGGACAAATACAAAATCACTTGAGTTGATAAAAAGTCTCCTTCTTTATTTAGAGCTTGTTTCTCACCACTCTTACAAAATCTGTCATTGTGTTTGGTTTTGCCCCTGAGTTTTAGGAGTTGCAAAAAACATATCTGCCTGCAAGTGCTACTTGACAGCTGAGGGGGTGAAGCTGGAAGCAACCTAACTTGGGGTACAGCTGTGTGTCTTGAGTGTGTCTCCCTTCACTTGGCTTTTCCAGCAGAGTAAGTTATCCTAAGTGCTCAAATCCTATTGACTTTGACTGGAATTTAGGCTGTTTAATGACATAATGACTATCTCTTTCTTTTAAAAAAGAAAAGGATCATTAATTTTTTAATGAAAAGTGAGTAAAATAGTATTTTTGTGTCTCAGTAAATTTTTTTAAAGTGTCCTTCTCATACTACATGAAAATTTGTCAGGAAAAATAAATTTCCATAAACAGAAAAAGTCCTAAGTTATTTATGAAAACCTGGGATTCATTTGATTTGATTATTAAATATTGGAAAACTGAGCCAGAGAAATTAGTTTTCTGAATATGGATTTTAAATTATTCTAGCTAACTTGGCTTTGGAAAGAGAAGCTACGTTGCAACCGTGTCTGAAACTAGCAACTCTGTGAATGCACACAGCATTTGAAGGCTGTGGCAAATGAAGTAGGAGTGTTCATCTCACTCACTGTACTACTTAATGTAAATTACTTTCCTGAATATCCATTTTGTGTACAGGGAGCAGTACACAACAGATGCTTCATACACTTAACTGAGAGCATTTGAAAAACAAAGCGTCTCTGTAAAACCTGTCTCATCCTTGGAAATCAGTATTTCATTTGGTGCTGGCATTACTTCTTAGAGGAAAGTTCATCTAAGAGCAACACAGGCAGCATCTCTGCATAAAAGCAAACTTTCAAGATGGTGGAGGTAAAGTTGCTAGGGGTACATGATTCCAAGCTGGAGGTTATAACCATGAGTCTGTAATATCTTCATATGTGTGTGAAATATCAGATATTAAAAGGAGGAGTTTGTCAGAGGAGTGTCCAGGTGTGCCATGCAGGCTGCCAGCAATAACTTGCTCCCACTGATCTTATAAATAGTCTGTGGCTCGTTATGTTTTAATTCAGAACACCTTAAAGGGCAGCATGTCATTATATAACCATGTATGTCCCTATATACTCTTTCAAAAATTAACTTTGGCAGATACTGAAATGGTGAGCAGACTTGTTGGCTCCTCACATGGGCTTCTACAAGAGTTTTGTATGAGCCAAAATAGTGTCAATAAGTAGTATAAGCTGTGGATGAAACATTTGCATGGAAACAGAGAAGTACACTGATATGGGTTCTTTTTAAATATACCCCTGGTGATAAGTTGTTTTTTGAGAAGTGATGCCTGAGTATGCTTTTAAAGATGGCATCACGCATACAAATTGTATATGTCTTTAAAATGCTCCTCACTTTAGTCTAAACTTTAGACTAAATTTTAGTCTCAGTATTTATTTTCTTCCATTTCTCATTCATTTGTGTCCTCTTTGTCACTTCTTTCTACCATTTTCTGTACTTGTCCAAATGAACTATTTTTTTTTCTTTTGAGTGTTCTGAGGCATTTTCTGTGTTTGTAAAGTTCTTTTCCCTGAGAGAAGTAGGAATTATTCTTCTACCGGCATGTACATGAAGACTCCTGTTAATAATGTAAGCATTCATCCCTTGAAAATAATACTACACACTGTGTGCTAGCATCGACTTCTTCCCTCCCTTGGAACTGGCTATTATTTGTTAGCTCTGTCAACACACTTGACGCTGTGTGATAAAAAGAAAGAGGAGGATGGGATTTCTGCCCCAAAGGGTTTGCAGTCTGTTAGATGCACAAAACAGATTAGATAATGCTAAATATGGCACTGGTCAGATGCACAGATTAGTCTGAAAATGCCACAGATCTTTTTAATATAACTTCCTCTTTTGATGGATGTAGTCTGTGTTTTAATGAAACTATAAAAACACTCTTGTCTTCCCTGAAGACTTTACAAAAAGCTACATCTGAATAACTGACAGGTAGGATCTATCATGCCAAGCTTAAGCTTATTGCTAAGCCAACATATCTGATAAAGATGGTTTGCCTACTGGCAAAGAATTAATTGGATTTCATACTTTGAGTCCTTTCTTTTGCTCCATCATTATTATCATGGAGTTACAGGAGGTAGAGATATAAAAGACCTATTAAGCCATCCAAGCAATAGGCTTCTCAAAGCCTGCCTTCTATTACCCTTCCTTTTTTTTCTTGAGAGTCAGATGTTTCTTAATTTCATCTTTTTATTCATAATTGTATCTGTTTTTTCCATCCTTAGTAATTCATTTTCCTTATTGGTGTACTGCACTGATATCCTTCATATCCTTCCTTCAAATATTTACAGGTTATAACTGTGTCCCCCAGAAAGATGTTCCCTAGTCAACCTTTATGCAGTTAACTTTTAATGTCTTGATGTAATAACTCTCTTCAATCTTCACTTATCATTTTTGTTGCTTCTCTAATAACTCTGTCTAATGTGTTATCTTTCTGGTAATGAGGTGTCCGGAGCTGAGCGTAATATTCCGTATGTGCTTCTGCAAGAGTTCTGCCGTGGGGGACTTTCAGCTCTCTACTGCAGGAAGTCACAGAACTGTTTAAGTTAGAAAAGACTTTAGGATTCAGCCTCTAACTTAGTACTGCTAAGTCCACCACTAAACCACGTGCATCTGCAAATCTACAAAACCCCTTGAGCTTTATTGTGCTATTTGGTGTGGCAAACAGGAGACCAACTGATTCAGATAACAGTGGCTTTGTATCATTCCAGGTTATCATGTAATATTCTGTGTGTCTTTCCATGCAAGTGTGAATGGGATTTTCTAGATTTTTATCTCTGCAAGAGTGAACTATATTCATCAAAAAGATTTGTTTCTTTTATCCCCTCTTTATGACATAGGCAATTAAAAGCAGAACAGACAAGTGAGGTTAAAATAACACAGAGGCAATTGGCAGTGCCCTGCTGCTGATCTCTCCTTTGAACATCTGCTGGCACCCTCAGGGGAATGTGGTTGGGATAGGAGTGATTTCTGCTGACTCATTATGGTTTATTAACACCAAATTGAATATATTGGCAGTGTAGGTGTCCCTGGAGAGCAGCTAGAAGAACCAGCACTCTGTAGATGTGCTTCATTTGCCTGTGATTCAAATAAATAAATCCTTACACCGGGAAGGGCAGGGGGCTGGAATCAGGATGTGAATGATTAAGGAAGAGTGCTCCTGCAGTAAACCCCCATTATTTCAAGGTGCATTGAGGGAATTTCAGCTGTGATTCATATCCTCTGTGTAGCAGAAGATATAGGACCAAAGAGTGATGGGGGCAGGGAGAAGAGGCCAGGGAAGGCAGCCTGTCCTGGTGGTGTGCTTGGGGCCAGTGCCCCATGCAGCACAGCACCACATCCATCTGCAGATCCCAGCATCCAGATACAGACCCCCAGCAAATATGTTGGTGTGGGTTTAGAACCAAAAGTGAAAACAAATGGTCTGAAACTGGGTTTGATGCTGTTATGAAACAGCAAAGAACTAAGCTTGCTATAATGTATTAATTACATATCTTTAGCTGCTTGTGTACAGAATGGAGCTATGTGCAGTTAAAATTTTAACAGGAATTGCAGCCACTGATCTGGAGGGAAGTTTGGACTCCAAGCAACTGGGATCCCAGTTTGATTGAAACTGAGGTTTTGACAATCACAGTGTCATTCTAGTCTCTGATGCAGGAGCTGTGAGGTCATTTTCTGTTTCAGTTTATTTGTCTGATTCAGTTTAGCGACTGGTTTATGGAGTACTGAGGAGCTCAGTTAAAATGCCAGGAAACCTGTTTCTCCTCTTCCAATCTGCAAATAAACGCTGTGTTTCAACAAATATATCTGTCTTGGTTATAATCTTGGAGTAATTTGGGAGCCAGAACTGATTGTGTCCACTCCCTTATTTGAGGCAATGTTTCCTTTTGAGCAATTTAAAATGCAAATTTGGATAAACTTAACATCCTTCATATGTACACAAGTCATTAAAAATAATTTATTTAGTAAATTGATACCATTTTTCAGTGTTCTTTGTGTGCCTTTTAAGAAGAACTCACTATCATTCAAGCTGAGCTTGGTGTAACTATATTAACACCACAATAGAAACACAGCTTGCTATTTTTTAATAAAACAAACAAAGATAATACAAAGATACAAGTCTGGTAGGTTATAGCTCTTTAAGTAGCATTTCTGTCTGGTACTCTCAGAACATATAGTATATATTCTGACATACAGCATGATTTGGTTGTGGATGAACCTGTTTTGATGATTGCTGTGCAAAGAGAACCATGTCTTTTGAAGATTAGCTAAAAAGTAGAAGTGTGGATTAAGACTGATTTAATCAGGCTGTGTTTAAATTGCGATACTGTTCTCGAGAACTAAATGGCAGCTTTGCTTGCTCCCCACTTTTGCATTCCTGTGCAAGGCTTGTGGTTCTTACAGGATAAATTTTTCTTGTCCTGTTCACTTCAGCAAATAAGTGTTGGTGGAGAGTGTCTGAGTGGTCCCTGAACTGGGAAGCTATGGTTCTTGCTAGCACTGCTTTGAGATAGTTTGTTCCCAGTGTCCAGGTTAGTATCCTGGTGTCTGGGATGGTTTCTTTCAGTGTTTAGTCCTCTCCCTCAAGTACCTACCTAGTTGGAGGCAGACCCTGGTTTTCTGCAGGAGGCATGGTGTGATGCTCCCATTGTTTTATTTTACAATAATTCAGAACAAGCCTGATATCCTGATAATATGAAAGGAAATTAAGCCTCCCAGATGTACCTAGTTCTCCTTTTTCTTGTAGGTGATCACAGATGAGTAGGCATGTATTGTTCCCAACCTTCTGGCATGCTGAGGACAACAGAGAGGAACAAAGGGCAAACTCACTTGCCTCATTACAGTCTAATTTTTTAATTTATTCCCTAATTTTTCAGTCAGCTTTACACATACAGAATACGAAAGCAATATGCTGAAGCAACAGATGCAAACATCAGCCCTGAACTGCAAAGCACCTTCTGTGCTTTATTCAGTGCATCTTACTGGGGGATGCACTGATGTATGCTGAGGGAAAAGGAATCTGAATTAAATTAGCTGAAGAAGAATGAATACTTTGCAAGCAGAGTAGCATTATTCTTCCAAGTTTCTGAAGGGCTTTTTAGAGCACAAATAATTAATCTCCCAGCCCCTCTGAGATAAAGCTCCTTTTACACAAGGTTGAAGCCAGGAGAGACTGTTAGATTATTCAGTCTGACTTTGCCCTTTGTGTGTGCCACACAAATGCTATCTTAATGCCTCTCACAGACAACCTAACGTGACTTTTCCTACTGGTCTTTAGTAAGTTTTTGAGGTCTTGAACTGAAAGAACGGGGTGCTGCAAGACAGATACCTGGCTTCTAGGTGCTAAACCTTGCCGTGCATGGTACAACACACTGTCATGTGCATGGGTGTCCTGTGCAGTGCTTCGTGAGAGTGCCTTGGGTGGGATCTGCAGCCACTGCTTAGAGCTAGACATCAGAGAGGCAAAGCAGAGAGAGGAGTCCTCAGCCTTGAGTTTCTACAGAGCTTAGGTATTTCGCTCAGACCTTCAGGGAAAGGTTTCTTTCCATTTGAGTTCTTAGACTGTTGCCCTCTCCTGAAGACAGGACAAAGTATAGGCAGCGTTTAATTTCTTTTATCACCTGGAGGGATAGAGACTGACAAATTTCACTTTGTTGGAGAATATCCAGACTGCCAGGGAAAGAAAGAGAAGCTTTTTAGGTTTACTGCCAGTCCTCTTTGTCTCTAACCAAGAGGATACATAATAGTATTTCCTGGTGATCTCATCTTCCTCCCTAATGAGCAATGGAATATTTTAACTACGCTGATACCTGAGACAGATGTTGAGCATTGTGTTCTTGCCAAAGCAGGGATACTAAACTTGTGAGGCTTTTGCTGGTGGTGGAACTTGAAGGTTAGTGAACTCAGAGGCATATTGAGTGGTTGAGACGACCGACAAATTACCAGAATAATTACAGCATCACTTTTCAGGATAATGAGAAGTGATTTTTCAGAAACTTTCCAAGTCTGAAAGGTTGTTAGCATTGTATTAGAAATCAGCATCTAATTGGTTTTTTCCCTTTCTCTTTATTATTGTACCATTCTAATTGCCATATAATGATTTTGTAGTGTTCCAGAAGAGACAAGTGTAGAATTCTTTTATTTTTGAGAACTTAAATGTGATTTGTGGCAAACTGGATCTTAGGACTCTATTGAAGTTTGCTGATCTCTACTGCTTATTCCCCTGGTGAATTCCAGTCTGTAATAGTGAAGAGTGGTGTGGTGAAAATATCAATACCATTATCAGTGAAGGATGGCAACTTTAGAAGGCAGGTGGCCAATCACAGTCAGTTAATTCTGTAAGAAATTAAAAGTCAGGACATGCAAGTAATATCTTATAAAGTAGCTGTCATAATCTGCAGGAATCTGTTTCTAAACAGATCAAGCTTCCTGTTAACATCTAACATTAGACTTCAGTGTTTATGGAAGAGACATTCACACTTGACTTTTTTTTTTCCCCGCCATGTTTTTACCCCCTAACAATAACTTGAAGGCTTGTGCCACTAGTTTTAGCTACTCAGTGTATGGCTTAGGGAACTCTGTTCAGATCAATCACTTCTGAAGAGAATGTCAGGGAGAGCTCAATGAAATGTTTGTTTCATATCTGATAGGTCTTTAACTCTTATAGTAGGCAGGCAATCAAGTGGCTTCTAATATGCTGGTGACTGCTTTCCTATCACTTCAAAATGGATGTGTCAATTATCTTCTTGTGCTGTACATTTAATGGTCAGATCAGCCTCTGCACTGCAATTTTAGTTTGTTTTTACTGTACCCTTTTTAGTCGTTGTTCTGGATGGCATATTTCCAATGAAGTCACTTTATTGAATCTCTTAGGTGAAATTAGAGGAGGAGAAGATTAGAAAGGAATTGTTAATACAAAACTATGCTTCACTGAGTTACTGAGGGAACTACTTTTGAGATGCCTCTTGCTGCAGTATGTATGGATATGAATGTATTGATCATGTATCAAGCAATTTTTTGCAGACCACCCACATTTTTTTTGCTAAAGAAAGAAGTGTACTGTTTATTTGTGTGTATGTATGTCTTGACTTTCTTCTTGAATACTTTATTTTCAGCCTCAGTTCTGTCATTCTGAGTAGTGGTAGAGATTTTTTTTGCATTCACCACCCCCCTCATTGCACAGCTTAGTGTGGGTACGTTTTGAGTTATCCTCCAGGTAGCAAGTACAGACCAAAAAACACAGAATGAATTATCCTTCTTTCCTCCCTCTTCCTTTTCCCCTCAGACTTCAGCATATTTGTGTTGCCTGAAAAACAGTCTTGCTCTGAAGTTTTGCAGAAGTTCATGATATTAACCCCAAACTTGGGTTGCCATCAGTGTTCTGCAGTGAATAAAGCAACATTGGTTGCTTTATTCTTCCTCAGTTTCTTGTGATAATGGCTTTTGGTACCTTTTGTGACATCATCTTCATTTATCTGGAACAACAAAAGGGGCAATAACAGATGAAGATGTTGTGGGGATTTCAACTGTGTAGTAGGTGAAGTCCATCATTGTATTTACCTGTCTGGGTAACAGCGAAGAGAAGAATAGTAATATGTTGTTTTCTGGGGTTTTTTAAAAATCTTTTTTGTGTTTCCCTTACTTTTAATGGCAAAATTTCCTGCTCCTGTCCTGGGAACCTGGGAAATGGCTGTGTGCAGCTCTAGTGTGAAGCATTTGATTACATTGATTAGTTCAGCAGAATTAATGTCCACAGCAGTAATCTGTTGTTCATATTTTTTGTCCATCGCTGCCAGTTCTGCCTAGTTAAAGTCCCCTCCATTTTTAAAGACTCTCTCGAGTCACTAATTTTACTGTGAACATTTGTTTGTATCACCCACTCCTTATTTACCTTTGAGATTCAACTACTGCTGTGTGCAATAATCTAATAGTCAGTAATAACCTAAAAAAATAACAAACCCTGGAACTTCTCCAGGGGTAAACAGCATCAGACCACTGAAATTATAACCTTTTATACCTTTTAGATGTCTTTGCAGTTTACTTTTGTGCTTAAATATCTTGGAGGTACTTCTTTTTTGTTCAGACTAGTACATTATTTATTGCCTCTTTAAATCAAGAGAGGCATGATATTCTAGTATTGCATTTCATCCTGTCAGTCCTGCATCCTGGTTGCTTCCCTCCCTTCAACATCTGTGCCTCTCAGAGAAGCAACTACTACAGCTGCTGCTCTTTCAAGTTGCCTGCCCTCTCATCCTAACCCTCAGTTGCCTTACTCTCTTCTGAACTTTTCCATGTCCCACTAAAAAATAGTCTGACGCTCCAGTCTCCGTGAAGAATAGTTAATTTCTGCTTGTCTCTCTTAATATTTTTGGTAAAATCTGTGAGCAGAGTGGAAATTAGTTGGAAGAGGATGCAGGCTGTTTTTTCAAATTTTTTTTTTTTGGTATTTTTAAAAACTGCCCACAAGAGTGACTGTAATCTAAACTATGATTAATAACAAATTAAGCATGAAAGAATCCTGTGCACCAGCACAAAAGCTTTGTGATTAATATAATGTTCATATTGCAGCATTATCCCACAGTTCATGGTAATGATTACATTTCAAAGTATCTAAAGAGAAGATGGAGCAACTGTGCTTCTAATGAATCTGTAATGAGTTCTAGGGCTGTGTAACCGTGCAGAGTTGAGAGATTTGCATAATAATTGTTATAACTGGACTAAAACTATAGAGCTTTTTTCCAGAAGAAATGAGAATTGTTGCACAATTTAGTGAAAATTTCAGCTTTTGTAGCTTATCCAGCTTACACCACAACCGTAACCAAAGGAAAAAAAACTGTAAGGAAGATGCAGTGATGACACTTCATTTGTGCATGTGTAAAAAGTGTGCCTGAAAGCAATGGGTTTTGTAGTCTGTAGAATTACAAAGAAATAAATTGTATTTTTATACTAATTGGGTCTTCTTCAGCCAATATTAGGATTCAGAAGTGAATAACCAAAAAGTGTAGAGTGTAGGTAAAATAAATAAAAGCTTCCCCAGCATCCTTACTCACTAATAAACTGAGAGAATTCTTTTTTAATAAGAGGACTACTAATAAAGGAAAGAGATTATTTAATTTCAGTTGCAGGAGGAAAGTCTTTGTCTAGCCCAGAGTTGTTGCAGGCTACCATTGGTGTGCTTACTTATTTGGCTTTTTCTTTGTTTAGTTTTACTTTCTACTTAGGTTCTTACAGTATACAGTGAAGGGTTCAAAACTGCATTCCTTGATTTCCTGTAACACAGCAAGAAAGCTCACACTTTCTATGTTGATTAGGACTAGAGGATTATGAGGACTCTGAAACAGTGAACTGGAAATTCTGATTTTTAATATTTTCTATATTGACATTGAATTTATAATTAAAAATTCCTATTGCACAGTTTTCCAGGCAGACAATGTTCTACAATAAAATTACTTCACCTATATGCTGCCTGTCCTGGTTTATTCAATTGTTTATTCTGTCAGGATCCATTTTTCACTTAAGTAAAAGTGTTGCATTTTCTTACCAGTATCAAAGGGCAGCGTTAAACCGAAACCCATCTCATGTCCATATGGTGTGATGGGAGAAGAGTGGTACACAATGCTGTGCTTGTGATTTCAGGCACTGTGCTGGCCACAGTCACCACCATGACTGCAAAAATAAAGCTTCTGTTATTCCTCTCTTTGAGTTTCTTTCTGCTCCATCAGGTGGTCAGTTCATGCTACTTGGCCTCCTCTCAGAGCCAGGCTGGTTCTCTTTCTGTCAGGATACTTTCTGCTTTTGTTTTCTACGGTTTCACTGATCAGATTATATTTCTCCAGAAAGTGCTCCCTAGAGCAATCTCAGCTGTTCTCTGCCTCCTGATGTTGCACTACTTGTCTGCATTTTTATGGTCTGACCCTGTCTGATGATGTTGAATGTGAGGTGCTCTGACAGTACAGTCAACTTCTGGAAAAAGATAATGGGGTAAAAAAAAATCCAGAGGGATCCATCTCTTTGGACAGTGGATATGGTCCAAGAGTGCAGGGGCAAAACATGTTATAAAAGCTTGTGCGAAGTCAAACGGTTCCTTACCAGGTGTAGCAGGTATCATCACATTTCATTGATATTCTTTGCCTTCCAGAGGTGCACAAGTCAGGCCTCTCCTTTTCTTTTTCCTGTGCCCTGGATGTGAATGTGCCATGGTGACCCCCACTGATGAGGGATTGAGCAGTTTTTATGTCTGAGGTCAGCAAAAGCAACCAGCTCACCTCAGTCTCCAGCTGCAGGCTGATGAACCGGTTCATCTCAGTGAGACATGGATGCTGGGCTTCACGCTGTCTTGTTATCATGGGAAGTCTGTTACAAAGATGCAATTCTCATTTCCTGACCCCCATCTCCAGCCAGAAGCCTTGAAGTTGTAGGAGGTCAACACTGCGTGTGGTGTCAGAAAGTATGTGGTTAGCACCATGCTTGTACCAGTCTTATGGCTCTTGGACTATAACAGAGGGAGCTGTCACTTCCTTAAAACCTGAAGTCCTTGACATGCTTTCTTGGCATTGATGAAGTTTCTTTTTTTTAAGCTCTTTACTATGTTCCAAGTCCAGAGTAGAACAAGCATTCAAGGTGATTTGAACTCAGAAAAACATTTAATTCAGATTTATGTAGTGCTGCCGCTGAACTAAATTGATCTGTTGATGGCATTGAGAACAGCGAATGACTTGATTAGGAAGAGAAAATCTGATTGGTAAACCTACTTTCTTGAAGAATAATTTGGCTTCTTTGAAGTAGTCTTGCTTTTGAATCATTACCGTAACATTATTTGTGCACGCGACTGTACTCCAAAACAATTTTTTTCTTCAAAACGTGGTCTCTAACAAGCTTTATCAAATATTCCTTGCTTCAGTGCAACTTTAGGAACATTTTGAGATTTGAAATTGATATGTTTTCTATAAGGAAATGGTAGTGTTTTTAAAATGTCCGTCACAGTAGTTAGTTTATCTCAGTTGAAAACAATCAAGAGATTAGCAAGCAATGATTTTTGTCCTTAATTCTCATATCAAAGCTGTTTGTGCTAACAAGATAAAATGCATTCTGAGGCAATATGTGCAAACGCTTGTTTATCAGCAAGAAGGATAAAGCTATCCTCACTTGACCTGAAATTTTTTCTTTGTTTTGTGCTTTTTCTGGATACTTCTAAAACATTTAAATGAAAAAATAATTTATATTTGAACTGCTCTAGCACAATTTTATCTTCATTCTTTGTGTTTTATTATTTAGTTTAAAACAAATCTGTAAGAAGTAAAGGGAATATTAATAAAGTAATACTGTTTTTTCGAAAAAAGTTTAATGCTACTGAGACTCATACGTTTTTAAGTATCATCAGAAATGAGTCATTTAGTAAAGAAAATCATGACTTCCTACTTTCTAAAGTTATTATAAACATAAATCCATCTGTGACTACTTGTATTAGAGTAGCATGAAGGATATTGCAAAAAAAACTTCTTGCCATAGCTTTGCTATCTCATTTGAGCCAATTCTGTGTATCCCAGTGGAGCCCCAGAACAACCACATTTTGTGTTTGACTTCCCCTTCTAATGGCACAGGCCGTCATTAGAGGAGTTCAGCCCTGTGACCCCTTGCTCTATCCTTGTTACATCTTCTTGTGCCTGTTACCTACTGTGAACCATGAATGCTCATCAGGACTTGAAGCAGTAGGCTTCCAGACTTTGTCTGGGAGTTTTATGCAGGTGGACAAAGGAGCTGTGATTGAGGCGAAGAGATTTTCACTTCTTTTTTTCCAGTGGCAGTACTGCGAGCGCTGTCTATTTGAACTCTTTGATTCAATCTGCAATGCCTCGC
The DNA here is from genome assembly GCA_013397175.1 of Platysteira castanea. Taxonomy (NCBI): domain Eukaryota; kingdom Metazoa; phylum Chordata; class Aves; order Passeriformes; genus Platysteira; species Platysteira castanea. The sequence continues at coordinate 2,430,595 of VYXC01009560.1, forward strand.
CCCATCAGTAATTTGTTCTGTTGTTCTCTGTCAAATCTGATACAGTCTTCATGGAAAAGATACAAGAATCCTTTTAAATCCTGGAATGAAAATTTTTTGTTTCTTTATAAATTCAGAGTTTTGCTCCTTGTTCCTGACCACAATTTAAGATGATGCTGTCTTCAATGATCATTGTTTTTTATGCAGTATGCTGATGATTTGGGGCTGTTTTGAAGCAGAGCTTCAGTAGCATCACTGAATGCTATGGGAGGTTGAACTCAAAATCCATTATTATTGGATAAAAGGTTTAATTGCTCAGGAAGAACAGTTAAAGGAAGGTCTTGGAGTTGTAGTTTTGTTCCCCAAGAGCTGGAACTACTGAGAGGTGCTGATCTCAGGAGATGACCAGGAAAAAGGATACAAAACTGTCAGTGAGGGAATTAGTAACCAAACTTACTAAAAATGAGCATCAGGGTGAGTGATGGGATAAGTGATTTTAATTTCTCCAAGTGTTCACATGGTTTCTCTGGCAGGTGGGCACTTTCTGTCTCTTACAAGGAATACTGCACCTAGATAACATAAAAATGCTTGAAGCTTGTATGTCAAGCTTGGTTTGTGAGTTTTTTGAAAGATCTTGGTAGTTTTGAGATGTCAGTTGTGAGTATGTTTCTGCTAACGTGGGTCCTTCCTGCTCCTTGTGTTTTGTGCTTCATTGATTCTTGAGGACATTCTGGTTTTCTTTTCATCCTTTTCTTTCACTTATACATATTTTGACTTAGCTGAAGCCACTCAGAACAGAAATAAGTTTTTCAAGGGGCTTTTTGAGGGATCTCTTAATATTTTTTGTGCTTTTGCTAGAAAGTCTGAAAGTATTGTGCTTGCAGGCAGAAGAATTTTTATCAGAATTATAAAGGGAAATGTGAATAAATGATAGCAATAGGAAGAAAGCTAATCAAAAGCGTTGACTAGAAATACCATTTGACTTGTGCTTGGGTTGGGGGTTCCCTGTTATGCCCTGTGGCGAGTAACTTGCCTGTGGTGGGTTGTGCTGATGCAGCACTGGAGACAGCTGTTCACACTGAGGTCGAACTTTGTGTGTGTTGGCCATTTCAGTCTGTGAGGGGATGGTAGTGCTGAGCTGGGAGCATATTAAGTAATTCAGCTAAAATGGGATTTTGCCGACATCAGTTTTATCAGCCAGTCTTTCAAAGATGCAGAGACCTAAATGTCCATGCAGTACAGAGGGAAATCGTTTTGTGACACGGGATCTTCCCATTTCTGTTTTACTGTTTTCCCCCTTCTCTTCCCATCCTTTGAATCTATTGGATCCAGAATGAGGTACTGTGGTACCCTCTAACCCCCTGTCCGCAGCAGTTCCTGTGCTTATGATACGCCTCGATGTGTCCACTTTCCCAAAGGCTGCCTTCCCCCCAGCCCACCTGAGCTGCAAATGTTCTGCATGGGGTTTTGGGGGTAACCTGCATGCTGACACTAACTCTATAGGAACAGAGACAGTTGGTGTGGATGCTAAAGCTGTGCCTGCGGGTAGATGAAATACTTTTGCTGATAGTCTTTTTGAAGAAGGGTGAATGGAAGTAGAAGAAAAAATGAGGAAAAAAGGAGGTCAACAGCAGAGCCTTGCTGAGAGGATGAAAGGAGTTAGAGTTTGTTTCTGTGATATGTACCAGCTGATTAACTTTTTGCTTTGACTTTTGCAAGTCCTTTGAGGAGAGTTTGAGGGTCGCCTTGATAGGCATTATCAATCACAATAAGTCATAAAATCTGTCACCTAGGGTGCCTTGCCCTCCACGAGCTGTTGGCATGTCCCAGCTGTCCTTTGGTGGGAGGGGTGGTGCATCCCTGTGCTGGAGGCTGGAAAGCAAGCTCCCTGAACACTGGCTGTTTCTGGTATCGAGGATATTCCCAGTGAACTTCTGAATCATTCTGGTCCTTCAGGTGACACAATGATCCAGCCCAGCATCTGGGGTGAAACGTGCATTGGCAGTATGCAGCGTATCCTCTTTCGCAGCTGAGGATGGGACTTGCTTTCACCTCGGTAATGCTTTTAGAAATGAAGCACTAGAAATAGCCTTAACTTTGATTGTGCTTAATAGCCTTAGGCTGTGGGTTTATTGAAGCAGTGTGTGGTTTGGAGCAACGAACTGAGCAGTTGGACACTGGGATTCAGCTCCTGTGTCTCATCCTGGACGCTCAGCTGATGATGACATGGTGCCCATGTCTTTTGGGTCTCTGTTTATGTAACTGTGAAGTGGTGAAACAATTCCTCTCTCTGTGAAGAGCATCACTTAGTTTTTGGGATTCATCAGCAAATGGTACTCATTTAAAGGCAGGATGATGAGTGGTTAATAGAACTGTAGAATGTTAAGGGTTGGA
>VYXC01009561.1:0-74766 GCA_013397175.1 Platysteira castanea
CCCAGTACAAAAGAGAAATAGACTGGGGAGAGTCTGCTGAAGGGCCACAAGGATGATGGACTGAAACAGCTCTTGGATGAGGAAAGGCTGAGAACTGGGATTGTTCAGTCTGGGGGAGAGAAGGCTCAGGGGGATCTCACCAGCATGTAGAAATACCTGAGGGGAGGGTGCAAAGAAGATGGAGTCAGGCTCTTTTCAGTGGTTCCTGGCATCAGGACCAGAGGCAACAGGCGCAGCCTGAAGCCATAGGAGATTCTCTCTGAAAATCAAGAAACATTTTTTTTTACAGTGAGGAATGACCATTGGTTAATTGGCCATTCTCATTTCCGAGTAATGGAATTGCTCATAGTTAAAATTGTTGATTTGCATGCACCTTGACAAAGTAGCAAGGAACAAACTCAAAAATGTTTTCAGTCTCTGCAAGGGTCACTGCTGAGTTTTCACTTTTGTTCATGTTGAGGTGTTAGCTTGCTGTAGCAGCTACAAACTTCATAACTGGGGCTGACATGGTATATTAAAAAAAGCAGAGTACTGTTGTCACACTATTGTAGTTTTGCTCAGTTCTTCAGATGCTGGTGGGCCGAACAAGTGTCCCCACTAGAGAGGGCTTGCTGCCTGTCAGGGACATTGAGCTATACCAGTTGATCTTAACCTTGCAAATACAGACCACCACATGGAAAATGAGGCACTCTGCATGTTTTTCTCTGTGTATGTGTTCATTTATCAAATTCATAGTTGTCAGCCATAGAAGTTTCTTGTGGAAAAATGAAAAATGGTAAGTTACCAAAACATCTTGCAGATTTTTATATGGACTTCCTCCTCTCCCCAAGTTTCACATTTCAAAAAAGTTATTTTATCAAACACATGATTTTTGAAAACTTTTTGCTACTTCTGCTTACTAAAAATAGTGATTTGGCCAGATTAAAATATTACACTGGAAGCAGTTCAGAAATGTAGAGTTGAAGTGCAGACTAGATTGTGGATTTGACTTATTCCAGACACAATTAAGTAAAACCTTGAGATCCAGACATTCCTTGTTTTTGAATATTGTTCAAAATCCAGGTCCAAACATGGATCTTGCATTGAGAGGTTGACCAGTTTATATATATATATCTCTGGGAGGTATTTAACAAGGCATGATTTGATCTGGAAGGTAATGACTGCTTAATATTTTTGATGAATAGAGAGGAGATAAGGATTTCCTCTGGATGGTTCTGAGGTCATCTTGCATTTCACAAATACAGCATGCAAGAAGAGGTTGCAGACTGTCCCATGTGTATTGCAAAACTAATGCCAGCACTGATAAACTCAGTACATAGTGAGTGTGTTGGATGAACAGAGTATTCCTTTCCTGTATTTAGCACAGTTAAACAAGATGACAGTTTGCTTAATGTAATCTTGTCTTGATTTTATTTTTTAAATTTTCTTTATTTTTCTGCAAATTTGAGATAGTGAAGATGCAATAATCTGAATTTAAAATAAGATGAGGGATGTATTTCAATGTGTTGCCTCGGTGTACCTTACCAGCCTGCCATAAGGTCAAGAATAAAATACCTGGAGTAAGGCGTGTTTTAAAGACCATTCTGAAATTAAAAGCAGGGACTTCTTCCTCTGGGTACTTTCACTACTTTCGTCCTGATCCAAAGCCCGCAGAAGTCTTTCTATTATCTGTGGTTGGCTTGGATTGGGATCTATCTCAGCAATGCCATTATGTCAGCACTGATATTTCAGGAAGCTGAAAAGGCAGCTGGATAAGGAGGAGAGAGCAGTCAGGACTCAGAAACTGCTGCCACAGAGCAGACTGTTCACACAGCACGAGTGTTGTTTAGAAAGTGTTGAGCACTTTGGAAAAACAGATCTGCTGCAGCTCATTGCTGAGGGATACTGAAGTCAAAGAGCTTCCAAACATTGCTTTGTGAGTTGCCTTTACTGCAAATAGAGTTAATGTTGCATTATATTTGGAAAAATGCTATAGAATTACCCTCTGGGCCTCATGGAAAAAGTGAAACAACAGGAATGTTAGTTGTAACCCCCTTCTCAGATGCCAGGAAAGAGTCCTTGAGGCTGCCATAATCTAAAAAGATACCCTATTGAGGTCAAGAACAGTTTTTTTCTTCCCTGATCTTTCTACCTCAAGGCAAGGAGAAAGGAACTTAAATGAGTTAGAGGAAATAGAAAACACAAAATTCCGATGCTCCACTTGTTAATTCACGTGAAGCTGGGATACACATGGGGAAAGGCTTGTGTCTTTCTGCACACGGTAGCACGGAAAAGCCCCCTACTTTGTGCCTGGGAGATGGGTGGAAGTAGGGTGACCATGCCCGGCCCACTCCACTCTCAGGAATGCAAGAGGGGCTGGGCTGGGACGAGGGTATGCAGAATTTAACAATGACCCAGACATTATGAACTTCTGCACACTGGGATATTAAGGATTACATCCCTAAGTGGCTTAGCTTGGGAGGCAGTAAGTATGGGCAAAGAGGGCCTCAGAAACCCCTGGTCCCTGATTCTCTTTTGTCCCTGAGCTGGGAATTAAGTCCAGCTCTGCTGCCCACCATGCAGCTCAGACTGGAAGTGGGAAAGGATGCCCAGAACACAGCAAGGGGAAGAGGAAATCCCTGGCCACATGACTTTGTGCAGATGGTCTTGGGCTTCTCACATAATCCTCTGCTTTTGTTTCTTGGGAGAGACCCCACCTCTCCTTTGCCTGAGTGTAAGCTTGTGTAGGAGGCTCAGTGGGGGTATCTTGCTGATTTAATCATTCCTTACATGTTGTTTGCCTGTGTATGGGACAATTGAGCCTGTAACAATCAATCTTGCATGCTCTCAAATAGGAAAATACTACGTATGATCTAAGCTGCATGCTGAAATGTGGTTATTGGAAATGAATTTTATGGCTGAATAGGCCAGCATCATGTTGTCTCTCTGCTTTTTTTGGGCTTTTAGTTATTTAATCACAGTATCATGCCGGCAGAAGATTTTATGTTTTTCCATTTAGCTCGCTGACTTAATCTTCTGCTTCTGGAAATGTTTATATGCAGATGACAAAATAAAGATTTTGTAAGTAAACTGGTGGCTTACATTTTGATCATGTTAGTTGAAAGGCTTATCTTTGTAGCATCTCTTTAAAGAATAAGAAAGAAATTTCCTGAACTCCTGTTATAGGCATTAAGGTAATTAATTTTTGCTGTTTCTTATTCATATTGTGGTTGCTTAAGAACAGAAGTAATAATATTAATTTGGAAGCATTCTCCTTCCATTTGTCCTTCCATCAAATTGGCAATTCCCTATAGCTGTTGTGTTCCATATGGTAATCTACCAAATATTTACATGTCTTCCCTTATAGCTTTTGAATGCATTTGTAAATCTCTTTCTTCTTACACATGGCCTGTGTTTTGGTAAAAGAGGTCTATTGCAGGCATTCCTAATTACTGCACTAACATTCCTTATGAAGTTTACGCGAGCAACTCTGTTCAGATCTTAGGTTTTGAAGAGATTCCAAAATTTGGAGGCTGTGAAGAAAATAAGACAATCCTGTTGATTCTAAGACTTGCATTTTTTCCCGTATTGAGAAAGGCTAGGATTAGATGAGATAATTACTGCTGCAGAGCGTGTTTGATTGCTCCTAAGTGACTGAGGAATAATCCATTATAGGTAAAGCTGCTGTTACTAGTAGCGTTCCCCTTCATTTGTATGTATATTAGAAGAGGGAATATGTTTGAAAGATCTGGATCTTTAGCTAAGAGTGTCACTTGTCTGTAACCACTGTGCTGCTACTCTATTTTGTTTATACCTGTCATCTATCATATGGTAGATGAGAAGAAAGAAATCAATAAACAGCTATTTTGCCTCCCCCTAACTTCCCATATGTTGAGATGCTTACTTTTGCTCACTTAGCATTCAGGCTTCAAGCTGTGTGTTTCAGTTTTCTCTTGAATGTATTTTACTTCTCTACTTAGTTTGATGGGTGCAGCGCTTACCAGCAACACATATCTATCCTCTTTGTTCAAACTGAAGGCTTTAACAAACACCGAAATGTTGATAAACCGAGCTGCATATTGTTGTGGGAGCTGGCGCCCTCCATCTTTCGTTGTAGGGTGGGGATAATAGAAGCCTCCTGCCTGCTTAACTCATGTGATTAAAATGGGACACACTGTGATATTCTCCTCAATTAGCATGATCGGCTCCCGGGGAGCAAGGGAACGCTGGCAGGGGTGGTTCGCATTTTCCTCTCTAATGAGTAGAAAGAGTCTTTTGAGAATTGCTAAATAATTCAGGCCATTAGGAACCTGTCAACTTAAACAATGCCCCCTCTGACCAGAAAAATGGTTCTGAGCAGTTGGACACCCTGGCAGATGTTGAACTTGTTCTCATTGTTCACTCTGCTTCAGGCAAATAGCTTTGCAGGATTTGTGCATCGCTCTGTTGAGGCAGTGCGTGTGGGTGTAAGCAACACATGTTAGCCAGACTTCATCTAGCTTTTATACCCCAGTATTTCTTTTAGTTAATTTAATGATATTGTAATAAGCTGCTAATACTGCCATTTACCACTTTTAGTACGTTTGCCTGTTAGCTGTACTGAGAAACATAATCAAGACTCAAAAAAAAAAAAAAAGGCAAACAACCTCCCCTCCCCAAACTTGACTTCTTTTATATTCCTTCTGTTGTGTTAATTTCTATTTCACATTTTGAAGTGCTTCTCTACAAATAAAATGATTAGAGGTGTTAAGCAGAATTTGCTGTATACTCATCTAACCCTAGGATCTGAAACTTCTGGGGTAACGTTCATGTCTTGAAACATCCTATAAAATCATGTGCATGTTCAGGACTACTTTAGTTGAAATTCATTATGCAGCAATCTGTTTTATATGCCTTTTGGTTCATGCTATTGAAGCAAACAGTGCTTTGACACAATTTGCTTAGAAACTTTGCCATGCTTATCCTTCTGTAACACTTATTTATGTATGCAGATTTTCTAAGTTAATTGATGAACCAATGATCAGTATTCTAAAGAATTATTATGTAATAATTCTTTAATAAGTTTGTTTAGAAAACTAACCCCTTAAAGCTTCCTGCCCCCTGGCAAATGTTTGTGCTTCTGTCTTGAATGGGTGACAGCAAATCGTCAATTTTGCACAAGCAATTAGCTGGTCTGTTGGATCAGTTAATGGAACAAGCAATGGTAGTAACGCAATGTGAAATAACATGTGTGCTTTGTAAATATTTATGTTGTAAGATCTCCTAGTATATTCTTGTGACAAATGACTCCACCTTCAAATATTATCACATGTTTAATAGACAGGTTTTTTTAAATGGCGTGTGTGAAGGCATCAGTTCTCATTTTTTAACATAATGTATTCCAAAAACCTTTGCATTCATATTGTGAGATTTGTCCAAGCCTTAGATTCTTGTTCCTGCAAATTAACTATCCTAAATTGAGAACCTTTTTACATGTATCTATTGCAGTGAAAGAGCTTTTAATTACATCTTGGAAGAAACAAATGCCTAGTTAATTAAAATTATTTGGTTAACTCAAATTTGTTACTGTTCATTGTATATTGAAAAAGTGCATTGTTGAAGTAGGGTGCTTGTCAAAAAAAGATTCATCAGTTCTGCTCTAGTGATACAGGATGTAGCAAGTACTATTTAGGACAGGTTCCAATCTTGGTCTAGTGTATCAGTGTTTCTCACTTTGTTTTTCAAATATTCAGCTTTTACTGTTATTTCTACAGAAAAAAAGACTATTAAGAAGTGTGAGCCTTTGAGGTTGTGCAGGGCAAGCCTCTCTGTCAATGTGGGTACTGCTGCTTCTGAGGGCAACTTTTGTCTCATGGGTTAACCCTTGTGAGGGCCTTTTTGCTCTCAGATGTTGCAATGAGAACCCTGTCAAAAGGACCCCTCATTTTTATTACTGAGCATGACGTTATATGGTGTGGGATTATGTGGTCTGTTGGGATCAGCTGTCCCAGATGTGTCCTCTTGCCCACCTAAACCTGCTCCCTGGCAAGATGGAGTGAGAAATGGAGAAATCCTTGATGCTGTGCAGGCACTGTTCAGCAACAGTGTGAACAATCCTGTGCTATCACCACTGTTTTGGTCACAAATCCAAAATACTGCACCTTAGGGGCTACTATGAAGAAATTTAGCTCTATCCCAGCCAGTCCCAAGTGCAGGATTAGTGGTGGATCATTGCATACCAGGCTTCTCGAATCCAGCATGCTTAGTTATTGAAATTGAAGAGATAGGTGTGCTGCATAGTTTATCTTTCTTTTCCTCTCCCATCTTCCCATATTTCAGTAATGCTCATGCCATGTGCCTTGCCATCATGTGATCATGCTTTATCTTTCCTAATTTGATTATACTGAAAGGAATAAGACTTACAGGCACTTTGATTCCCCAACTATTCTCTGTAACACTTGAAAATAGATAATAACCACAAATAGTGAGCCCTCATCTACAGCAGTCCTAAAGAACTGTGCAACATAATAAGAAAGGAAAATTTCCATCTTGCTTTAAACATCAAATGTGTTTTATTGCATGCCTTAAATGGCAGTGGATTCTCCCTGTTTTGGACACAAGGTGAGTGTGGAGAGTGTCTGTACAGCAGCCCCTCTTTTCTGCTGAGCTGGGCAAGGGCACACTGACTCCACAGGGAGGTGGGGATGGGGAGAATCCCTTCGATCTCTTTCATCACAGCATTTCACAGAGAGAACAGGAGATTGACAGAAACGTAGTAGGCACTTAGGGCATTGTAAGTCTCTGTGATAACCAAGGGTATAAAACTGTGCTCACGTACATCATGTTTTCGTTGCTTACCATCTCTTCTAACCTGTAGCCAGAGCTGTTAGACTTGAGCTGATGATCTCATTCAGTAAGGGATCATCACTGCTTTCTGGTGAGAAGGAATAGGCTAACACACAGGCTCCTGTTTACTCTTTTCCCAAACTCCCCTGAATCAGAATTAAGTAATGAATGACTTCAATCATTTTTTGCCATTTTGCATCTAATAAACATTTTGAGATGAGACCAGAAAGCTGAGTGTGTGACCACCGGCTTGCAGAAAGTTGAGTTCTCAGAAACTGAACTGATGTCTTTATGGAAGAATTTCATGGGATGTAAGGTTTGCCTTCACTGCTGGTTCAATGGGAGACCACTGTGTTTCTTGTGCGGCTCCACTTCAAGGCCAAAGATACCAGGAATGGATCTTAAGTACAGTTTAATGAGAATATTTCTGTAGCAGATGTTGCATGATTCAGATGTTTCAGTCACGAGATCAGCAAGGCTTTGAAACTCATCTCTGTTTATTATCCTGTTGACAATAACATGCAATTATTTTTTAGCCTTAGTTACACTTAATATAGCATAGCTTCCCAGCTTTCTTGAGAGCTCCCTTAGAGATTTCTGATTTGAGAACCCAAATTTCCTACTTCAAACTTCTTTAATTCCGACACAGATTCTGTTTCAGAGAGCATGGGAACCTGTTTTGGATTTCATGGGAAGACTCTGTACACATCTGTGTACTGTGACAGTCTGTGGTTAAGCCATGATCGGCAAGACACTGATATCTTTCCACATGTGCCCATCCAGCATCCATCTGTTGAGTATTAGTTGAGAGTCCTTATGGATCAGGGAGTTTCACACAGCTCAGCTGTATCAATGTTAGGTGAGCCAGGCAGGAGAGGGCAAGAGGCAAAGTGGGGAACTGGCATTTCAGAAACATACTGGACTGTCTAGAAGAAGATATTTTATGGACGTGGCATGTATATTTGAAAGTAGGCTGACTTTAGGGAAGGAGGCGTGTCATCGTCTCAGCATGAATGCTGGGGATGTGTGCATTTTCTGTCTTTTTTCTTCACGGATTTCCATTGCTTAGGAAACAAAACTGTGGTGGCAGTGGGAGGCAGTGGGGTGTCTTAGCACTTTCAAAGTAAAATCTAAGGTTTTGTAGTGTAAAAATAGTATAAAAGATAGGTTAAAATACCTGTCTTTAATTTTGAGGATTCATTTCTCTCCATCTATAAAATTAAGTAAGTGGCTTTAAAGCATCTTTATAGATGGAGAGAAATAAATTTTCAAAATTAATACACACAACTTTATTTTTAATTCCATTACGGATATCTCAGTACAAACTGCAGTTTGTTTTTATGGCAAAACAGAGACGTTAAGAGCCATTAAACTATCAGAGACATATATTAACACAAGCTGTGGGGGTTCCTCTTGCTGTACTGAAATACCCCTTAATTTCCTGTGTGACCTAGCAGCTCTTTAGAAAATCAGGATAATGACACCCTTCTCTTTCCCAGCAATGTTGTGATGATAATACATTTGTGGAAGATTGTGAGGTGCGTAAATACTTGTCATAGTAGTAAGAGATTAATCTGTTGTTCTCGCCATGGGGCTTGCCTACTCCTTGTTGATCTCCAGAGAATATTTCATTATCAGGTTGTCCCAAGTTGATAATGGCAAGGCAGCGGGTGAGAAAAGGGGGACAAGGTGGATGTGGGGAGAGTCAGTTTTGGGCGTGTAATAAATAAGGACCCTCATATTGTAACCCACAAGCTAGACTGTACCAAATAAGTCAAGTAGAAGTCAGAAAAGTATGCCTTTAACATGCAAGGTCCATGTGCTAAAAGTAATCAGTTAGATCTATTAGAGGTGGAATTTTGAAAATAAAGCTTATTTGAAAATAAAAGAACTTGGGGGCATCAGATGGAGTCTTAAGCCCAAATTTAATGAATATTGATTGCCTTGTCACAAAGAGAAAGGAATGCATTGATGGAACTGGCTGATAAAAAGTGGAAGGCATAGTGAATACAAAGGTAGATTAGAAATAATGTAGATAATGTAGATTAGAAATGAAGTAAATAGCTGAATGACCCCTAGGACTGGAATGATCACATGCAGTGAAGTTCAAGATGGGCACAGTACAAGATTGAGTGTTTTGCAGTAATAGCAAGAATGCCTGTTGACATTTTTGGGGTAACCCTCTGGAAATGGAAGGGGAAGGGAATAGACAGCCTCATGACCTGTTACTGAAAGGTTGTGAGGCATTAATGTGATTCAGCTGTGCCCTAGGTTCTGTTGGTCTAGGTATTTTTCACTGAGTTAAGCCAGAATTGCTTTCTTTGAAAAGGGTGATTGAGAAACATTTTTGGGATCAGTATTTATCCTTCTGATCATTCATGTTTAAGAAAGATAAATTCAATAGAATAGCTGGTGATGAAAGGCTTCTGGACTGGTTGGATACTAATTTTACGTAAGGAATCATTTGAACATGGTTTATTTAATGACCTAAGAGATGGACTCAAGGGGGAAATGCTGTACTCTCTGTGAGAAGAGGGATTGGACCAGAGGCCAACTGTTTCTCCTGAGAGAGACATGGTACTTTGACTCATGAGCTGTCATTGCTTCCATGTTAGTCCTAGGACTTGGATCTGGCCTGTTAGGGAAATAACTGCACCACAGCAGTGCTAAGTGAAAAGAATGTAACTGTACCAGGAACATGAAGAAGAAAATACTCTGCTTTGCACAGAAGGAAAAGTTTTTTGCCAGAACAAGCAGATGTGAAGCCCTCAGACCTATTTTCAGTTGTAGAATGAGGAGTATAGGCTTAAGTCGTCTACTGCTCTATTAAGTTTTACAAAAACTGGCCTGTGGAACTTGCTTATGGAAAACTTAATGGAGGTCAGTAGAATTCAAGGAAGGATTTGACCTTTGCTGTGATGAGGAGAGTGTATTCTGTGACAATATTGTTTACCTGTGAAGTTTGAGAAGAGATCCAAATTGTTGTTTTCCAGTGGATGAGTTAGTTACAACTGGGCTTTGGAGATGAAATAGAATTTTGTTCTAAATTACTTAAGAGCTGCTGGGTTCTGGAGTTTCCTGTGTAATGAGTCTGAACAATGGACACAGTGAAACAGGGGTCCACTTTTAGGTGGCAATTCTTCTGTTACTGTGCAAATCATTATTTCGTTTTTGTGAATGCGTATATTGATTTGGGGCTTTTGTGGGTTGCTAATGCATTTTATTATGGTGTTCATGTGTTTCTTTTCAAATGAACACGTCATCTGCAGTATAACTTGGCTGTATTTTCACACTTGGCACTTGAATGTAACTCTGCAATTTTATTAGAATATTTAAATAAATACATTGTTTTTTCGCTGAGTTTGTTCACCAACTGCTGCTGCAATCAATGAAGTTTAGAGCTGTTCTGGTAATAAAGCAATTGTTCATGCACCTAACTGCAGATTAATAGCCTAGCTCTGTATATTGAAACTTGGTGATGCCATTTGCATATGAAGAGACAGATTTTATCTAAGGTCAGTTATTAAAAACCAACCAGTTTTTTCCATGGGAAAGTGTAAACGTATGACAAAAGAAGGTGGCAAGGAAGAGAGCGCCAGAGTTTGCGGTTGTATCCGTGATGCTGTTGTGCAGAGTTGTAAAACACAACTGAGAGCTGCTGCTAAGAGTGGGTTTTCATGACTCCAACATTCCCGCTGTGGTTTGAGGAATTACGTTTTTGCCAGGGTGTCTCACTCAAGGACGTTAGGGATAACCTACTCCCTCCCAAAAAGCTTGGTAAAAAAAAAAAAAAAAAGGGGCCAGGGAAAAAAACCACAAANAAAAACCACAAAAGAAGACAAAAAAAAAAAAAAAAAAAAGAAAGAAAGAAAAAAAGAAAAAGAAGGAGGAGGAGACCCTGGAGCTACCTTCAGGCAGGCAAACGCCTTGCAATTCAGCAGATTTCCAAGCAGCTTTCCTGTGGAAGCAGCTTGGAGGCTCAGGAATGCGGGGTCAGACAAGAGCTCAGTCACGGTGTATTCCCCGGCGGCTGCCCGGCATCGTGGCAGGCCGGCCCGCATAATCGTTCCAGGCGGCCCGTGGAAAACCACCCTCTGGTTAAGGCTGCATCATGCTGTTCCACCAATGGAAAAAATTGAACGGGAGGAGGGTGTGTAGCCTGCAGACAAAAATACATCCAGCCTCGCGCAGGGTCTGTTTTTAGTTGCCAGCGGCTGAGCGTTCTGAAGTGTTAGGCACAGTTTCCTGGCATGCCCCGGGCAGGGAGAGGCTGTGTCTGCGTGTCCCTGTTCCCGTGGCAGTCTCGGGGCGGCCGGGAGGCTGCAGGCAGCGCCCTGGGGAAGGTAAGCGGGACTGGGGACCGGGAGGGAGGTGCTGGGGGAGAGCCGTCAGTTCTCTGCTCTCCGGCTGCCGGCCGGGGCTGAGCACTGGAAGAAGAGTGGGGAAGGACTTGGGAAGCCTCTGAAAACGGAGGGCAGAGTGGGCTGCTGCGGTGCCAGGACTTGCAGCCCCTGCGCTGCCTCTGCTGTCGGTGGCTGCACCCAAGGTGAATGGTTTTCCTCCAGAAAACAGTTCTTGGTGGTCATCTGTCAAACTCCATTGCCTGAATTGCTAAATAAAGCACTGCTGGGATCATTTTACATCTCTGTTATGACAGGACTGGATTTTTTTTTAAGGCAAAGTATAAGAAAGTGTGTTGAATAGTACTACGGTTTCTGTTATGTTAAAGTGACTCTTCCAGTACAGTGAATTGAATAATCCCTCTGAATCTTTTTAAAATTATCATTATTCTGTCTATTCAGTAGTACTTAGAGTGACTTACAATAAATAGTGTACCCAAGCAAGGGTGTTATGTTTGTTTAGTGTTAGAGGAAAAAGTTTCAGTCAGCACTACTACCAGTGCTGAACTGGGATGGTATGGAAAACCAAAGCTTCTGCATCCGCCAGAGATAGGTCCGGCACAGGTTTTGATCTTTCTACGTAAATTTTTAATACATAATTGTACACAAACAGTGAAAATACTATGTTCTGTGGCAGACAAAATGAAAATAAGGAAAATGCCCAAGAAATGGAGAAGTGCCTTCTGTGCCTTAGCCCCTTTGGTTTCCTTTTTTTTTTCTTCCCAAGCAGTGATTAATTGCTTTTGCAGTGCAATCAGAGTTTGCAACTTTGTTTATGCTTGTTGCTGATGTGGTCACTGAGTTAATTTTGTACACTGATGACTTCATTCTGGAAATCATGCATTTCTTTCTGTTTAGGGTGTATGATTTGATAATGTTATACAATGTATAGCAAGTTACAATTTAGAGGCAAGAACAGGAATTTTTTTCTATCTGATCACCTTCAGTGGGAAGCGGGTATCCACGTACCATGGGAGGATGGACTCTGAATAGCGCAGTCTGTAGCTGTGAAGCTACAAAGCAGGTTTTTCAGTGAGGAAACCTAATCCTCAGTGTACGCTTTTTGTTCTTCTAATGTGTGAGTAACATGCTGGTACTACAGGGGTACAGGAAAGGAAGCCTTAAGCTGTGTTACTGCTGCAGAGCTCTTGGCATGCAAAAATCAAGGTCTGCTTTCAATTTTCCAAGGGACTGTGTCTCAAGTTTACTTTTGGTGTCTAACTCCCAGATCCTCTGTCCTCTTCAGGAAGTCCCAGGGCTGAAGGTAGGAAAGCATTTACTTTGGAACTGACACCCTCAGGTATTTATGAATGTGTAAACTGAGAAGTAGAAAAGACCATGCCAATTGTGGCCTGGTTTCCCCCTCCTGCTTTTGGAGCAGGCTGTGTAATAGGTGACAAGCAGGGAACTTTGCAGCCACCCCAGCCCCTGCCCCTCAGCCTGAAACACACTGTTCTGCCAGTTCCTAAAGGAGGCTTTTCTCTGATGCCATGGGTTAAGAGTTGTTCCAATAGATTTGGAATGTGTTAAGCCAGAAAGAGTCTTTGTGGGCAGAATGTGTTAATATTCCTGTATTGGATTGTTCTTCCTTTCTGCCATTTGCTTCTCTTCTTTGGTAGGGTCTATGGGGCTGCTCATGGTGTTGTGAACTGTATCCTAGTCCAAAAACAACCTTTATCCTATCTTGTCCAAAGCTGATGTTTTGGCACCTACAGTTTTGGGGGGATATGTGTGAGAGAATATCCCCATAGCTGCCTGCTCACTTGGGTTGTATTTAATAGCATGAGCTGGTTGCTACTGAAAGAGACAAGAAAGGAGAAGAGCAAAAGTTCCTGGTGGAGAACTGGGAATCCCAGCTTGACCAGAAAGCCCAAGTCTCCCCTCCTTGTGTTACCATAGGTGAGGAGGGCTGAGGCAGAGACCTTTTCAGGAATTTGTCTAAGCAAAGCCTGCAGACTTGAGCTCAATCTCCAAGGTGTTGTTACTCCACAGCCCAGGGTGGGCAGCAATGTTGGAGCCCAGGCTCCCCTGCTTGGAGTATCTTGGCTCCTTTCAGGTGCACTATCCTCCCCACCTGAGGCCTCAGGCCTTGAAATCCCCTGGAAGCACCGTGTTAACCTGCACCAGGACCTGACTGTGTGCTTACAGCCCAAGTAGGTGGAGAAGATCCTTCAGATCACTGAGTTAATTTCCCCTCTGAGGGCAGGAAATAGACCCTTAGACCTATCAACTCTTTAACTACTGCAGCTACTGCATTAAGCCAAGATGTTAGCTGGTGTTCCTGGTGGGTTCTTTTTTTTTTTTTTTTTTTTAAACAAGCTTAATGGCTTTTGTTTAAATGGATGTGCACTTTAGCCATTGTGTATAAATTCAATAACATTTACAAATGGTGAAATTTGTTTTTCCTGCCAAAGAAAAATACGTCCCTAGAGATTTAGACTGTATCAGCAGTGGTGTAATATGATAAGGATCTTCAGGCTTGACTCAACCTTCCATATTGAACTAACTTGAAAGCTATAAAGCCTAATTTAATAAAGCTGCCAGTGTCTTGGACCTAGAGTGATGGGTTGAGTAAAAGAAGGAATCACATCCCAGGTGTGGGATGTGTAATTCTGATGTGATATAGATGTGAAGCACTGTAGATCTACTGGAATGAATGTTATTTTAAGAGAAGAAACCAGAAAAGGATAATGTCCCTTTCTTGCTTTAACTGTGAAATTAGAAGTCCATCTGCGATGTAGGTATAATTCACAACATGAAAAGAAGTGTTTGGGGTCATAAAGGCTACTTATGTTTAATGAGAAAAACAATTGGTTTTAATTTGATGTGTAAGCTACCAAACAGTTCCTAATACAGGAGACCAGAACTCTGCAGAGACTAATGAGTGAGTGAGGAATTCTGGCTTCAAATTGAATTTTTAAGGCAAAGTAGTCCTATTTTTTTTTTTTTTAATACAGGCATACTTGTGGTGTTTTGGTTATTCATTCTTTGAATACAGTGGTATATAATGCAAAGTATCCTGCCAAGAGTACCGTGGTATAATTATTATGGTATATTTTTATAATAGGAATGTGATTGAGAGTGCAGGAATAAGAAATCTGCTTCTGATTTGTGGAAGCATGTGACCAAAGTGCGTAGTTTGAAAAAATACAGTAAATTGTTTCCAGTAAGAAACTCCACATTTAATCCAGCTACAGTGTTGTGCTAACCTGCCCCCCTCATTAATTTCACATATCCGTCCATACACAGCCATGCAGGAAGGGGAGGGCAGGTTCACATTCTAGAATTCTGTATTACTTTCATATTAAAAGCCAAAGTGGATTAAAAGTTAATTAAAGCTTCAAACCTGTAATTCTGTATCCCTGTAAGAATTCACAAAGCACAGCAATTCCTTGGAAAACTTATGAAGACATTAATATCTGGAAGTTAGTTGTATACAATCTCAAAGACTTTGTAAGCCATTTAAAATAGACAGTGTTTTAACCGTTAGGGGAAAGAGGATGTAAAAGTAGTTTGAAAGAAAATACAGGAATTGCTCAGGCAATTCGAACAAACAAACATAAAAAACCACAAAAAGCTTTTCCTGGTGTAATAAACGACCAGCATAATGACTGTACATCAAAACCTGCAACATTTCTAACCTGATCTGCTGTTAAGAGAAAACAAGTTGGTAATTTCTTATAAATCAGGGGACTTTCTGTTTCATTTTTTATTGTTCTGAAATACTTTCAGATTCTCCATTATCCCCGTTCCTCTAGTCCTGATGAGTCTCCTGGGGTGCACTTAGGAGCCATGCACTGAGGGCAGCTGCCGTGTAAGGACCCTGGTGCTGCCCTTTCTCCTCTCTGTGCCTCCCTGCTCCCTGTGTGCAGTCCAGAGGTGGCTGTACTGGCCCCACTCCATGGCTGGGAGCCCTTACCTGCCCTTGTGGAAATGTGGGTTTTAAACACAGCAGGAAGCATGTGACTTCTCTTGCTTCATCATTAGAGAGTAGTTGATGGGATATACTCTGCCCTTACAGGCCCTTTGTATAAGTCTTTTTATCACTGCAGAGTGAGTTGAAGCTCTGCCTTTCTTTGGCAGATGCTTATAGCTGGGTAGGTGGCTGTGAGGGACTGCCCAGCGACAGGTATTCCAGGACTGGTCCTATCCTGTCTTGAAAGGAACTGCAGTAGTGCAGGTAACAATCCTCCTGTTAGTGAAGAAAGTCTGATGAGTTTGTGGTACGTGCTTGCTGCTTAAGCTACAAGTAAAAATAAAATACTTGGTTAGTTTATTTCTGTCTTTCTTCAAGGAAAGCTTTTCTTAAAAAGTTAAAACTGCGTCCTGCTGTGTCATTCTGAAGAACTGAGAAGATGGAGGTTGCTCTCTTCTCCCAGGTAACAAGGGACAGGACCAAAGGAAATGGCCTCAATTGTGCCAGGGGGAACTCTAGATTAGATATTAGAAAAAAAAAAAAATCTTCCCTTGAAAGGGTGATTGGGCATTGGAATAGGCTTCCCAGGGAAGTGCTGGAATCACCATCCCTGGAAGGGTTCAAAAGACATGTGGATGTGACACTATAATTTAGTGGTGAAGTTGGCAGTGCTGGATTAACATGATCTTAGTTTCCAACCTTATTTTCCTCTTGATTCTATGTACGATCTTATTTTATAGGGATGAGACAACTAGCTCTAGCTCTTACTTATTTTTTAGCTCTTAATCTAGCTCTCCTTTTAAATGCTTTTTCCTTGTTAATGATAAGGGGTGTTAAATTTAAGCTCTTCTGCTGTGCATGAAGAGTTTTGTTCTTGGTAACGCTGAAGACTCATTAGTACCTGCATTTTTTAATGAGCCATCACTCAGTGGTGCCAATTTGATAGGATGATGTTAGCCTCATCTGCACTCATCCATACTGTTACTTTTTATTTTATTTTGTTTTATTTTATTTTTTACTGTTTTTCTGGCACAGATAACATATTTAGTAAAGTGAGACTCAACTTCCCTGTAACTCTTCCGTAGATTTTTGGGGAAGCTTCAGCAGAAGTAAGTGGTTTGTAGATCACTTATTCATCTACCAGTGAAGGTTTGTTTTCACCAACCACTCAGAGGAATAAAGGCATCAAAATATATCAGACACTTAGCTTTGGTACATGTGTTTGTCTCATGAGGGTAACTTTGTGATCCAGACTAAAGTTTAACATTGCTAGGGTTGACTTTCTCGAGCTCTTTTAACATCCCAGGTGGTGGGACTGAGACAGTCCCAGTCAGGCAAATCTGCTGAACCTCCCTAGGAAGATGCTACCACAGCCTCTTGCCTTTTTATGGCCATAGTCTTGATGCTGACTGTGGTTGTGGAGCATTCAGCCTACTGATGGCTTCCCATCTGGAAGTTTGCCATTTTCTCACCTGTAGTTTTAGAGAGTCTCAGCCCAGTTAGTGTGACTGTATGGGAAGCAGATGGCTGACAGCAGCACAGTCGTGTTTCGTATGTGTTCCCACTATAGCAGATGAGAGCAGTGCAGGAGCCTGTCTCCCTTGACTCAGATCTCCCACCGATTCATAACACAATAATTCCTTGTTATATCTCATAAGCAAACCTAGTACTGGGATATTATTATTATGATTCAGTTTTGCTTGAAATATGGTTAGTGAGTCAAGTTTGGAAACCTTTGAGAGATTAAGACTGGAGAGGAAAGCACCCCCACAATTGCTGAGCACTACTTGTACGTGTGTTCACCTTAAAGACAGTAATTTTCTCCTCTAACATTTGTAAAGCAGTCCAGCTGTGGTGGTAATAATGAGGGAATAGAGGTGGCAGGCGCTTCTTCAAAACAGTGCCTGAGCTTGTGTGTTTGTGTTGTGAAGTGAAAAAAAGTCTAGGAGAACTTCATGCAGAGAAGCCCCAAGGTGGGGAAATACATTTTTAGCTCTAGGATTATGACTGGTGTTAATGTTTGGGTGTGGTGGGGATGATGGGGTTCCCGGATTAGTATGTTTGCATAGCTGGGTTTTTTTGAATGTGTCAAGGGGAACCAGGGTGAAGACTGAAAACTTCTTTTTTAGGGAATGTGGTTATAATTGAAAGCAAATAAACTCTTAATAGTCATCTTCAGGCACAGTGAGCTGCTTTCTAATTATGCTGATTATAATTGCTGAAAATATTCATAGAAACTGGTTTTGCTTACAAGAAGTATTCATCCCTCTACATAGGAAACGAGAAAAGCACATCTTCTGCAGCAGTGGAAAGCTGTGAGAAATACAGCTGAAGCGGAACTCTGTCCCCTGTGCTGTAATTTCCAGGGCTTCCACAGATCAAATAGTGTAAAATACATGAGTGTTTGGAGCAAGCACAGACAGAGTTTGTCCATGACCACCACCCTACCTCTGTATAATGCAGCTGTTTGGTATAAGCTGACTTGCTCTGCTCCTCCTCCACTAATTGGAAATAACAGAAATAAAATTGCTTCACACAAGTGCGGGGAAAGAGAAAGGCATGACAGCTGATTTCCAGGGTGATGGTCTTTGTGCAGCCTCAGAGATGGCCCGATGTGTTATCACAGTGTGCGCAGATGTTGAGCCCATCGTAGCTTTCTGAATGGCTGGGATGCTGATAAAAATCCCTTGGGGCTATTTCTATGGAATTTATTGACTGTTCTGTTGTAGTGCAGACTGATTCCTGCACAGACTGAGACACTGTTTTGTAGACATTGTACCCTGAGATAAATTATTCCCTCACCCATTGTGTGGCCTGTGTATCAGAGGTGTGTACAATGGACCCTGGTAGCCATGGCTCGAGCCTTGACGAATTGAATGTCTATCTTCTGAGGTTCATGACAGCAGCTTGCTCACTACCTACTCTGTTAAAAGGATTACCTAACCATTGCACAATCACTATGGAGACCAGATGGTCTTTTTGCCTGTTTCTTTAGACAAATTGAGTTCAGTGTTTCCTTATGAATACATATAAGCCCCTCGAAGCCCCCTTGTTGAATGTACTTTTTTCTCCCACATGAGGAATTCTGAATGTAAACTCATTGCTTGTTTGTGGTCTGTGCCTCTTGGATATAGGAAGAGAGTTCTGCTTGGTGTTCACAATTTGTTCAGGAGCTTGGAGCTTAGCAAGTTTGTGTGTTGCCTTCTGCTAACCTTGAATCAATAGTCTTTTGTTCAATCCAAGTTGCATATGACACTTTAAAAGCTGTTTACATAGAGGAGTACACTTAGCAGCATAGGCAAATCAAACCTGCACAGGCAAGGGTATCATAAATAGCAAACTTCCAAATTGTTAGAGAGAATAAGAAAGTTACAGATAGTGTAAAATGAAATTTCTGTGGCTTATCTGTTTTATCAAATATATTTGTGTTAACAGGATTAATTCATGTTTATAGGTCTATAGCATCTTTATCACGATCTATCTCTTCTAAGTGATTTATTTGCTAACTTTTTTCAAGGCTTGCTGTTAAGACTGTTTTTAGTTCTAGTTTGCAACCTTTACCTTTGTTTTTGGGAAGGTTAGCTACATACCAATGAATTAATTTAAACCCTTTCAAGGTTCTTATACAGTAAATAACCAGAAAAAGAGTCAATGAAAGCAACACCCAGCATGTTCAAATCAAGTAGCTATTCAATTGAAAATTATGAACAGTAGCCATGGAATTTAGGCAGAAAGGAAAAATTTTGGTGGTGGTGTATTAAGACTGGTTTCTAACTTAACTGTGTGTTCCAAAACTGTCTAGGTTTGAAAGACAGGTGTCTACTAAGGAAGGCAGGAGCCTCCCTTGGAATGGAAAATGTAACCCCCTTCCCTGCGACTGATTATAATTTTGAAATTAAGGGGCTTTCAGGCAAAGATATGAGGAATAGGAATAACAGTTCTTTACTTATATATATGTATATATAAATCAAGGCAAACAAACCCCAATAACTGTGTCAGTAACACCAGACAGAACCAGGCCCCTGTGACGCCTTCTCGGCCGTCAGGCGCTTTCCCCCTTGGTGCAGTTCCGCTCACGGCCGGCAGGGGCGCTGGCGGCTCCCGCTGAGCAGGGCGGGGGCGATGGTTCCCCCGCGCCTGCAGGGGGCGCTGCGGAGCGAGCGCGGNCCCCACAGCGACTGCAGCCTCTCCGTCCCCTCTGAACACCAGGAGAGCAAAGAGCACCAGGCGCTGTACCCAACTCCTTTTCTCAGTTCAAATGTCATGCCATCTCTGCCCCACATGAGCAAAAACTCAAGACAGAGGGGACAGCTGGACCCTTCCCCCTGTGGCCAGGTCTTTTTGTCTCTCTTAAGCACCCAGCAATTATCCCTTAGCATGGAGAAAAATTCTTTAAGAGGAAAAGAAAAGAGCACAAAGAAAAACTAAAACCCCAACAAAAACTGAGTCGAAGATCTTGTACTACTTTTTTTCTATGGAGGGTTTCAATCCCTAAAGTGCTGGTGTGTTCTATGAGATCCAGATTTGGTCCTTTTGCTTTGAGTTGCAGTCTTTGTGTGCCAAGTGAAGAGCCAGTACTTTCAGAGGGTTAGGAAGAATTTGGGTCTTGTTACCTGTGGGTCTGTGCAATGCTTGATGCAGCCTTTTTCTTGTTTTACTGGCAGACTAACTTAAAATCAGAACAAACCTAAAGAGGGAGGTTCCTGGGTGGCTGCTGGAGTGAATTTCATGGTGGCCTTTAACTGCAAAGGTCATAGCTGGAATCCAGGCATGGGGAAAGATAAACAGATGCTGTGGGACATTGCTCTGATCAGTCTGGTCCACATTGTAGTGGACCACTGCACAATACTGTGAACTGTAATTGGTCTCCCAAAAGGAAAACTGGAGAGGGATGAAAGTTTGTCCTAACTTGTCAGTGAGAGGAGAGAAGGACAAAATTAGAAAATGAAACACTTACTCAATGACTTAATTCTACGAATTCAGTGTCAGTTGTTAAACTATGCTTATAAAAATGCATGTCTAAAGTTCAGGAATCCCCTTTATCAGACTTCTCTTAATTTGTAACTTTTGATTTTTTTCTTTCTTATTCATTTTACATACAGCTGGACTGAAGTGTAAGTTGTATTTGACTGAAAACCCTTTTTTGTCTTTTTTTGTGTTTTCTAGGAAGCAGCTCCATCCTGGTTTTGGCAAGCATAGTGGCTGGCCACGAAGACAATGCAGAGTATGCTGACTGCTAACTGTGCCTGTGTTTGAGAGTGTTCCTACAGGTTTGCTCTTTCGTTTATACTATACTTTTAACCTAAAATTGATAAGGGCTTTAAGTAGGGATGTTCAAACATACAAACTCTAGAAGATAAGACTGTGCTTTTCCAGTGGCTTATTTTGACAAAATTTTAATGAGGCAGCAGTGTATCCTCCTCCGGGTGATAGTCTGAGATACGATGTGTAAAGAAGCATAGTGCCAATGGAAAAAGCATTTTGGTGTTGTTTCTGTACGTTACAAACACTGGAGATTCATTCTGAGTAACAAAAAGAACACAACAATCTTTTAAACTTAGGGGTGCACTTTATGTAGGTTTCAAATCTCCAGTCACCTCAGTGGGGCAATTTAACTGCTCCAATGTGTGCTATTCACTGCAAACACTGTGAAAAGCTGAAGAGCATTTCACTAAGTGAACTATCGAACTGTGCTGAGCTGAATGAACATAATGCAGTTTTGTGCTGTAGTGGAAGATGAGGCTATTTGCTAACCAAGTTATTTTTTGTCTGATTTTTGGCATGGGGTTTTTTTCCTTTCTCCTAGATTAGCTCCATTTAAACACATAGCTGGGGTTTACTGAACATTTTATTGAGACAACACTTGGTTGCACAGAAATCAGTCAAGCTGAAACTGCAGTGGGCTTGTCTGCTGGCAGAAGGCATTTCTCTGAAAGTACAGTTCACTTTACATCGAAGTTATGATTATCTTGCTGTCTCCCTTTCATTATGCCATTGTTCTTGGGAGCCAGAGATTTTGTAAGTTATAAGAAAAGGATGTTGCCAAGGGTGTGGGTGGAGGAAGGTGTTGACATGATTTCAATGGAGTAGGATTCCAGCTTTATAACAGAAGGGTAATGAACCATAGAGAAAATAGGCTTTCCTAGCTTGCCCCTAAAATAAGTTCAGTTATGAATTTAATGTTGTACATGGCTATTTAATGGCTTTTTTTTGAAACAATTGTTTAGTATCATTTTTTAAATGGGCGTTTTCCCGTGTAGAGGGTAAAAATGGCCTGTTATTTTTTTGCTCTATCTTTTAGCCATTGTTTCTCCTGAAACTCTTCTTAATTTAGTGGAAAATGGGGAATTCAGAAAGCCAATACAGTCTTCAGGGATCAAAAAATCATGCTGCTTCTACCACTGGTGCCAAGCAGAAGCCTTGCTCTCTGAAAATTCGCAGCATTCATGCTAAAGATGAAAAGTCTTGCTCTATGCATGGATGGGGACATACCAGCAGCGGCTCAAACTACAAATCAAGGTCCCTTGCCAGAAGCTGCCTTTCACACTTCAAGAGTAGTCAGCCCTATTCCTCTAGACTTGGGGACACTGTGATGAAGGTCTCCAAAAGCAATGTCCATCCCAAACACAGGACAAATGCCTCAGGGGACTACTGCCAAGGGAATAATGCAGTGTTTTTGCCAGATAATGGTTTCCACTATATTGGCCTCCAAGCTGGGAGTAATCATGCTGCCTCTCGAGAATGCAATGGCCACATTTTAAATTGCTATGGGAAGAATGAGAGTCTTGTATCAGCCTCCCCATCAGAGAACAGGAGGAGTCCGAAAGTTCTCATTAAAACTCTGGGGAAGCTGGACGGTTGCTTGAGGGTCGAGTTCCACAACAGCAACAACAGCAAGGTACCAACCGAAGAGTCCAGTGGGCCAGTGCAGTTGCTGAGGTATTCCCCTGCCTTGGAATCTAAGCCAAATAACCTGCTTGACGTCAGGAGAAACTCCAGTGCAGACTGTTCTTCAAGCCATCGTCTGTCACCTACTGATTCACGGCTTCGGTCTAGCAAAGGAAGCTCCCTCAGCTCCGAGTCTTCATGGTATGACTCTCTCTGGGGAAATGCTGGGGATATCAATGAGCTGGATGGTTCGTATTTGACCAGGAGCACTCCAGATACAAGCATTCACGCCAGTTTCCCAGCAAGCGACAACAAGAAGTCCTTCAACCAAAGTTCATCTCTTTCCTCACTCCGAGATCTCTATAAGGATACAAACTTGGAAAGCACTCCTCCACCTGGGATCAGGCTGTATGACGAGTATATCGACACTCCTGGTAGCCTAAGCAACCGTGTCTCGTTTGCCTCAGACATTGATGTTCCCTCCAGGGTAGAGCAGGGAAGTCCTGCACATTACACCTCCTACACACTTCCGTGCAGAAAGTCTAAGCCCCTCGGTGAGGATGCATCCAAGAAGGATACTTTAAAGAACCGAATGCGACGCATCAGTGACTGGACGGGAAGTCTTTCAAGGAAGAAAAGGAAGCTGCAGGTATGTACAAACCCCAGCCTAAAAGTCTGAAAGTTGGTTTTTAGATTCCTCTTAGAAGCATAGTGGTTGCATGATGTTTGTCTTTTCTTGCAGGATGATTACTTGCTTATCTCATTTAGTAATTCGTGGAATTTTGAGAAGTACTGCATGCATCCCTGGTGCTGTCTGAAATGTCAGCAGCAGAAAAAGATACACATTTTGTGCAAATTTTCCCTTCCTATTTTCCTATTTTGTCACCTTCTAAGTTACCTGCAATCTTTTCAGCCTAATATCTCTGTGAATTTTCTTTTGAAATTGTTGCATTACTTAAAAAGTGACTTGGGTTTTAAACTTTCTTTTTATTTCAAATATGAAAATACAACCTCTCTCTCTCTATGCTATGAATTAGCATACATCATCTGAAGAGTGTGGATGGAGCAGTAGATGGAGGACATAATAACTATCTTTGCAGATGTTCCCTGTCTGTTTTATTGGCTTCACACTTACTTTTTGCTGTCCATCCATCTCTAGCAATGCAAGAAGCTGTATTGACCAGAGGTGCTCGTTCAGCCTCCATCTCCTCTGAAGGCATTGCATGGAGCAACCTCCTCCTTCCTATGTGTCAGCTTAGTTCACCAGATGGGAAAACTTGAGTTGCTATCTGGCTCACTGGGAGATGGTAGTATGAAGAAGGAGATGGGACTGGGAGAGCAAGAGGGAGGGAAGGGATGTTTCCTTAGAAGAGTTTAAGACTAATCCCATTAACAGGAGTTTAGGATGCCTGTGGTCAGGAATGAAATTGTTCTTTCTAACTGCAGGCCCCAGAATTGGCTCTTTAAATACCAGACTGTGCCTGGTCTCTGTGTGTGAGTTTGCAAGCTGAGATGAGACTGTTTTTGGATTTGGTTCGGTTTGGATTTCTTTCCTTTTTTTCCCCTCCTCCTTCTTCTTTTTTTTCTTTTTTTTCCTCTGAATCTTAACTGGTGTTTCTCATACAAGAACAGTCACTATGCTTCCCTAAATGAAGGATGCTCCCTTTCAGCACATGGATGTGCTGGCCACTTCAGAAGTTAGCAGAGAGTGAAGGGAACACCCACTTCTGCAAGTTAGGCAGCAGCTAAGCCGTAGATCATAACACATGCTTTATGTGGTGTGTAGAGCAAATGCTGTCTCCTGTGCTGGAAATTCAGGCAGGTATTGTGCTTAACCATGTGCATCTGTCATTGCAGTGTAAAACTCTGACAGACCCTTAGGCTCAGAAATGAGGTCAGCGTAAGGTTTGCTGGTGTGCATCCTAGTTGGGGGCTACAGAACTGGGAAATGAAAATGAAAGCTGTTTATTTGGATCACTGCTTTTGTGAGTTGGTGCTCATGTGCTTTATCAGGTGCTGTCTTTTCACCTTTTTACTCAGCTGTGAAAGAGAGGGCAAAAAAACCTGGAATCACTGAAAAGCCTCAGTGCTGTGTTCCAGGATTCTTCACTGATTTCAACATCTGTAGCTGTTCTGGATTTTACTGCCAGGCTTTACATATGATTTTTGCATCCCAGACTTTTACTATGTATTACTTAGTTATGACATTTCCAGAATGGCATTTGTGGTGCGCAATTCATAGCTGTTTTGAATTCACTGTGCAGTGAACTGACTTCAGACACAGCAAGGAAATTTGGCTGGCGAGATTGCATCAAGCTTGAATCAGATTCTGGTGAAAGGAAAACAGCCCTA
Source organism: Platysteira castanea (assembly GCA_013397175.1). Classification (NCBI taxonomy): domain Eukaryota; kingdom Metazoa; phylum Chordata; class Aves; order Passeriformes; genus Platysteira; species Platysteira castanea. The sequence goes on from VYXC01009561.1 coordinate 24,361, forward strand.
GCTCCAAAAATGGTGGTTTCTTAGAAAAAAGGCATAGGAAATGGTTAGTCATTGATTTTAATCAGACAAATATCAAGCAACAGGAAGGGTAAGAGGGAGGTAGTGAATGCTTTACAGTTTAGCAGTTCCTTGTGTGGCTTGATTGGTTCCTTTCCATCTTTCACACTTTGAGTAACCTGCCGTGTCTTCTGGGGGTTGCTGTATTTTAGTTTGGTAATGCTTATACTCTTACCAGGTCCTTTAGCTTAAAAACACAGAAGTGTTGTGTATGGTTCTGATCTGTCAGATGGTTGGTCCCTGTTTGTGCGACTTCATCTTGTCGAAGGCAGCATCTGTGCCGTGCTCTGAACAACGCGTCCCTTCCTCCGTACATTAGTAATGACTGACTGTGAGTCACTTGAGCTGAACGTAGGTGAAAGCTGGAATATTTCCCTATAAGCGGGCCTAAGTGCCAGTGGTGGCTGGGTAGTCCCCCCCAGCTGCCCCAGTGGAAACAAATCAGCCAAGGCCTTGCTTCATGGGAACACAGGCCTTGCAGGCACAGGCTTAGGATATTGAGGCCAGACCCTTGACGCTAGAAAGGCAGTCAAGTTTAATCCCCTCTGTGAACAAATTGCAGCTTAAACATGGGTAGGCTTTTCTCCATCTTGAAGACTCTTTCCAGACCCTCTTACTCTATGCTTGCTTACTGGCATAGTAAATGTAGTTCAGACAGTTTGTTCTGATGTCAGTATTACCTCCTACATTAGTTATTCTTTCCTATTTTTTAATCTGTTATGATTTATTTAAAGGGAGAAATGGTACCTTTTCTTGGCCTGCATTTGTGGGGCTATACAGACTCCCTTTAGTCTCCTGTGTTAAGACTGGAAGTCTATTTCCTTTTCATTCTGGCACCCTTCCTCCACACCTGTTTTAAATCATCCGCAAACAGATTTGCAGATGGGATATTCCAGAGGAGTCTTTGGCTTTGCCCTGTCCAGTTACTTGGATGTTTCCTTATGTCTGACTTGATCTGATGTGTCCTGGAATTGAGTTTGCTTTTCTAATAATGGTCTTGCATCAAGACTTGCAGTTGTCTTTTCCATGACCGAGCTTTCCTTGCACTAGGGTGTCCTAAGGTGTTCCCTCAATGCATCACTGGTACTCTGCTGAAGCACACATCTTCATTTAGTTTAATCCATGCTGAAATGGCAGTGGGTTGATGCTGTATCACAGTACACTGTGTGAGTTGAAAGGTCTGTGTGATGTGCATGGACAGAATTTAGACAGACTTGCTGCACAGCCAGCTACTGCTAAAGGTGGTGGTGTAAGGTCTGTACAACTCTTTAATATGGAGAAAATTAGCAAAGGCTCTGTAAAATGAAAATCCAGCCATCAGAAACAGCTACTGAAGGAAGGGTCTTCAATTAAGTAAAATAGCCTCACTTCAGGAATCATATCTGAAACTTTATGACTTTATAAGCCAGAGCACTGAAGTGGGGTATAAAGAGAATTTAAAAGAAAAATGCATTGAGTCAACCTCTTTATTTGACTTGGAAACTGATATTAGATTCTCCTTTTAGCTTGGGTCCTAGTGAATGTAGCAGGCTGCATTGTTTCCTGTGCTATTCTTTACAGCTAATTATTACATACGTCACTTTGTCTAATTGGTATCTTAGCCACTTCTTCTTTTTCATTATCTATAACTATTCCAGAGTATGTCTCAAACATTGAGAGATCTCCTTGAATGCAGCTGAGCAGAAACAGTGGTAGTTTTCTATCATCACTAGATTCAACAGAACAAAAACCAGCAGAAAGTCTCCTGGGAGGGAAACCACCTGGAGTAGCAACTTAGGTCAAACCTTTTCAGTGGTGGCAGATATTGCTACAATGACAGGCTACTCAAGGACCAACAGAGACTGCCTGACTCTGCCAATTCAGTTCTTTAAGAAAAGAAAAAGACAAGTGATGTTGTCCTGGTGAAGTGTATATATTCATTTTGGATTCGTCATTCATTTTCTCTGCTCTGGTAGTTCCTCATTCCTACCCTTTCTGTGTGTGAGAAGAAAATGTAGCATTTGGGTAGTGGTTGGTCATTGACAGGTTGCATCCCACCCTTTTCATTAATGTTTGTTGTTCCAATGCTGGTTCTTCACAACAGACTCCTTCTGTGTATTTGCCTTGTGTTGCATCTCTTAGTAGTGCTTTAGGACTGAAAGAAATACATATTCTTGATAAGCTGTATACCGATGTTTTCTAGGGGACACTAGCTGTTCCTGGAGAATAGTCAAACAATTAAAATGCTGGATTTTGGCACACAAGTACAGTGACAGTAATTAAAACAAGGGTGGAGAAAGCTTTCAGTTTCCCCTTGGAATGCAGATCACCGGCACAGTTGTATGATCCATGTTCTACGGTTCCATGTGGCATAAATGCATTACATGCAGGATTATATCCTGGTTTGCCACCCCATGTGCTGATCTTCCTCCCTTTACCATATAAAAAACAGCTAAACTATTGATGTTTCGGGAGTTGCTCTTGGACAACACTGATTAACACTCTGCAAGAAGATTTGAGGAAAGTGCTCTTTTACCAGGAGAATTGGATCACCAGACAGTGATCTGAAAAGTCAGACTTGAAGTTCAATGTACTATAAGGGAATGTGGGTTTCAGTTCAAATTGGCTTTTGTGAGGCCACAGCCAGCCGTGTCCTGCTGCTGGAAAAGTGGTTTGCCTGGCATCGCCTGGGAGGGTGTATAATCCCGGTCTTGGCTGCACACCGGAGGTCTGGATGCTATCAAAGTGCAGCACAGCTTTTCCACTGCATTTTTGAAAAGCATCAAGTAAGAAGCAAAGAAATAAAAAAGTAGTTGTTTTCAAAGCTTCTGGTGAGAACAGCTCACAGGAGACCAATGTTTATTTACTTTGTTCTTAGTACAGTAGTCTGTGAGAAAATAAATGCTTTTAGAGAGACAGTCTAAACTTGAAAGTATAATGGCTTTATTATTACCAAGGCTAATAGCTTCATTTCTCGAATCGTTTATTGCAATCTCTTATTTTTTCTTCCCTCACACTTCTGCTGCAAAAGGCAACATGTCTTTTGTGTTTTGTGTTCTTAAATCGTGGTTTCTTTTAAATAGCATCGGCAACGCTCAAGTTCAGAAGACAATAAATGCCTTCTTAGGATGGGTGGTGTGGTTCTCAACAGTGAAGGTAGTGCAAGGAGCTCTTGGGTAGTAGCCCTGTCCATCCCTGGAGCCCAGGAGAGTTGGGACATTACTTGGAAAGTCTTAAGAGACAAAAGGTCCAATCTGCCAACAAAGTCCCATGATGACAAGTAGCAGCAGGAAATGGGCCTACTGTAGCATCCATGTCAAAGGCAAAGTTGAAGTCATACCATCAGGCCTGATTATTTCAAATAAAATTGGCCAGCCATCTCAATCCAAGGGATGAAGTTGCACAATCCAATTAGGAGAAAGGCCTGTCGGTGCTTGATGGGATGATCAAGCTCTCGGGGTGTTCCCAGCAACTCAGAAAATACGCAGCTCTGCAGTGTGGAGACTGAATTTATGCCAGTCAGCAAGCATGTCTTTCTTTTTTTAAATCATATATTGTTTTAGATTAGATTTAGTCAATTGATCAATACTAACAAGCTTAAAATATTCTCAACTTTTGACCTTCTTTTTGTTGGTTAAGCACAGTTTGTATGGCAAATAGAAAGTGGGGGTTAAAATCAGCCTTGCTGTGCTCAAGCTAAACCTAGCCACCTCGCACAAATGTGATAGCACCAAAGTATCGAAAACCATGTAATAATAAAAAAAGCTGTCATGACACTGTTCCTGCTTGTACTCAGACAGATGTAAGCCATGGTGCCTGGGTTTCAGATGGAGGAAGTAGTTGTCTCCTGGAGTACCTCAGGTTTCAGCTAGTAGTTTCTACTGAAATTTGAGATTACTCGAAGGTGCTGGAATTACGAAAGTGCTCAGACTTAGTGGTTAGGGTTTAATGGGGTTCTGCTGAAAAAACTGAATGGTAGCAGTTGGTGGAATCAGTGGCTGAGGCAAAGGCTATGATGTAATGGTGAAAAGATGAAGGAGCTGGAAGTGGCTAAACATGAAACAAATTTAATTGACAAATGAAGTGTGTCTTTTGATCGTAGCTCTGGTGACTGATTGCAGATAAATTCCTTTTATGCACAGGAGCCAAAGTGTAAAGATGGGAGTGAATACTTTGACAGCAGAATGGACAACTTCAATACGGACACCCTGGCACCATCACAGCTCTCTACTTTACTGTGGTCTCCAGGCTCCAGCCACGTCCTGTCCCAGAGAAGCGAGTCCACCAACGCAGTCAGCAGTGATGCCTTGAGGCAGAACATTTATGAGAACTTCATGCGAGAGCTGGAGATGAGCAGGATGAACTTGGAGAATACGGAGACCTCGTCGGAAACAGAAGACTCCAGTGGCGAGTCCCTTAGTTCCTTGGAGCAGCTGGATTTGTTGTATGAGAAAGAGCAAGGAGTGGTGCGCAAGGCAGGGTGGCTGTTCTTCAAACCCTTGGTGACCCTGCAGAAGGAGAAGAAGCTGGAGCTGGTCACACGACGGAAGTGGAAGCAGTACTGGGTCACACTCAAAGGTAAACCACCACTGATCCCTCACCTTGGCAGCAGCAGTTCTCTCCGTCATGTCTCAGCAGCATTTCAGGCATGCTGGCTTCTGTAAGTGGGTTTAGGGGGATCAGAAAATCACACCTAACTTTACAAGGTCTACGCGTCACTTAAAGAGGTGCATGTGCCTCAGCAGCCCCCTGAGCTGAGGTGCTGCTCAATGTCTTTGAGATTGCGTGTGCAGCCTTGTGTTGCTTACCATAGTGGGAGTTATTTTGGCTGACTTCCTAGTTTGTATATTCACATCAGATTGGGGACCTAAAAATGCTTTTGGATGATTGGAGGTCAAAGGCCAAACTGAACCAAAATTTAAGGGTCAGGAGAAGTTGCTGGTGCCCAATTCCTCGTTACAGACACACAGTTCCTTATGCTCTGCTATGAAATTTACTTAAGATGAGATAGGTTAATGTAAAAACGTTTAGTTAATTTCTAGCGCTTTAGGTGTCAATATAATGAAGAGATGAACTCCCTGTGCCAGAGCATTTACATAGACAGGTGTGTGGTTCAGAGCAGAGAGAGCTGAAGCAGTGGTAGGGGAAGCCCTGTGGTGCCCAAGGCACAGTTGCCATAGACCATTTCCAGGACTTACAGGTCTCCCTCCTTTCCCTGGGTGGTCTTTCACCTTCCCAGCTCCCAGCAATACCCCTTCTGGCTTTTGGCATGCCCAGCTTCCCATCTCCTGCAGCTGCTTCTGTTGTGAAAACAGCCCCATGCGAAGGGAATCCGCTCAAAGGGGCTGCTGCAGGTGTGATTGTTGTGCTCCATTTATGGCTCAGAGGGTGCTGCAAGAAGTGTACGGGTGTCAGGAAGTGTGAGAAGGAAAATAACATCTATTGTGGGGAGGAGGGGACATTTAATGGGTGAGCTCACAGGCCTTTTTTTAAATTTTGAATTGCATCCAAAGGATTTGCCTTTCAGTAAATATAATACTAAGTTAATGAGTAAGGAAATTATTGAACTTGATAATTTCCTATCATATCTGGGACTAGGGGAGAGAAAAGAACAACTTTCCCACAGGTTGCCCTTTTTAAAATTGTGCATGGGTGTAGACCTGAAGAAATGAACAGCAAACAGCAAGTGCTGGTAATATTATCCTTGATAGTACTGATTTGAAAGAAGCAAACTTCCTAGAATGAGGCAATTCTGCCTAATAATTCAGAGACTTGCTATCAAAGGATCAAAATGTAGGCAGGCTTAACAGTTTAAATCACTTGCCCTGATCATCAGATAGCATGATTCATGCTTACAAGCAGTGTATACAAAGGGAAAAACAGTACCTGAATTCCACCCTCTTTATTGTGTGTGTTTGTGTTATGGAGTATGACTACAGTTTGATCTGCCTCTTCTAAAATTCAGTTTCTAAAGAATCGTATCAAAACTCTAAACTGAAATATGTTACATACAAGTAGTTTGTGCATTTTTGGGATAATGAGGCTCTGGCAAGGAATTTAGGTGCTTCATGTTCATTTTTTTGCTATAAAATTGGCTTATTGGTGACCTTGAACAAGTTACCACCTGAATTTCCACAGATACAAAAAAACGAATAATAACATCCTTTGTAAAAAGCTTTTTTAACTTTTAACATAAGAGTTAGATACAATGCTTTGTACTTCACTGGTTGATACGGCTGCATTCATGGTAGGGAGTCTCTTCCACTTCATTAGCTGCTTTAAATATACATTCCTCATTTTCTTGATCTCTTACCTTTATTGTCCTGTGGAGACTTCTGATGCCAAAATAAACTTGCCTGTCTGGATATCAAGGCGTACTTCTGTTTTCATAACATGCTATATCAAGATCAAGGCACTTGCTTTGGTTCTCTTTATACAGGTTTTTGAATAAATCTTTATTTAATTTGTTCTTGAAGTTTAAATAGCCAAGATATTTTAAAGCATGACTTAAAATAGCCACATATGTAAATGGAGAACAGCATGTTTCTTCGCACTCTGTTGAGATGTGTTTAATTATAAATATGCAGAAGGCTTATAACCATCTGGTTGCCTGCCAGACTTAAAAAGTATACATGTCCTGAGGCCTCTGCTCCACTTTCAGGACCACCAAGACCTGAGCCTGAATAGTAACTGTGTACCAAGAGGAACTCTCTTTTCCAGGTGTTCTGTCCAATTAATTTACTTTAAAGAGGGAAATTGCTTTCCCCTTGCCCTCCCCCTTCAGTTCAAGTTTTAATTAAAATACTTAGACAATAATCAGTCCCAGTGGGTCTGACAGAGCATATGAAACTAGCTGCTTCCACGGATCACTGGACTTGACCAAAAGATGTACCTGGGGTGCCATACACCCCAACATACATGCATGACCTTCAAAAATTTTTATTTATGTACATATAAACTCTCAGGATAAAATATGACTTATCTTCAATTAAAGCAAATAGGAGAAATAGAGGAGTTTAAAATAGAACTTAATATGCACTTTCCTGAAATGTGAAAGTAGAAGTGGTTGTATGTTGCTGCTGCTGCTGAATTCAAGGGAAGACTTAGTTTTGTTGGTTTAGTTTGCCCTGTTGTGTTCAAATGCCACCTCTGATATGCAGAGTGTAACAAACCATGTCCTTTTTTCCAACTGCAGAGATCTCCAAGTATTTCAGTGGCATAAAGAAGATAAAGTGAGGGCTGCCCAAGGGAAAAGATAGGACCAACTCTATAGGATTTGTTCTTACCCAAAATATTCTGCCAGTCACTTTGGACAGTAATAGGAAAAGGTGCACTTACATAGTATAGAGATATTTCTATGTGTTAGAGTCCTTACTCTAAAAGCTTTTCAGTCAACAAGTGATTTGATCAGAGATCTCTGATATCTGTTTCCCTTTGTAATGATATTTTAGAAGTGCAGTTCAGCCCATGACCCCTTGAACAGGCAAATCGGCGCATCTCAGAGGACAGTGGGTTGTAGCACGAGGCAGGAAGAAAAAGCTGTCACAAATGGAGGGGACAGGCCCTTCCTGAGCCAGCTTTGCTGCCAAAGGCAACGTGGCACTGTAGTCATACTGCTGTGAGCTAGGATCAACTGTCCTCTGCTGCGATCAAGTCCTCCAGAAGTAGTTCTACTTGTTACACTCTGGATTGTCATCATCAAGGATGAAATCTGTTTTCTGGATGCAAGCTTCATATCTTAGATATTACACTATATACAAGACTGAACATGCTCAAATTCAGCCCCTTTAAACTGTTTTAAATTACTCAGAATTGTCTGAGTCTCCAATTTTCAGCTAGATTCAAGGAAATTTGGTTTCAATTTGAGAAGTTTATTCACTAAGCATGTTGTAGAAGACAAAATATTCTGCAAATCTTTTCAACAAATACAAAGATTTCTGAAGTGGCTGTTATGAGAGAGTTGGTTCAATTTAATAAAGAAAAACAAAAGCTGATTTAACTAAGCAGGAGTTAATCTCTTCTATATGCCTTGAGATTTTAATAGGCTGAGTTTATTGATAGAATATTGTGGGTCAAAAAAGACCTTTAGTCCAACTCCCCTTCCGTTGGCAGGGACATCTTTCACTAGACCAGCTTACTCAAACCCCATCCTACCCTAACCCTCAGATGCTTCCATATTTTTTAACTCTGAATTATGTGTTAAGTCCATACATGTTTGTTGTGTCCCTATTAGATGTCTGTTTCAACTTCTCATTGGCAAATAGATCATTAACTTTGCCTATTTTTCTGTGTAGAAGATCTTCCAATTTTGTCTGTTTTGGAAGAGGAGTGGAACTGCTGTTCCCTGTCTCCGAAGGGTGTCTTAATTCAAAAAAACATTCATATAATATTGAGAAATTGATGACTTACTTTCTCCTTATTTTTTTTGTCCCTCTGAACTGCAAAAGGTTGTACTCTACTGTTTTATGAGACCTATGGAAGGAACTCAATGGAGCAGAGCAGTTTGCCTCGATATGCCCTGTTTGCAGAAGATAGTATAGTTCAGTCTGTTCCAGAACATCCCAAGAAAGAAAATGTGTTCTGTCTCAGCAATTCTTTTGGAGATGTCTACCTATTTCAGGTAACAGGATGCATGAATAACTTTGTGGGTATTTCCATTTTAGGATGCATTTATGACTCTACATGTGCATATATATAATTGTATATACACACGCACACACACATCATATTTGTGCCTTTGACTTGAAAATAATAGCACAACTGCACTGTTGCATTACACCATTATAATGTTAAATGTATGATGTAACTTCAGGTATTACACCAGTTGGGTCTGTCAGTTGTGGTTCAGAAACGAATAGAACAAGGATCAAAAATCTGAAATAAACTCTGGCTACGTGGTTGATCACGAGCTTCTAAAAATCAACTTTATTATCAAATGTTTTCACGTCTACTAGCATTCCACCCTTACAGAATGGTGTGCTCAACCCTGAATCTGCTGGCCACAGAGAGTTTGCTTGAGCAAGGTACTCAAGAAAGAGAGCTAAAAATAATCAAAATACCTTGGCTGCTCAAGTGCACCCCTGTAAATGTTAAGAACAGTATTATGCGGAACTGCCTGCATAGAAACATGTTGATTCATAGGCACACTTGTACATGTCTCCAGAGATACTTTGTGCAGATTGCATTCTCTTTACCTCAGTGTTGCCTCTCCACTAACTTGGCACTTTTAAAGTAAGCAAATACCTCTCTTCAGAATGTCACATATAAAATCTTCTCTGCTGTTGCAGCAGTGACAGTTTATCTTTGATATCTGGTAGGGTTTACTTTAATTATCTGGAGAGATGAAAGATGCAAGTCACATCTTTCCCACAAATTTTGTGGCTTTTGTGCTCCTGGGGCTTTCAGACCTCTCAGGTCTAAGAAGCAGAAGCCAAAGGCTGGAGACAAGTCATGATGGAGTGCAGGAAAATTTCACACTTCTTTTATTTACACATTTCTAAAGAAAACCTTATTTCACTTGGTCAAGATAAAGTGCCTAAGATGACAGTGAACCCATCAAGCACTTCATGTCCTAGAGCTGGTGATTTAAATTTTTCTTGTCTTATCTGCTCACAACATTGCACCACTAATTGGTTTCGCAGGCGACAAGCCAGACGGATCTGGAAAACTGGGTTACTGCCATACATTCAGCCTGTGCTTCCCTCTTTGCGAAGAAACTTGGGAAAGAGGACACTATCAGGCTGCTGAAAAATCAAACCAAGAGTCTCTTCCAGAAGATTGACATGGATGGCAAAATGAAAAAGATGGCAGAGTTGCAGCTCTCAATTGTTAGCGATCCAAAAAACAGAAAGGCTATAGAAAATCAGGTACTGGAAACAATTTTTTTATGAGAGCATATTTATCATTACTTCTTGTTTTGGTCTCTACTTGTGCTTTCTAGGCCTGAGAGTAATTGTCTTTGGCATAGCTGGCACTGTGGTTGTAATTATTGCCAGGTTTCTATAGCTATCCAGACCAGTGCAGAAGGTAGGGTCCTCAAAGTCGAGCATCAGACTGGGCTGTTTTATGAGCACAAAGCGATTTATTTTCTCTTCTGTGAAAATGGAATTTATTTTCACTGTCCTATGTTAATAATAGCTAGCTGTTACATTGCATACCACAGAATATACAGTACGTTCTGTGAATAATTTATTGTTGTATTGCAGAAGAGATTGAAGAGTAGGTACTTGGCAATATTGTTCTGCACCTTAAGACGGGACATGAAGAATACTTAGTCCTTCCTCCAACTTTATTTGCATAGTGGCAGACAAAAGCATGTGCTTCCAGTTGAAATTTAGTCATGACTAGTGATCACCTGATTGTCTGTGTGGTGGTGAACAAACACAAAGCCTTACTCTGCTCTCACTTCTAGCATGTGAACCAGGAATCACTCCAGAGATACCTTATGGAAGTACATTTTGCACTGTTGATGTCTTGCCCATGCCCCCAGTTTTGCAGATAGTAACTGGCAAAAGATGCTTTAATTATTTAGACATGCTTAGTGTTCAGGCAAAGACCACTACCCCTGGCCTTGTGTGCACTAAACTTGTCTAGTAGTTTAGCCTAAAAAAGTCTGTGGACTGAGGCTGCTGTATCTTTATTAGGGCCTTTACGGAAGACTTCTGATAATTTGAACTGATTGACTGGTCTTGGAGAGCTCATCCCTGCCTGCCTTTCCAGTCAGAGTAACTATTCCTCTGTCAGTACTTCACGCTGCATATTATGGCCCGTTGAGTAGCAAATGAAGTTTATTTCCTTTGAACCAATACGGCATAATTATTTTTCTTTGGTTAGCGAAACACTTGTAGTTTCAGGGATTTGATTCTTATTTAAGATTCTTACTCTACTGGCTTGGTCTTGATGAATCGCAGACTGGCTGGTACTGACTTCACTGCCAAGCTCTTGTGGCACAATTGAGTCTGAAGCTGTATGAGCAGAGTTCAAATAACCTGCAGGTTTGTGTAGGGGTTTGTGGCACAGATGTTCATAAGCCCTCTGAGTGCTCAGATGTTCATAATTTATTTCCAGGCCACTTTATTCATGGTCCAGAGCTGAGTGAGGTGAATGGAGGAGGAAAAATGTTGAATATCCTTTTATTGCAGTAGGCTTTGAGACCTAAAGAATATACAGATTTCTATAGATGTCTAGTGCTTGTAACATGATACACTGAAGAAAAATCTTAATATCTGCTAATTAGATGTCCCTGAAGAACCATCATTGTTTTCCAGCTTTGGAAGAAATTGGCTTCATTCTGTAGAACTGAAATCCATCTCTAGGGCTGCAGAAGATTTATTCCTGTTAATTTTCTGTCTATCTGTGTCTCAGAACATTGAATGGGGGCAGACCATTGACACAAAGAATGAAATGGATCATTGCAAACATCCACTAGTTAGCAAAGAATAAATTTATAGCAAGACTTTTCTCCACTCTTGATCCCTTTGACCTCTTTAAAATCTCTCCTTACAATTGCCCAAGGTTTGCTGGCAAAGTCGCTTCAGAGAAAAGTGAATAGATTACTGGGTTGCCTAATCTTCTAATTTGTTGTCTGATTGGCTTTTGCAAAGAAAAAAGAAAATCTTGATGTAATTAGTAGCTGAGAATTCTTAGTAAGTTAATGATGTTGAGGAAACGTTATTCCTGAAGGAGTAGGTTGCATATATGTAGCTGTAGTTGTTTAGTTAACTGTAGTTGTTTAGTTGTCTTTTGCCTATTTTGAGTAACAAGAGAATATATATTCTGGTTTTGGTTTTGTGTAAACTTGATGGTGTTTCAGTCATGTGGCAGATATTATTCCTTCATGCTGAAGTACATAGTATTGCCAATACAGTATTTCACAAGCATGCCATGCATCCAGTGCTGGAAATTTTCGCTGGTGATTTATTTTGGGAAGCCAGCGCAAATAGTGTGATTGTCTTCAGAAGGACTGTGGTGGTTTTTTATGTAAAAAGACTTATTTTTACTGGAGTGTTATCTTGGAAGCTCTGATTTGTATAGCCCTTCTCATTTTCTCTCCTGTTCCTCAGAAAAGCAATCACCAAACACCAACTTGCTCTTTTCTTTCACTTCTGTATTGACTTAAAACCCATACTTCTCTGCAAAAGACTTAATAATTCTCAGGGCTTCACAAGCAAGCAAAACCTTTTCTTGTTTCACAGCTGTCACCACCTGAAAGGCAGTTTTACTAAGGAAACATGCACTTCTAAAGTTGCTATAGGTATTTTGATAGACTTGCATGCTTCTTTTTGGTGTCTAGGAAATGGACTGGAAAAACTCATCTGATACTATCTGGTAACTTTTGTGAATTTGAAGGCAATCAATTGATAAAACAGTGCTAAACAGAAGTACAAACTAACAAAAAGACAAAGAAAACATCCTTTTTCTAGAGAAATTATTGTTTTATAGACTCAATGCTATCAAACTGATTGGGAGATGTTTTCAGTCTTGTGGCTTACGTGAGGGATTCTCTCTATCTGGGTTTACTGGCCCAGTAGCAATAATAATAATAGTAACAGACTTTTTAAGAGAAAATGCCCTTCACATAGCTGTGGGTAATGCTGGTCAGTTTAGAAGAGATCAATGAACCATCTGCAAAAGCAGCATACAAACAGCAGCCAGTGGCAGTGTGGCTGGAAATCTCAAGTCTGCACACGCTACCTACAGCCACGTACGTTTTTATAACTATGTGAAATAAATACGCTGGGTGTGATGGTATTCTCCCAGCATGTAACTTCTCCCCTAAAGTGAAGAGAATTAGGACAAAAGGTAGCAAGTTTGAAAATCTCCTGGTGCCGAGATGAATTTCAAAGCCTTTCTTTAAAAAATTTTCTGTTTTCCTAGATGTTTAACCTGCTAGAGAAACCACAGTGTTAGCTGTGAATATGGAGCCCTGTCAAACTCTTAGTGAAAGGGACTATTAGCATTTATTCAGAGCTCTTTTAACAAAATATTGCACATTAAGTCAGAAGCCAGCAGCCTCTTCCTGCAGAACTGGTTTTAATGGGGTGGAAAATCTATCTCGCAAGAGAGGGCACTGCAGCCCTGGGTGTAATTGTTTATGTGCTTGGTACATAAGTCTATCCTGATGTCTCACTTTAGAACAATAGTATGATTAACAGTTGCTTGAAAGCATTATGGAGTTTTGTCTTCAAATTTTAATATGTTGGTATAATCATGTTTTCCAAGCTATTCAGAGGTTTCTGATGTGATTCATGTTTTCTCTGTGTATAATTCTTAACTTCTCAGAGGGTTAGGAACATGTGTATTTACTTTTAGGCACTGAACTGGTGAAGCATTAATGAGAAGAACAGGCACATGCTTGGAGATACTTTTTAAAGTTTTCCTATGTGTCCACCATCTAAAAGTAGTTTGTCTGTTGCCATAAAAAAAACACCAAAGGGATCAGTAAGATGGTGGTCTGTTTATTTGGGGTAGTCATTAAATCCATTAGTACCTTTCTTCTTTCTTTCTTTCCCTGTAGTGGTCTTCAGCTTTTTGCAAAGAGCATAACTTCATTTCTTTGTTTTTAAAATTTACTTGACTCTTTTCTCTCACATTTGAAGGAAGATGATTGGAATAGGTCTGGGAATTCATTCTTCAGGCTCCTCAAAGCCCGAATGCAATATCTTTCTGTAAAGTGTCTGATGAAATATTTTCTGCCATTGGGATCCAAATTCTCAACAACACTCAAACAGAGTTCTTTTCAGGGAGCTTTGCTAGCACATGCCATCATTCCTACAAACAAATTCAACTGGAATCTCAATACATAGTAACTTTTCATTCTTCCATATCCTCTTAAACAAAAAAAACCCAACCATTGTCCAAGTTTGATAGAACAGATCTTCAGTTTGTGTGATCTTTGAACTGGCTAAAACAGAGCTCTGCTTTCTGAGAGGTCGGTTCAATTTCTTTCCAGGTGTTACTCTTCTGTAAGCGTGGTCCTTCCCTACATCATTAGCAAAATACTTCTCTTTAGTAGTAGTAGACTGAGAGTGAAGTGAGTAGGCAGACAGAAAGTTAGGGAAGTCCATCTCCATTCTGTCTGCACTGTTGTTACTGTTCTACAGATGAGTGAATTTCCCTCTTTGTTTTGCAAAGATTTAGCATAAAATAATGAAAATTGGATGTGGAGTTGCATAGCGTTATCTCATACAATGGACCTGGCGGGGGAGCATGTGCAGAAAGGGCCGGTGGTCTGGGTTTTGGGGAGGGGCAGCTGGGTAATAAAATTCAGTGGCTTCCTCACTTACATCCCTAGCTGTAGACATACATGTGGTACCACCAATTTCGATTGGATTATCAACAAGTTTTAAATTGGGTACACGTGTGTGCACTTTTGTGCTCTCAGTGGTATTGGGAATAAGACTTCCTCTTTCTATTTTGGTTAAAAAATATGAAAATTCTATTCTTCCAATGCAACCAAAAAGATGACACTTATTGTAAAAAAACTCCATTGTCTTGTTATTTCAGGAAGATTCTTAAACTTTTTTGAGTCACCATGCAGAATGAAGAATAAAGTGCTGTTGTACTCTATTACAATGCCTTTTTTATTTCTTTAAACTAAAAGTTATGATAGCATCTCAGTAGTGTTTTTTAAAGTAATGGAATTTCTGGAAGAGTGATGTTTTTACTTCTTCGAGTTCTCTTTAGGAAGTAATGACAATAAAAATCTGTTCCTTGTCCCCACAAACCAAGTGACTCATTTTTCCAGATGGATACAATATGAATTGTGTCTGAGAACCAGGGACTGGAATGCAAAGAGTTTGGTGTTGTTTGTAATGTGGTTGAAAAGCTGTACATATAAAACAGCAGCAGAAGTTTCTTCTCAATCCCTACATCAGCTTCCAGAGACGCTTTCCATTTGGAAATAAGATACTGTGTAGGGAAAAACTGAGAATTTTTATTGCTATAGATAGTGAATTGTGTCAGCAAGGCCCTCATGCTTCTGCATGGTATAAGAACTGCTACTAAATAAAATCAATTTTGAAGGCTTAAGCATTGAGAGAAGGCACTCCTTCTTGTGCATCTTTTCTTTTGTGCTGCTTTGAATAGGTGCCAAGCGAAAAGATGGTGGTTTGTTATCAGGTAAGCTGTCCAGGAAGTTTTTTTCATCCCTCTTCTAGGTCCTTGAAGCACTGTTACATTGAGTTGATATGATGTCATTTCTGGCCTGGCTTTACACCATTCACACACTGGTTTGGGTTTATTATACTGGACTCTTTTTACTTTGTACAGAACATGTGTTTGCAAATGAAGGCAGTCTTTCCTCAGCCTCCCAAAGATACTGTTTGCACTGCAGTGTACGAAGGACGAGGAAGCTAGGGGCCATCCCTGAGCCACACTGCCTTCACTGGGACTGTTGAGGCCTTCTGTTTCATAGTCTGCAAACCCTAAACCTGTTCCAGCTGAGGCGCTGGTGCCACTGTAAATGTTACCTGCAGACAGAACTGTAGAGCATGTAGGAACTATCCCAAATCACCTACTGGAAACCACTGGTCTGTATATATCTACCCCTTGCTTTTTCCAACTTTCCAGCTCCCATTTTAAAGTTTAGTTGTAGAAAACCTATCAGGTTTGTTGATCTGGGAGAGACCTGCTTTCAAACAACTTCCTTTAGCTCCTCTGTGTGTGTGTCTTAAAATGTAATTAATTTGCAATTGTTTCTTAGTGTGTGAACAGATTTTTCACTAACCTGGAGAAGAATTGACTATTTATGTTCTGAAAATGATTATTACTGCAAGTACTGCCAGTACCATGCTGATGTTCCTTTGTGTGTTAACTCTTAACTCATCCCTGCACCAAGACTTTGATGCAAAAGCTTATCCCCTTGCATAATTACTGTCTTGTCCTTGCACCAGCCTTCCTTGCATGAGTTCTTCTGGTGACCCAGGCTAAATAATTTTCAAGGCTTCCCACATTTTATTCCTTTTTATCTTTCTACCACAGCTTCCCTTTCCACTCTACCTTAGAGGATCCTACTAGGTTCAATGCATTTATTTGGGTGGCCCCTCCCTTGCCTTTCTCAAGCTCTTTCATGCTGCCCCTAAACCAAGAAATCCTTGCTTAGCATTTGCCTGGACTAACAATGACATCCTCCCTTTCCTCTGGAAAAACCCTTTAAAGCTTTCACGTTTCATGTATGCTCACTTGTCTTGGTTGCCTCACGTCAGGCCGTATCTCTTATATCTTTTCAGACTCACTTCATGCTGCTGTTAGCCTTTGTCACCCATTCCTACGCCCACAGCAGTCTGCTGCATCCACTTTTTCCTGTTTGCTTTTGAGCAGATTTCAAAAGGGCCGTTTTGTCTGTGCATGATGAAGTTAAGTCCTTGAGCCTTCTTTCGGGTAGTCCTCCCACGTGGGGCAGAGATTTGCCTCACACAATAGCAGAATAGGGATTGCAGCAGCGAGTCTGCAGGCTGTAAATTAACTTCATGGACCAGGTCATACTGTGCTTTGAAGTTGTTGCTTTTTTATTTGTGTGCTTCTCTCGTTTAGTCTTCAAGAATATAAATCTCTAGGAAGAATTATCATAGTTTAAAAGGCTTAGACAAATAGCAGCTGGTATTGGTTCATGGTCTCCAATTGGTTCCAGACATCCCTGGTTTTGATAAGACTACAAGACAATCCCAGAAATTCCTTGCCTACAGCTTTTGCTAATGCCATTAAATGTAACATTGTGATTACTGATGCTTTTGGAGCTGATTAGATAGTATCCTGTGTGACTGATAAACACTGTAATTTAATTGTTTCTTCAGAATGCCATGTTGTACCCCACTCCCCCTTCTTAGATTATCTTTATTTTAAAATACAACTTCATGCAAATATTTAATGGGGATTTTGAAGAAGACCTAAGCTACACATGGATGCCTGTGCTCAGCCTGTGTTCAATGAGGACAGGATGCTACTCCAGCAGTGCCCAGAACAAGACTTGCTCTGTTCCTGAGCTATTAAAAGTTGACTTGGCTCTGTACCCACAGAGGTGTCATCTTGAAGGGAAGGCATTACCTGAGCTTGTAGCTTTTGGCTTTGTGAAAAGCTGACAACCATGTTTTCATTCTAGCTCAGTGTTGACACAGAGAAAGAGCTCATCTTGCAATCTCCTATTGGAGTTGTCCCACGTGTAAAGCACTGGCAAGCAGAAAAATGCTCTGTGAGAAGCGTCTGAGAGCACAAAGAAAGCAAAAAAAGAAGGGGAAATGATCAAATAAACCCAAGGAAAAAAAGATTATTCTTTCTGGAGTGCAGAGGATGCATGTTCCAAATGTCTGTGATAAGAGATTAGACAAGGCATCTTCATTATGTGTATGTCTGTCCATTGTCACTAGATTTCTGAGAATTGATCTCATGATAAGCTTTTGTAAATTCTCTCTTTTGCTTTTAAAAGTCACTCTTTGAAAGATTTTTAAGTGTACTGCAAATTATAATTTTGCATTCATACCTGTACAAAATAGAATATTGTCTTCCATTTCTTCACCCTACTCACCAACTAAAATTTACCTCTTACTTCCAAGAGTAACTGATGCCACAATTTGTGAGCACATATGTAAGGAAGCTGGACTCGGTAAGGTCTCTGTTGGTTGTAGCACAAACCTTAGCACCGTTTTGTTAACAGGGCCTATTTCACCCTTTCATTGCTTGCTTCTTTGTTCTTGAAAGTAAAATGGAAAAATACTTGTTTAATTCTTGAAATATTTGGCAGCATTATAAGGAAAATGAACTGATTATACGTCTAAATGAGCCTAAAGGGCATAGTCCACCTGAGGTTTTTATATTTGTCAGCTTGTTTCCTGAGTCACAAAGGTGCTTGTCCCAGCCTTGGCTAATCTCAGTGTGAGATGATAACATCCTGTGCACGTGGGGACAGGGAGGTGTGCCTGCAAAAGGTATGAAGCCAACGCTCATTAGAGAAAACGTAATTGACTTTCTCCATGGCCCTAAACCACCTGTTGAACAGGCAACGTGCAGTGCTTGGAGCTGACGTTGGAAGATCAGTATTGTCAGGGGATTTCAGCAGTCTTCAGCACACAGTCTTGGTGTACCTTGACCTTATGGACGTGCCTTTTCTGCCTTCTCATGTATCAGTGTGCTTGCTGCCTTTTTTATTTGTACTACGTATTGGTACTAATGTATGGTGTACATTAATTGTACAACCCGCAGGGCAGATTTTTGCTGCAACTACCAGTATGTAACATGGGGAAATGAAGAGCAAAATTTGACTTTGGTGCAGTGCATAAGAATATGTGTTGAAATAAGTGTGTATGTTTTAAATGAGTGTGTATCTACACAAATACTTAGAATCTGTCATCTAAACCTTGATTCAGATCTTTGTCTAGTAAATTTTTGAGTCTTCACTTTCCTAATTTTACATTGAAACTGGATTAAGTTGTTACATCTTCATGTACCTGTGCTAGATATGTTTTAAGAATTGCATGTTTACATTCCTACTTTTGGTCCAGCGGTTTGTATTGACTCTATATAGCTGGCTTTTGCAGTTTGCCTGAGTGTAATCATGTCTTATGCTATTAGTCAGAGCAAGAACCATGAGTATTGTCCCCTGTTTATGGTTAGAGGAGCCATAGACTTGTAGTAAAGGTTGAACAGAACCTACCACTGGAGCTACTTTGCTTTGCACTATTTGTTAGAGTGGCTGTGCTACTTTGCTTTCAGCCAGGCAGCTACACAATCTAAGCTAAACAAACCAAGACTAATTTTCAGAAAGGGTGGGGTGATGGGAGGGGAGAAAGGGGAAAAAAGGGAAAGGCCTTTGTGAACCACAGAGTTGTGTTTTTATGCAACTGTTTTTGTGGCTATCAAACTACCTGAAGTTCATGGTATGTTCATCTTATCAGTATGTGTTTAAGACCACCAGCTTTGTTTTATTTCAAATCATCTTTTGGGTTGATGTAACACAATATGACTGAATGTGTTTTGGCAGGGAATAACTAATCTAATCCATATACTACCAGATGAAAGCAATTTACTATGGGTTTGGGGAAGAGCTCAAATTTTCAGTGCAGCCCACAAAGACATTTTTCCCCTATTTAATTGTCCCTTTTTATATCTAAACAGATCCAGCAATGGGAACAGAACCTGGAAAAATTTAACATGGACCTTTTCCGAATGCGATGTTACCTATCCAGTTTGCAAGGTGGGGAGCTCCCAAACCCAAAGAGCCTTTTGGCTGCTGCCAGTCGTCCTTCAAAATTGGCACTGGGGAGGCTCGGCATTTTCTCTGTCTCATCCTTCCATGCACTGGTAAGTCTGAGTGCACTTTCATGGGTGTGTTACACCAAAACACCGTGTGCTTAGGTGTGGAATTGTGCTGGGATAATACATAGCTGCACCCACATGCATTGCTCAGACAGCTCTGTTCCCTTCTCACCCTTTCTGCCTGTTCCTTGACTGCAAATAAATTTTCTTTTACAGGATATGGCCATGACTTTGTTTTTTTGGCCCCAAAGGACTCCAGACTTGGAGTCCCTCCTAAAAAGGAAGTATTCTTAGAATAGGCTAAAACTAGAGACAATTCAAAATTATATGTCACTTTTTTTAAGAACTGTGGGCTGTGTTTCTAAAGAAGAATGAGTGAGATCCTCAGCTGCTGTAACCTGTTTGTCACCCCATCAGCTTCAAGGGAAGTACAGCAGTAGCAGGTTCGCCTCTGCTCTTTAACCTTGACAGGGCTGCAAGGCTGATCTTGGCAGAGAGGCCTGGAGCACATTTGCTGCATGTGAAGTCTGAGTAGTAGTACTGAAAGTCCTGTCAGGGAACGTGTTCCTCTCTGCCACTGTTTTATCTGTGTGGTTTGTGCCATTCCTTGTTAATAACTCAATGCCACAGCACATTTAGCTCCTATGTTTGGCAATTTTGAGTGTGTGTTCCTCTAGCAATTTCATATCTGAATGATAGGTTATCATTCTTCTTCAGAGCCTTTTCATTAGCTTCTTTTGTTTTACAGAGCAGTATTTTCTCAGATTCTCCCTTCCTATGACTTTTAATGTTGCCCCATGACAAAAAAATTATTCTGCCACACCACTGGAATACTGAAACAAGCATCACTGCTGAAAGTTTAAAACATTGTCCTTGCACTTTGGCATGTTACATTCAGACGAACTGAAGTAACCCTCATTTGATGCTGCAGGTTGAAATAACTGTCAATATTTTGCTGTTACGAAAGTGATACAGGAAAGTCTGTCTCTGTGTTTAAATAGATCTGCTCCAGGGATGAAGCTGCTCTCAGGAAACGTACTCTGTCTCTGTCGCAAAGGGTTCGAAATAAGAAGGGTTTATTTTCTTCTCTAAAAGGACTGGACACACTGGCAAGAAAAGGAAAAGAAAAGCGACCTTCCATAACTCAGGTATATCTTATTTGCTGGGGATAGCACAGAATGGCTTGTTTCTCCTGGGGTTCATCCTGCAAGGTGTTGTTGGTGCACTGGGTAAAAGACATCTGTCCATCAAACCTGCATCCAAGGTTTCAGTAGGTTTCAGATGCAATGAGATCATCACTTGTGAAGAGTATATATCTAATTTGGGATTTTTTGGTGATAAATAAGACTGATAGATGACAGGTTTTGACCCAGTAATTTAATTACCATCCGCATAAGACCGTCAGGTTGGAATTTATAACCAAACTTCTCTTCTGGAACATTGCAAACGGTTTGGAAGTAGGGTTTCTTTCAAGATAGTCTCTACTCACAGTCCTGAACACAGTGTGTGCTTGTTTGTGACTGGGACTCGGAAGCACTGTTGCAATTCAGTACAGAGTGACATAGGTGAGTCTTCAAGGAAAAAAGAGACTGCTGCAAAGACAGCCGTCTTTGGCATGGCCTCCTAAAGCAACAGACACTGCCTGAAACACACGTTTTTTAGGCCATCAGGAGAAGACTGCTGTCATGCAGGGAGTCAGCTCTCAGCATGGACAGCTGACAAATAATGCCAGACCAGTTTACTGAAGGCTTGGCTCAGGTTTTGTTGCAGTGAGGATAGCCTGCAACCTTCCCTGAAGGCAGCTTTGGCCCGTAGGAAGAATCATAAGACAATACTTTGTTGATGTTCTCAGATTTTATTCCTCCTAGCCACACATGGCCAGAGTTCAGCACAGACTAACCACAGAAGACTCAGGAATCATGGGAACACCACAGTTTCCGGAGCAGGGGACACCTATATCCAGTAGGGAACAGAATAACATCAGGGAGCCTGGAAACCCCATAGACCATGCTTCAACTCCCATGGCCCTTCCCTCGAGGGGGGCACCTCCACAAGGTTTCGTGTGCAGGGTCAGGCTGGCTCTTGGGAGAGGGGCTGTGCTGATGTGTGCCCCCGCTGAAGGGCTGCATTGTGGGTGAAACCACAGCATCTTTTTCTGGAGCTAATGGCCCATGCTCACATTTAGTGCAAGCTCCACACTTTATGAGTGTGTATTTTCTCAGTAAAAGCTCAGTTATATGTGAAACAAAAGTTTGCTGCCTTTTCCCTGAAAAAAAGGTAAATAAGAGCAGAGATACTTCTTGACAGTGAGGCAGAAGTTACAGAGATGCATTCTCACTCAGAACACTAGTGTTTTCACTAGCCTCTGGCATGTCTCCTGTTCTTCCTGCAAAGCAGCGTTTTGTCCATTGTTCATTAAGTAACTTTGTTTCTGTTGCTCCCTGACCCTTGATTTTATTAGTCAAAAAATCTATGATCGGCACTTGAAAATTGGCTGTTCTTGCATGCCTGGTAGTCTGTTGTGGAATATTTAAACAAGCATATCTGTACACATCCTGCAATAGACACAGAGCTGATGCAACAGATTCAATGTTGCAAAATAAGACATTAGGATTTTCTGGTCTAGTGGTTTGTATTTTTAATAGGTAAATATCTATGTATTATACTGGCATTAAACTTCTGCCTGTTACACATTTTAGCATATTGACTGAGATGTGTTAATGTGGTGAAATTGATTAATAAAAATCAAGTCTCTCTTACAAATGAAGGAACTAAGGAGAGATTTTCCCTAGGTCATCCTTTTCACATAATTTCCCCTGTGTTCCCCAGCAGCTGAGTCTGGTCTGCGAGTCCTGAACCTCAATTTCTTTATTAATATGAGCCCTGAGGGAAGGAATGTTATGCCCTTTAGCTCTGTTCCCAGCAGAGCTGATACCTTGCACTGTTTTTAACTGGGTAATACGTCTTTTCATGTGCTTTATAGCCTGTGAAGGGGATTCTGTGGAGCTCAGGGACAGGGAATCTTATATCTGTGGCAAGGAGAAGAGGCTCCTGCTGCCCTCCCAGTGCTTTTCTGAGCAAAGAGAAGGGAGCCCTATCACAGGCAGAGGTGCTCCCAATGCATCTTCACCCTTCTTATTCAAAACCTTGCAGCCAGCTGGCCCAAAAATGTTCTCATTTTCATTGGTGAGCTGGGGTTCTTGATATTTTTTTTTTTTTGTAATTAAACATCCTACAATACAATTAAAGAAATGTAAATGCTGAGTGTTGTCCATAAAAGTGAGGAATTTTTGTGGGCATTGCTTGAAAACTGACCCATGAACCTAGAGGATGGCTGAAAGGAGAGCCACATCCTTGTTCAGGCTTGTGTATATGGACATAATTCTATATCAAAATCAGAATAGGCCTGAGGATGACTCTCTTGTCTCTTCCAGCCAACTGGGTTAAGTAGAGAAGTGGAGGTTGCTTCTCTGCTCATTGTGTTGAGCTGTTTCTGTCAAACAGTAGATTAAAAAAAGTCTTGCTTTCTTGGATTTAAATTCATTTGACTGTAGCTGGTATGTTTTAATCTACAGTACCCTAGCTTCAAAATCAGATGGTATATTCCTGAACATCATTGTGTCAGAGAAGTTTTTAATTTTATCTTGTTTATTTTTATGGCATTAATAAAAAAAAGTTCAGAGTTTCTGTGCTGGGAAGCTTTCATAAACATTAATGAAGTGGCTCAGTCTTCTACAAATCAGTTAATAAAACTGCACTGTAGCAGATGGGGGATGTCTAGGCTCACATTATCCTCAGTTTCTTAAATGCTTATCTGCCTTTTTATGTCTAAATGGTGAACTGTTTTGAGAAATCATAAGCAATAAAATACTTTGATTACATCTGTGGGTGAGACAAGGAAGTTCAGAAGTGGTACCCTTTATTTGCATTGGCAGAACCTGGATTTTGTGTGAAATCTAGAGAGAGTTTGTTTTTGTCTTGGATTATATGAAAGGCTTTTGCTAATACCAAAACCCCCAAAAGCTCAGATATAAGTCTGATATTGACTTGATTTGTTGCCTGCAGAAGAAGTTTAAAAAATGCTATTTAAATTTGCAGTTTAGGAGGGTAATGTTACTACTTGCAAATCTCAGTGTCATACATAAAGTGTATAGATCTATCCGTGTGTTTACGCCAGCCTTATCACCGACATATCTGTATCCATAGCCATTTATTGGATTTTTTAAAATTTAATTAATAAGCCCAGTACCTTTGTGAGATACCAGCAGTTAAATTTCCAAACCATGTGGTCAATGTACATCTCAGGTCCTGCTTTCATCACTTCCAAAGCAGACACAGTAGTCAGCTACTTTCATGACTTAATAGTGTGGGGTTTGGGTCAAATATGCCTTTCAAGCTAAGCTAAAAGTTTCAGTTGATAGTGCCAAGAAAACTGGTTAGAAGAGATGAAAAACTGTAGGGTAGGAGGTTTTAGAAACCAGCAACAATGATTTAAAATCGTCCCTTGAAGTCATGATGAGATTTGTAGCTCTCCCTAGCAGTATCCCAAAAGGTGAAATTTACAATTTCAGTGTAGTGCATAATTTGAAGGTAAATGACTTCAATCTTCTTACTAAATAGTGGACAGGAAAAAACAAGAACATGTTTTATACATATTTAATTCTGCATGTGCATGTAGCTTAAAAGAGAAAATCTGCTTAAATTTTCCTTACATGGAGAGAGTTGTATTTCTTTATTACTTCTAGTCAGAGTAAAACAATAAAAAGTACAAAAACATCTCTGTGGCTTAGAAGGTTGATATATATTTCTTAAATTAGTTTTAATTTTTATTTTTTCAAAGAATTTACCCAAAACAGATAAGAAGTAAAGGTGTTTATTTGTTTTACCTACTTATTTATCTGTGATATTTTCAATAGGTTTTTGATTCAGCAGGAGGACATGGATTTTCTGGTGTGCAGAATTCAGCCAACTCTGCTGAGGTAAGATATGCCAGCTCTCATTCTGCATCATCATGCTTTTGAATTCCTGAATGCATTTCTCTAAGGTAATGATGGGGCTGGTTCAGATACCCCAAAGAGGTTTATAAAATGTATTTATTTTTAGATGACAGGATTAAAATTCTGCTAATGAAACCACTTTAACCACAAGTGTCTGAGCATTCATGGTAGTCTTCAAAAAACAAAGCAAAACCAAACCCCTAGAAGCTTCTTCATGCACTGTTGCATAGTCTGTACACTGTGAGAGAGACTTGGGGCCAAGCTTGTTTGAAAGCATCCTTCACAGTATGGCAAATCATAGGATGGTTGGGATTGGAAGAGACCTTTATAGGTCATCTAGTCCTACCCCCTGCAATAAACAGGAAAATCTTCAACTAGATCAGGCTGCTCAGAGTCCCGTCCAATATTAACTTGATGGTTTCCAGGGATGGGATGAAACCCAAGGTATATTTTTCCCCTTTGTCTGCTTCAACAGAACCTTTGTATTTTGAGTTTGAAGGCAATAAAATCCATGTAAAATCTGTGGACCATCTCATCAGAGAAGTGAGATTTAATATAAAGCTGGAGATTGCCCAAGTAAAGGAGAAGGATGGAGCATCCCTCAGCAGCATTACCCGGTAAATAGCTATGACTGATGTTTTCTGATGCCCAGGAGGAGAAGATCTGCAGCTTTTCCCTGCCTGGCCTCAGTCATGGTCCGTCTCCATTCCTGCAGCCTCCCTGGGGCATAGTGTTGCCATCCTCTGGTCTGGAAGGGCGTCTCCCACTGACAGCAGCTAGTCCTGTAATGTTGTTTTGCCTTCTGAAAGTAACTTCACATTTTGTGTATTCTTTGAAAAAGTGTATTTAAATACCTGAATTCCCTTTGTTAGTTGGCTACTTGCCTGTTATTTCCTGGAGAGAGAAAGTATTTAAACCAAATCCCTCCTCTCTTTTCAAAATAAATTGTAATTATGGGGTTGAAATCAGCTCCTGTAGAGAGCTCTTAGAGAATTCTTCCAGAATGTACCACTGTGTGTGGTGTGCGATGGCATCCATGTCCCATCTCAGAGACAGCAAACACAATTCCTTCCTGTTCAAGCATGCTAAAACATGGAAAGGTTTGCCACATTGGAAGTGACCAAATCTCTTAGGCACAGGCACTGAAGGTTTCTCCTGAAGGACTGTGGCACCAGTCCCTCGGCTGGGTGCCGACTCCGTTGAGGCTGGAAGGTTAACGGAGCTGCCTTGTACAACAGGGTCTGCTGTGGGTCTCCTGTCCTTTGGCCTAACAGGAGCATTTACTCCTCCTGAACCCTTCTGAGGAGACAGAAATGTTTTGAAGGCACTAGGGAGCAGAATGAAATGCTCTCCCTTTGGTGAAGTGTCGGCAAAGGGACAAGGTCTGTCTTCTTGTCCCAGCTCTAGATAAAGCAGCCTTCTCCAAATTCAGGCAGGGGCTCACAGCCCTGTTCCCCAGGTAGAGAGGGACCGTCAGAGGGCAATGTGGCTGCAGGTTTTGGGCCAGGATTTTAAAATCTAGCAGGGTAGTCTTTCAAGACTAGAAAAACCCACACAATTTAGGTGCTGAGCAGAGCTTGGAGTTAGAAAAACAATTTTTTTTATTATTATTTCAACCCTATTTCTGAAACCTTTTTTCAATGAGTATTAAATACAGCGTGGGCATTTTTAAGATCCTGACATTTTGGTGAATCATACAACAGCTCAGAAATGATTCATCATAACTTTGAAAACCGTTACTCTGGCATCAGTGTGGTTTCACTGGCTGATTTAAAATGAAAAAACAAAAACAGCATCAAAACTTTTATAAAATGCTGCCTGCGGAGGGTTGTGAATGACAAATACTGAAGTCTGCCAGGGAAGCTGTATTTTCCCTGAAAAGGATGATAAAACCGGAGGCAAATAGTGGGAGGAAATTCTGAAGTAACCTATTGGTCCTGCAGCAGCCCTGTGGCACAATGTGTGACAGTCTGCAAATCCTGGCACCTCTTTCTGGAAAATTGGATGGGTTGTTATAACTTTATGTGGCAATGAATGAATGAACTATTGTGGAATTAGTCACTGCAGGCATAACAGGAAAAAAAAAATCTCTTTTCATGTCAGATTTTCTGAGACGGAAAATGTGGATGAAGCAATGGTTCCTTGACTGCAGTTAAGGAACACAGTCATGTTTAATAACAGAGGGAGGTTTATCTCAAATTGTATGCTTGAGCATCAGTGTACCTGGCAAGGAAAGGATGTAGCTCACATTGGGTGCAGAGCTTTCTGTCCTGTTAAAAAAGCTTACATCAAAAGGCCTTGAACCTAATTGTCATCACCCTAATCCTCTATGATACGAGGTTATGGGTTTTTCATCTCTGGCAATAGTGAGATTTATTTCAGTTGTGCAGATTTGAAGAGCTACTGTTGCAGTGCAATAACCCATTGTAGTAGTTGCAAACCTCTCTTGCTGAGGCAAGCATAGCATTGGTTTTCCCTGGAGGAAGGCACCAGGGAAATGCAGCTTGACTCATTTGTGCAATCTCTCGCAGCCTCCCTGCATTGCCCCCTTTCTCCTTTCTGTTATTTGCACTGTGGAGGTAGGTCGGGCTTCACTGATTAGCACCAGGCACTTGATTTAGTGCTGTGAGGACTACACTTCCACAGGAATTACCTTCTTCAACATCGCCGGTGTTACGAGCAGGCTGTACCTACAGCTGCCGAGGTCAGACTTCACGTGGCATAGATTTCAGCACTGCGTTAATTGCAGTAGCACAACGTGATTCCTGTTACATATAAGTTGCTGGATTTCAGTAGGATTTCCATTCACCTGTGTTAATTGAAATTTCATGTGCAACTATTTAAAAGGGACAGTTGAACAAGACAGACAAGATTAATGAATAGAATTAGTTCATTAATATTATTCCACCAAACCAGTGTTCCTCTGGCATCACATTATTACTATGCCATACTCTGGGTTGTCCGCAACCTGAATTTCTGCATTGTTTGGTAGTTGTGGGGTAAAATTATGAGGTAAAACTTGGATAGGATTGCTTGCTTCATCATTTTTACAGTCACAGTTGTTATTTGCAAAAACAAAATAATATTGGTCTCTCTGTTGCTACTGACAGATTGTTGTCAATAACTTTGCTGCCTGCAGCAAGGGAAACAGTCCCTGTGCAGTTTTAGCAGCAGCTTTTAATTGCAGTGCACCCCTGGGCTTGTGTCCCGGTGGAGAGGAGGGAGAAATGTGTAATCAAGGGTCTTTATGTAGGCAACAAATCCACCCAGCCCAACAAACAAACCAAATATACTAAGAGAAAACATGGAGGAGGTAGGGACTCCTGAGAGCAGCTCAGGATATCTTAAGATATGCCTTGGATGGAAGTTTTGCCACTTTATGGAGTTATTGTCCTTTTCCAGTGACTGCATGTCCCTTTCCAGTGAATCAAGGGACCCTATCTGCATAAATTTAAATGCATTGATATGAGTATTTAAGTGATGTGCTGAATGGGCTGACCCAAATAATATATGAAACTCCAAATTCTGAACAGTTCTTGGTCTTTCTCTTGTTCTTGTGTGGCTTCCTTTGAAACATACAGCCTGAAGTGCAGTACAGGAGAAAGTGTGAAAGTGAAGGGTGAGAAGGTGACAGGGAATTTGTTTAGGACTGATGTTATTTGATCAAGCGGAGTGGTGTTGGAAAGAGGGAGAATGTGGAGCAATATGGTAAACAGGCAAATACCCTGTGCTGCCAATGGAACACGATGTTCTCAAACTGTAAATAGAATAGGAGCACTTTATTCTTGCTTTGGTCCTTTATTTTGTAATTGTTAGCCTTGCTCCACAGTGCTCTCTGCTGGAATTCTGTTGTCATTTTCTGTCAAAATGACAGTAATTCCATTTATTTATTTATTTACAGAGTTATTTAACATTTACTGGTTAGGTAAAATTGTAGTTGTCAGTTCTTCATAAAAGTTTATTTCCACTGTGATATAACACCAGGTAGGTACATATTTCCACAATGAGTTAAATGAATGATTAGTATGAGATAAAGATGAAATTCCATATTGGGAAAGCACAGCAAGTTCAATCCGAGCTCTAGAAAATCAGGTCTTCAGTAGTGAATGAGAGCAGGTAACAGAACCCTTTCCCTGGCTTGCCATGGGGAAAATACACAGCACTGTGTTTGAATACATAGCCACTGCAAACTGTTAATGTGATTGCACTTTTTTGGGTTTGTTGTTGGGTTTTGTTTGTTTGTTTGTTTGTTTGTTTTGTTTGTTTTGTTTTTAACATCCACGTATGTTATACTTTTCTGTCTTGTTTCCAGCAGCAAGTAGATGATTTTTTGAATGTCTACTGGTCAGTGCCAGAGAGCATCCAGAAGGAGAATGCTTGGGAAACACAGACGTATGTTCATTTCGGTGACGGCCAAGGAGTGGCGCTGACACTCAAGCCAGAGCACAGGGTGGAGGATGTTTTGTCTTTGGCATGCAAGGTACTTATTTTTCGTGCACAGTTGCACTTTGTAAATAGCTGTGGACTTGGGAAGGAGCGTAGTATATCAGTGGATGCGTAAACAGTGAAAACTAATTCACTATCTCACTATTCACTAAAAAATAGTGAAAACTAATTCAGTGATAAGATTATCATTATGTATAATAATACAGTAATGAGATAATATATAATACTAATAATACATAATAAGCATCTCCCTGTCACTGTCTCAAGGCACATTGCTCTCTTTCCTTAGTTGTGGTTTTTATATGTTGTAGCCAAGGCAGCAGAGTTGTGGAAAGGTTTTCAGAAAGTGTTGCTGGAGACGGCACACAGGGGCTACTTCAAGAGCAGTGACAGTGTGCCAGGTAGTCAGCCCTGGGAGTCCCAGCACGTGCCCACTCTGTGTTGTCCTTGCAGCAAATGCCGTAGTTCTGTGCAAATTAATCACAGAGGAGCAACAGGGACTGGTTGAGTTAGAGCCAGGAGATTAAGATATTTAAGACTGCTGTGACAAAGGCAATCATATATGTTCGCTTCTGAAAGGACCTTTCTACTCTTTTAATTAAATACAAGCTCTACTTGCTAATTTCAAAGAGTAAATTCCCTTCTGAAAGCCAGTGCTGGCAATTTGAGAGGGATTGCTATAGATCATGGAACAGAAAATTGAGTCACAGGTTGAAGGTAAGATAGAAATACCAGTTTTAGCTACAAACAAACCACCAGCACCTCTGGAACACTGTTATATACCTGACACTTCTGCCTCCACACATGTCAGTGCTCGAACTTAGCTCTCTAACTTCATGATTCAAATCACTTAAATTATGCTAAACAGCTTTTTGGAAAAAATAACTTTTTACCCCTGAGTTCTGTTTTTTGGATAACTGGTAAATATATTTTATTTACTTCACAAGGGGAAAACAGGAAAAAAAGGTGTCCTGTGCTGGACGAGATATACCTGTAGCTTTTGTCATAGGTTACAGTGAATTTCCATGTGAACTCATTGAACTGGCTTGAAGTTAATGATTTTTGAGGCTTTTAATGAAGGACAGGGCCCAATTTAATGGCTCTTTTCACGTGCTAATATTGGGTGGAGGAGAAAAAAAAAAAAGCTTTTAACAATCCAGACTAAACTACCGTTTTAAAAATCGAAATAAACACTCTGATTTAGGCAAGTCCCAGTGTGTCTCCAGGGCATCATTAAGAGGAAAGTATCTTCTTGTGGCTTCTCCTGGTGAAGACTGAATCCTGGAGAATATGTTTAATGTTTGGCTTTACTTTTAAAAACTTCACTATACCCTGTCAGGCTGAAGGGATTTGTGTGAAACACGACTTGGCCACCAGGTGGCACGGAAGAACCAGAACATTTTGAAGTCCTCACGGTGCCATGCAAGACCCCTAAAAGAGGAAATAAAATTTATAAAAGTAAAATTAAGTTGAAAAGGAAATTCCTTACCTCTCTTACTCTATCACTCTAAAATATTTGTAATTGTAAAGCTGACTTTTAATTTTCATTGTCTGTATCTCATGAAAATTTAGTTTTAAATTCCTTGATTTTTTTTCTTAAATGTTTTTCTGTTTTATTTTGTCTTTCTATTCTGTTTGTAAAGCTTTTCATAAGCATTCTCTAATGCTGAATACTTTCTGCTCATCTGTCCTGGTTCTTTTCCTTCTTACATTTTCATTCTGCTCTGGTGAGTGTAAGGAATCTTTCTTCTTAACAGAAAATGTTTGAATGCTGTGTGGATAAGGCTAAAGTTTGGAAGAGTTGTTAGGATTTTTTTTCCCCCTTCATCCATGCTTTATAAGGTTTATACTTTTCTCATTTCTGTTTTCCATCTGAGGTTTTTTGGATAGCATGTCTACAAAAACTTGTGCATTTGAATTCAATTTTTCAGGATACAGAACACATGTAACTTGTAAACTGTAGAATGCAAAAAAACGTTAAGTTAATTACTAGTTAGTAGAGTTACATTTTGTAAGGGGCAGAGATGTGTTAAAGGGGTTAAATAACCCTCAGGGAGGCTGTCAGTCCTCTTCTTTTGGAAATGTTGCTTCCTCCTGTATTAGAATTGTTGCTCTATTAATATGCTAAAATGAAACGTTTTGTGCCATGGTGTCACCAGTATCCTGATTTTTTCAGACCTTCCTATCAGGGGCTCAGCACTTTCAAGCTAATATCCTTTAGGAATATCCCTATTTCCCTTTGACTTCCTGTTGACACAGGATCTTTGCTTTGACCTCATGTGGTAAAAAAAAAAAATAGGGGAAAGTCTCTGATCGTAGATGAAACCCAGCAATAAAAATAAAATCTAATAAAGGCAGACCCTTAGGGAACCTGCTTGCCTTGCCATCCCCTTTCCTAACTACCCATATGTGCATATACATTTTCTACATCAGAAGCAAAACCTGCTGAGCGGAACTGAATCATTAGAAGTAGTCATGGGAAAAGGTGGTTGTGAGTGTTAAGTTCAAAAGGACAGAAGGCAGTTGTGATATCTTTGGGAACATATATTAGTGCTCAGTTAATTGAATAGCCAAGACATAGTGTTTGTGAAAGGATTTGGAAGGATTGTAAGGCAAAATGGAAATTGCACTTGAACCTTATCTTTTAAGCAATGCATCTAGGTTTGTTTATACTGCAAAAATAGGTAGAAAATTACTTTTTAAGTTTGCTTTTGCATCATTGTAGAAGCTTGTTGTGTTTGTGTGACTTCTCTGTCTTCTAGGATTCTGGAAATAAATAACAAATTCCAAACTCCATTCTTTTTTTTCTTTAGATGAAGCAGCTGGAGCCAAGACACTATGGCCTACAACTCAGAAGATTGGTTGACGAAAATACTGAGTACTGTGCTCCTGAACCATACGAATACATAGTAGACCAGGAAAGTGTGACTCCTTTTAGATAAAGTTTTGTGATGTCTGTAGCTGCAGTTGAGTTATCACCTACAAATATGTGAAATTTAGATCTAAAATAAGGTTTTAAAGCTGTTCTGGGACTGCATTCTGTCATTCTGGTTCACAGTTTTGGGTGGCTAGGCACTGCAAACACTTAATTCAAGAAATGTTTGAAGATTTGAACGAGGCTTTTAGTACAAAAGCAAAGTGTCACCTGGTACTCCAGGGTGGCTTTTTGATCTTTAGCTTTAGTCCCACTAATAGCAGTGATGCTTACACAGTAACACAGTACTCTATGTAAGGACAGCAAGTCTTGATGCAAAGAATATTGTGCTTGTTTCTCATGCTGTATCTGGGGTTTGATGCTTGTATTTTCATAATTTGATGACTTCTGCTTCTGTTCTTTTCTAACAGGTGTATGATGAAATAGAAATTTGTCCATTAAATGTTTATCATGTTCATCTTACGAAGACTGAAAACATAAGTGATTATGGTAAGCTCTCAGGAATTCTTCTTTTTATTCTTCTCATTGCTTACTTTCTCTATTTGGGACATTTTTGTTTCTGAGAGCAGATAGAGCCGTCCTTGATAGCTCAAAGTGTGAGTCTCCAAAGCACTCAATGCATTATAACAAAGACCCAAACTGATTGTTTTACACTGGCAAGTGCATTTCCTATGTTTTGGAAGGCTTCGCTTTCTAATTTTGCTACACTGGCCGAATAATTGAAGCACGGACTTGTCAGAAAACAAATGTCCTTTGCCAGGACTAATATAAGTGCTCTCAGTTAGGCAATGGTCAAGGTCTGCCATTTTATTTTGTAGTGGGATCCTCTTTTGGCACAGTATCAAAAGTATACTTTGGAACAAGTTCTGACAGGCTTTTTGTCCGTGGGAGGTAGTTATGCCTAGGAATAATTAGATACCTTGCCTTGCAAGGATACCTTTGTAAGGCAGCTTTGTGCTGTTCTTTAGCTGCAAGTTGGTTTTAAATTATTATTTTCTGGCCCTTCCCACTCAGGAGTCTGTACAATTTGCTGCTTTATAGTTTCGGTTTCCAGTTTCTGGAATTGTTTAAGACACCTCTATGTCTGATGGACACTCCGCATAACTCTTACTGTCATGGTGAGCTGTACTGTGTTATTGAGATATCATGGAGCTGAGGTAGAAAATACTTTTTTTTGAAATGTAATTTTTTTTACAGCAGAGCATGGCATTTTCTGGGGGTTGAAAAATCTTACTACTTTTAACAGGCCTTACTATGACTGGGAAACCATGTGATAATTTCTGTGTGCTCTGTGGGTGTGTTCTCACAAGAAGAATCTTCCTTCTCATGTAAAGTCTATTAAATACACAAAATAAAAGGGAAATGTTCCAAAGAAAGTTTGTTTGATTTAAACCTCTTTTACTTCAGGCTTTGCTGTCACAGCCCAAGTTGCTGAAAATGAGCATCTCACCCATATCTTTGTAAGTGATGTTCTCCCTGATGGACTGGCATACAAGGAAGGTATTGTATCCTGTTTGTGCTTAAAACTGTTCTTCATTATCTTCTTTGAGTCCAAAAACTTGAAGGAGCTTTAGTAATGCTGTCTGAAACAGTTCTTGACTTTTACTGTTCACAGTTTTATTTTCTGAAGACCATGGAAAGTATGTAATAGTAGGAAAAACACTGTACACAGAGTAACTGGATTATCCTTTCAATGTAGTGGGAAGAGTTCTTGTTCACTCCTTGGAGACAAAGTCTGTGTTCAGCCATCCAACTGAGTGCTTTTGCACAGAGGAACAAACTGGAGAAAGAGTTCATCTCACGCTGGGGAACTTCATGGGGTTGATCAGTTTCCATGACCCATCACTTCCACTTTGCTGGCAAAAGGCCTTCCTCCCCAGAGTAGTTCTCTGCATACATTTCTGTGAGCACCTTCCCACTGTGCTGCTCAGAAACTGTGCCTCTCTTCATCGGCACATGTGAGCATCACGTGGGTTCTGCTCTCTGAAAAATAAACCCAGGGAAATGGAGACAGAGACATTAATTTGCTACCTGATGGTAATGTCTACTTGGTTTTGTTGACTTTGAAAGACAGCACTTGCCACTGTTTAGATTTATATAAAAGCCGATAAAAACTCCATCCTTAGTTGTTGCAGCTTTGTGTGAATAATTTGATCTGTGTTACTAGTGCTTTGTTCTTCACAGATGATAAAATATGTGTAATGGTGCTGTATAGTGATGGTATCTGGTTGTGAGAGGAGCCTCATAATGTTCTTGAAAGCTGTGCTGCTCTCCCACCCACCCAATTCTGTAGCATCTTTAAACAAAACCCACTTGATTGCTGTACTGTGGGTAGCACCTATCAAAGTAAGCAAGCATGAGGTCAATCTGTGTAATTATAGCACAAATAAAGCTCCCATTGGTTCTAATGGACTTGTGGTAGGGTTAGGCTATTTGAATTCAAACAAAAAAGATAAAAGGTGAGTCAGCATAAGGTTTGTGTTGTGACCCTTTTTATATTGTATTACCTTTTTTTTTCTTTCTTTGCTTTTACTTGCTGCCAGGGCTCCGAGTAGGCAACGAAATCCTGAGCATAAATGGAGAGGCTGTGTCTGATCTTGATCTCAGGCAGATGGAGCTACTGTTTTCAGAGAGAAGTGTAATGCTCACAGTGAGAACGAGCCATTGTGGGGCCCAGCAACCCTTATGTGTGTCCTGGTCAGATGGTGACATTTCCAGGGACCCAAAGAGTTTGCTGCCCCCTCCAAACCAGTCACAGCTCCTGGAAGAGTTTCTAGATAACTTCAAAAAGAATACTGCAAATGGTAAGAAATCTGTTAATTCTATTACTTTCACCTCACTTCGAATATCACTGTTTTTAAAAACTCAGTCATGATTAAAATTACATGCTTGCCTTAAAACACAAGTGCAAACTGTTTAATTTCATTTATGCTTAATATCTGTCATTGTTTTCTAGGGAGCAGAAATGGAGCAGAATATGATTATGTCTGCAGGGAAATGATAATATATTAATCTGTTAGTCTGTACTATCCAGTATTATCAAGTGTTCTCTTAACTGTTCTGTGTCATCCTGAGTATCTCCAACACATCCATTTCCCAAGCATCAGTGGCTGAAATGGTGTGATGGCTTTCAGAAGCAGAGTATTGTTCTGTGTTTGCCACGCTTTCTGTGTGGCAAAGTACCGCATTCATTAAGGGTACCTTCAATGCAGTAGTCATCATCGCCTCATGGAGGAGTCATTTAGCTCTGCTCCCATCCAGGGGTATTGTGCTCCCGTTGGGTACAGCGGCCACTGTGTAGAATAAAGCCTATGAAAGAGCTTTTATGGGGATTGTTCTGCTTCTACCTGCTCATATTCCTTGCTCAATGTAGTACCACTGTATTAAACATTGGATGGAGGGTGTATCCTAACAGTGCTGTGTCAGGGCAAGATCCTGATGGGGAGCACCAGGCAGGGAAGGTGCCTATGTGGTAAGGGCTGCTCCTGGATGACATCACAACTCCCCAGCTCCAAGCAGGTGCCAATGCCCACTGCTGGGTTGCCTTTTCAGCTGGCAGTAGAGGTGGCACATAGAGGGACTCTGCCACTCTGGGTGGAGGTGAGCCGTGGGCTCCCTTCCCTTCCTTCATCTGATGTTACTTCACTGGAGAACCACATCTCGTGATACCAGAATACTTGTGAACGTCTGTCTGGAATAGAAAGTATGTGGGGCTTTGCTCCCCTCTCTTCCCACGCCTTGACTATTTTTCAAACAAGATAGAAGCAAATTTAACTAGATTTTCAATGTAAAAGGTGCAGTTTCCTCACTCTGCCTCTGGAGGATGCTAGTAAAATTCTGCAGAAAAGCTAGCCAGGATGCAGCACTGTGTGAAGGGAGCTGCAAGAGATACAAAAAGAGATCGCTGATTTTTGCATATAATTATGATGGCGAGTGTTTTCTGATTGGAATTTTTTTCGTAATTAAAAATGGGAAAAGAGAAAGAATCACATAGGAGAAGTTGTTAGAATAGATTTAATTATAAAGCAATTTTATTAGGTCATCTTTTGAAATTAAAAGAAATCTGAATACAAGATTTGTGATTCAGTAAGTAGCATCTCTCTCAGGGGCCTTATTTCAATTTAAAATGCCATTAAATTGACTAGTGGCACATAAAAGTTAGTGTCATAAACCAAAAATTATGATAGAGCTAATTAATTACATAATTATATCAGGGCTATCATCCAGCTTGTTGGCTTGATATCATAGGCCAGCATTACCTCGAGTATTCAGTGTAATAAATGTCTGTGTCCATTCACTAGATTCCTCATTCCTCTGGGATAAATTTGCAACCTGTGCAAATATTCCATTATAATAGAAAATTACTGTAGTATGTATTATACTTTAAGCACCAGTGGATAAAGGGACATAGTATATTTGCTTTTCTGCTTAAAAGCAGTTAAGGAAGATTTATTTTATTCTGAAAGGGAACAAATAGTTCTAAATTAAGCTTCGTGAGAAGAACTTTTATGTTAATTGAATTCAGTGCTTAGTGTCTGATCACCTGATCAGTTCAAATGGAAACAGAAGAAAATGGCATTACTTTGAATTAATAGACAATCATAAAGGGTTTAACTGTTCTGTGTCCTGTTACTCACTCAGGAATTGTGTAAGATTTTAGATTAGCAGAGGGGGTATTTAATGATCCAAGAGGGGATTTTGAGGCCAAGGACTCTCAAATTCATATCTAGTCTTTAGGAAATTCATAGAATCACTAAGGCTTAAAAGACCTTAAAGGTCTTTGAGTCCAACCTATGACCAAACACCACCGTGTCAACCAAACCATAGCACTCAGTGCCACATCCAGTTGTTCCTTGAACACTTCCAGGGATGGTGACTCTACCACATCCCTGAGCAGCCCGTTCCAATGCTTAACCACCCTTTCAGTGGAGAAATACTTCCTCAAGTCCAACCTGAACATTCCCTGGTGCAGCTTGAGGCCATTTCCTCTTGCCTTGTTACTTGTTCTCTGGGCAAAGCAGCTGACTCCCACCTGGCTACACCCTCCTTTCGGGGAGTTGTAGAGAGCGACAAAGTCTCCTCTGGGCCTTCTTTTCTCCAGGCTAAACACCCCCAGCTCCTCATATGACTCTTTCTCCAGACCCTTCCCCAGCTCTGTTGCCCTTCTCTGGACTCGCTCCAGCACCTCAATGTCCTTCTTGTAGTGAGGGGCCCAGAACTGGACACAGCACTCGAGGTGCAGCCTCACCAGTGCCGAGTACAGACAGGACAATCACTGCCCTGGTCCTGCTGGCCACACTGTTTCTGACACAGGCCAGGATGCCATCGGCTTTCTTGGCCACCCAGGCACAGCTAGTTCACGTTCAGCTGCTGTTGGCCAGCACCCCCAGGTCCTTTTCCCGGTGCCAGTTTCCAGCCACTCTTCTGCAAGCCTGTAGCTCTGCATGGGGTTGTTGTGACCCAAGTGCAGGACCCAGCACTTGGTCTTGTTGAACCTCACACCACTTGGCCCATTGATCCAACCTGTCCAGATCCCTCTGGAGAGCCTTTCTGCCCTCCAGCAGCTCAACACTTCCACCCAATCTGGTATCACCTGCAAACTGACTGAGGGGGCATTTGATTCCCTTCTCCAGAT
The DNA here is from genome assembly GCA_013397175.1 of Platysteira castanea. NCBI lineage: Eukaryota > Metazoa > Chordata > Aves > Passeriformes > Platysteira > Platysteira castanea. The sequence continues at coordinate 61,658 of VYXC01009561.1, forward strand.
CATTGATAAAGACATTAGACAGGACTGGCCCCAGCAGTGCGCCCAGAGGAACACCACCTGTGACTGGCCTACAGCTGGATGTAACTCCCTTCACCACGGCTCTCTGGGCCCAGCCATCCTGTCACTTTTTAACCCAGTGAAGAGAGCACCCGTCCAAGCCATGGGTGGCAGTTCCTCCAGGAGAATGCTGTGGGAAACGGTATCAGAGGCTTTACTGAAAGCCAGGTTGGCTATGTCCACAGCCTTTCCCTCACCCACTGGTTGGGTCACCTGGTCATAAAAGGAGATCAGGTTGTTCAAGCAGGACCTGCCTTTCCTAAGCCTGTGCTGGCTGGGCCTGGTCGCCTGGTTGTCCTGTTTAATACTGTTCTGTCTGCTTGGGTAGAGTTGAGTGAGTCACGCTTAAGACCACAGTTTTCAAAAATAATTTCTAACATTTGCTTGTCTGTGTTGAATCTGTTTTTCTGAAGTAGCACCTTTGAAAGTCAGTTAGTGCTGGAGGAGGGGACCTTTTTAAAAAAATCAAGCTCAATTTGGCCGAAGGTACATACTGGGAATTGAGAAACTTCAGTGTTTCTTCTGTTACCTCCCTCTTTTTAGAAATTAACTCTGTGTTTTCTAGATTGCTATGAGGATTAATGAGCTAAAATTAACAAAGTGCTTAGAAAATGCAAATTTTCAGCACTGAGTCACACACTAATGCTCTGCCAAGTGCTTGGCGATGACCACCACGCAAAAGCAAAACAGAACTTAAAATCACTGGCTTCATATAACTTGGATGGTAGTAGTTTGTCCACATTTGTTTACAGTTTTGTAACTGTTTGTCATAACTCTGATGAATGCCTTTTCCTATATATTCTGCTGTGTTGAGGATACCCGTGGCAAACTCTGGCATTTTCTCTGTACAGAAGGGAAGTGATTGACTTTCTCCAAAGCCACTAATTCTCCAACTCCTAAAAATTATTCCCAGGGAATTTTCTGTGAGAGTGATTCATTTTCTCCAAGAGATTGTTGTACCCTTGTAGCTGTATTTTGGACCCGCTCTGGTTGTATCATTTCATCTCCCACATGGCACCACTATGTTCCTGCTGCTTAGCTGCTTGGCAAGTAATAAGCTTATCCTGGAAAAGAAATGAGATGAAATACTTCTAAAAAATGCACTCATAAATGTGGAAAACCAAATAATAGAGCAACTAAATTTGCTCCAAGCTCCAGTGCTAAGGAAATTAAAGAAATACTTATGTAGAATTAAAAAATGAGGAAATTGGACTGAAATTCTTACAGCTGTGGAGAAAAAAAAAAAACAAACCAAAGCATCAAAGCCTCATTTTAAGATGGTATGGATATTTGAAGAATAAACAACAGAGAAGGCACAGGAATTGAAAACTCTATATTTAGGGCAATGCTGTGTGGGTTTATGGTATATCTATAGATATACGGTATCTATGGTAGGAGGCAGGAGGTAGAAGCATTAGTAGGTGTGAAAACCCATTGCAGAATGTGAGTTGCTGTCAGAGTTGGGCAATTTTTCTTTTTCCTCAGCAAGTGTGTTTTTGCCAAAAAAAAGCGTTTGTTTTTGGTTAGCTGACACCGTTGAAATCAACCCTGATTTTTAAATAGAACTCTGTGATTAAAAGCCAAAAAAAAAAAAAAAGGTGGGGGATGGCAGGTTGGATATGCTTTAACAAGTTTCCATGATGAAACACTTTCATCTATGAGGGTTAGAAAATTAAATGGGAAAGAAGCCACTTAAAAAAAAAAGTAAAAAGTGAAAAATAAATGGACATATTGTTCTTGTGCTCCGTGTGGTACTCCTCACCTGTAAGGTAGGGTGCTTACCTTCTGTGCAGGGTCTGGGTTCCTGTCTGGCCCATCTTTCTGGAAGTGTAGTCCCAGGAGCAGTGAAGAAGTCTTGGGTGCTGCTGACAAGGAGGAGGCTTGCTCCTCCCCCTCTTCCTCTAGCCCCATAGCACTCCTCCCACCCCTGTGCTGGCAGCAGCATTTGCTGCAGCCCCTGCAGCTAATCAAAGAGAAATCTTTCTCCCCAGCCCCCGCACACTCAGAGAGTTGAACTGATGGGTGCAGAGTTCTGACAAAGGCCAAAGCCAGGTAAGGAGGAGGAGGAGCAGGGAGCAGGCAGGTGCCAGGGGAGAGCTGGTTGCAAGGAGAGTTACTCTGAGGCAGCAAGTTGTCTTTCAGCTGAGCTGCCCACAGAGCACTGCTGTAGCCACTTTGGAGCAAGGGTTTTGCCCTCTGCTTTCCCTCCTCTTGCACTAATGCCTGGGCAGCAGTGTAGTCTGGGACATGCCGGTTTGAGTCACTCCTGCTGAAGCTGTTTCTTGCTGTGTAAGGCACGGCTGGAGTCAGGGAGGGAGAGAGTCATGCTTTTTGACAAATGGCTGGGCTGTGTGCTGGAGAGGAACAATTACATTTTAGCTCCTGATCTGGTAAACATTGAGATATTTTTGCAAAGTGTCCGTGCTTCAGGAGGAGGATCAGTGGTTTCAACCCTCACGTGGAAAGTGGCTCTTCTGTTTACCAAGACATGTGCAGCTTCTGATTTTAATCTTAGTAAGCACCCACAAAAGCAAAGCACATCAGTTGGCCAGAAGTTTGATTTTTATATGACTAAATTATTGTTTAAAAAGCGCTCTTGATCATAACAACTGGTTTTGATTCAATTCCAAAGTACTTCCTGTTTCCAATGCTTTGCTGGGTATCCTAGATGCCTCTGTAAAGTGTAATTACAACTCATTGCTTTTCCAGAAAACTTTGCTCCATTCAGCTTTGTCAGATACCACCAAGTTGAGGGAGGAAAAGGAAGACAGAGGTTAGCTCTGCTGCCAGCTGTGTCTCTGCATGCAACTGTGCACACCTTTCCAGGTAGCACCCCTACATCCTCTTCCAGCCCCAACCTACCCTGAATATCAGGGTTTGAAAGACCTTTGTGTCATTCTTAAGAGAAGAGATAAAGTTAGGATGATGTTGACACTAATGTGGCCTCTAGTTCTGACCTGGGGGCTGTGCCTGGACCACTGGCTCAGACCACTCTGCTTCTTGTGTTCGTAGTTTTTCGTAAATGTCTTTCATGTATTGCTGAAAGCATTTCATAAACTAAAATGAAACTAAAACATGACTGAAAAGTATTTCTAAAATAACTTCTACTTTTAGTTCTGCCCTAATCAGGTCCTGTTTGTTTGCCTAGCTGTTGTTTCAATGTATAAATTATCTTCATTGTTCTGTAGGGCATCTCCTTCCTTGTACTTTATGTGTGAGGTGTCAAAGAAATCTGTTTTTATTCTTTCACAGGAAATTCCTTTGAGCTCAGAAGAGGTGAATGTTGCTTCTTAGCTTCTGGAGTCCCAAGGACACCTACACGCCTGTTAGATATGGGCCCTGATCTCTGTTAGTTGTGCAGGACTGCATACATTTCTCCTTCTTGCCTGGTGGATCTAATACCAAGTATCTGATGGTTTTGTGTGGTGTGAGGCAACATACTAGGAAATCCCCTTTGTAACACAGACATGCAGTTGTCTATGGAGCATGACTGCTTATCTGCCTGATGATAGATGACTCTTCTGGGCTTTCTTACGTATTACCCAATTCAGCAGGAAACCACATAGATGTGATAGAACATGCTCGTCAGAGCAAGCTGAAGGGGCGGGCTGTGTATTGACAGTAGTCTCGGACAGCTGTGCTGGGTTGGTTCCTGCTCCAGCTGTTTGTGTGCTGTTAACACAGGTGTCTTTGTCCTGCGCTCTTGTGAATTGCTGGGAAGACTTAGGTCTGACCTGTGACAATACCTGGGGCTGTAGCAATGTAGAGATTAATTCAGAGAACGCATTTGTCTCTCTAGAAACTGGATCCATTGGAGCACTTGTTGCCTACTGCATGTTTTGCAATACAAGTGTTTCCCAAGAGTGGCAGTTTAATGAGCTCTTGCTGGCAGTTGACAAACTGTCCTGTTGGCTTTCTGCTAGGTGTGTGTGCAGCAAATTAAAAGATTGCCAATGCTATAAAATGGGACAGCCTAAATGCTCTTCGTTTTGCTTTTCTACTGAAAGAGCATTCTGTTCTGCTTTGCTAAATGCTGCTATGATTTAATCCCTGTGAAGTCAGTGGGACAAATTGTTGGGATTTTTTTCCTGGTGTAAACTTCATTAAACTCTGTATAGCTGCACCTTCTGGCTCAGTGATATGTAGGCATAAATCATCATATTGCCCTTCCTACTGAATTCTGTAGAGTGACAATATGGATAGCAAGGAGGTTTATTAATTATGATAAAGTTAGAGACATCCACATATAGACTAGTGCCGTAGGCATGATTTAAAACACATCAAACAGCAGATGTTCTGTGTTTCACAGAGGTAAGGTAGGTTGAGCAGTGATAAAAACTGTCTAAGCTAGCCACAAACTCTTGCTAAATTATAGAGTAACTTTTTCTCCCCTTTTTCCTTTCTGTTTTCATTACTTTTGCACCCATAAATCTGAGATGGAGAAGAAAATGTACCACGGAGGTGGTGTACTTGGAACCTGGGCAGGGGTAGCTCCATTTTCTTTCCAGCTCTCCTTGGTGCAAGCGACCTCTGAGGGTAGCCGAAGTCATCCCATGTGAGCAATCCTGCAGGAGCAGCAAAAACAAGGAGAGGGACCCCTGGCAGCACCCCTGCGTGTCCGGCAGCTGTAGCCTGGAAGGACCCAGTGGCAGCAGTGGGTTGCAGCCTTTGCTGACTCGGGGAGGATGGTGGTGTAGAGGACCCAGCTTGGGCTCTGCTGTGTCTTCCTCCTCCGTACTGCAGCCACACATCTCCAGCTGTTGAACTGGAATAAAAGGGTGATGCACTAGCTGTGGCTGGCGCTGGCCTCCAGTGAGACTGTATGGAAGAAGACATTTGTTATGCACTTAGGAAACAAAGGCATTTATGTAACAGTCTGAGAAGCTGGTGTGAAGTGTTAAGCTTAAAACTGGAAAGCCTGAACAGCTGCGCGACTGGCAGACACTTGGGCAGAGAAAATTTAGAATGTTAAATAACTGTGTAGAAACTTACCACTGAGGTGCAGGGGCTAATCAGGCATTGCTGCAGAAGTGCAGGCAGCTATTTCCCATTGTGTTGCTAATTTGTACCTCCTATTGATTACTGAATTAGCTAATGAGTCAAATTACTTTGCCTCACCACGGGCTGTTAATGGACAAAGGAATATAAAGGACTCTGCTCCAGCTTCAAAATGGATGTTTCTGTAGATATTTCAAAAAAAAAAAAAAAAAAAAAAAAAGAAATATAAGAAAGCATAAAGCAGCCTATAGAAAGTCAAACTTGCTCAAGTAGGTGGCTGATTGGAGCGAAGCCACTCTTCAGCACGTCACCCAAAATGTCTTAAGAAAGCTGTATGATACAAGAATATTTGCATGAACATACTGCCTTTTTCTGTGCTTGAAAATGTGGAATGTTAAAAGAAGTGTCACTTTCCTCACTGAAGGGTGAGAGCAAAGGAGAAAGACTTGTCCTGCTTGATCATTTCAGATCCTAGCCAGAACTAGGAATTTCTCTTTGTCTAGGCAGTATCACATATGCAGAAAGAAGCAGCCTGGTTGCACTGTACATTGGGAAGCAGGTAAAGCACCTTCTGATGTTTCACAGTTTGGTCCCTGAAGCCAAAGCATATGGAAGAGAGGGCCATGAAGGGAGTCTTCTTGGCTGGTCTGTAATTGCATGTCTTGTTTGGTAACAATTAGTCTAGTTAGTGACAGGCATCTAGGAATTCTGTGTTTAAGAATCCTGTCTAGGAAGTCTGATGTTATGACAGCTGTATGCGAATTTTCTTTCCAGATTTTAACATATGGAAAGGATTCCTGAATGAGTTTCTAGCTACACCAAGGAGTCAGCTGTTAAAACCTTGAAGTTAAGTGAGACTATACCTTCTAGCCAGTCCCAAAATAGTTTACAAAACACCCAGACCACCAAAAAGTGATAAAAGCCAAAATATCTTACAGAGGTTTAATAATTTCTGAATTACTAAATTCTGTTAATTTTCCTTGTGTTTTTCTAACGCATTCAGTCTTCTAGAAACTTAAGTTATTTGTACTAGTAGATTCAAGTCACAATAATTTCACAATGAGAATTTGAGCTAGTTGTTATCTGAAGTTAGTTCAAAGGCTTTCAGAAGAACTTGAAAATTTCCTAGGCGAAAAGAGGAAGGTGGTTTTGAATTGATAATAAATTTAGTGTTTCACTATCTTTTTAACTGTTGGTTAAAGTAGCATGAAAGCTGTAAACCACTGTACAGCTAATAACCACAATTACTGCCTGCAAATAAATTTGGATTTACTCCAGCATTGGAGTGAAGGCTGTGAGTACCAGCTGTGGGGAAAAAAAAGTGGAATGGCACTGTGCAGTAGCTAAAAACTTAGCATAAATTCCATGAATTGAGGTAACATGAACACTCAAATCTAAAAACTTAATTGGAGATTAATAAGAATCTGCACTTAGGGTCCACGGTACCTCAATCTCTTGTCCAGATCCATGGAGAACTTCAGTGAAGATAAAAAAAGTGAATCAAATTGCTTTGGCTTTCAGCTTGAAGTGGTAGAGAAGATGATGTGTTTCAATAGGTATTTCTCATCTGTGGCTGCAATCTACCCACCTTCTCTTAGAGATCTCTTTTCTTAATACAGAAGTTACCTAGAGACAGTTTTCAGCCTAGAAATCAAATGTGGCCATAAAAACTCCTCATGAATAAGCTCAGTGTGTAGCAGCCATTTTTCATATGTTGAGGCTTGTACTAGTAGGATGTAAGAATGCAAAAAAATTTATTTGTTTATTTATTTGCTACTATGACATGCAGAGGAAATAGATGAATAGCTTGAGGTAAATCAGGACTTTTCAGTCCACTTGTCCTAGGTAGAAATTAGGTCTCCACTTGTTACCTGAGCTGAACCATTCTTGTGTCATAGTCTTTGAATTTTTCTTTAGCTGACTTATCACCAAATTTCTAATAATCGTTCTCTGGCCAAAGACTGCTTTTCTTTGAAGGCATTGAAGAATTCTATGTCTTCAAACACCTCTTGATGTTCACCCAGACCTGGGCCTTCATGATGGAAACCCTGGAGCGGCAACTGCAGTGTCCTTTTTTATCACAACTTTACTAAACTTGCCTAGGTGTATCCCCTTACTTCATCTTCTAGATCCTCCTCACTTTTACTGGCAATTTTTCCAGTGCAAATGGCCACTGTAGGTCAGTTAATGACTCTTCCATGGACTCTTCTATTGCTTTTCTTCTTCCTGACCATAGTTCTTGTGTTCTTTGCAACCTAGACAGAAATCTAAAGGGCTGTACAGATTGTGTGGGCTCTGTCATATACACCAACTGCTGGGTGCCCCTTCCGTGCTGATCCCGGGGGATAACATGAGCTAAAGAACTGAAAGGTCTTATTCTCACATAAGCAAGACATACGGGTTATTCATAGCTGAACTAATGAACTCAGAACCCTTCATCTCTCTGGTGAAACTTGGATGCCTTCTTTAACAGAGATTGTGAGAATGTCTCTTGAAAGCCATTCAATAAATTCCTTTGGATCAACTGTTACTTTTTGAAAGATATTTCTTGATGTTTTTCAGAAAAGGAAAGGGTACAGAAGGAAATGCTTACAGATCTATTTTTTCAACTTCATTACAAAAGAGTAAATATACTGTCGAAAACCTGAAATATATTTAGTTGTATCAAACCAAAAGAAATAAGCACTCTCATGCTACCTGCCAGGCTGAACTGTTTACCTGAAGTTATGAGTACTGGTCTCTGAGGGAGCATTTGTAGAGCTCATTATGCTGATACTTCTCTTCTCCAGGCAATGCTGGAATGGTTCACCTACCACTCCCTGTTTTTCAGTAAGTCTGAAGGCATGAAGACCACCAAAGCTTTGTTCCTTTCTGAGAGCTGGCTCAGACCGCGGTATTATTTGCACCAGGGATTTTGGAAATATTTGTTATCTCCTCTTGGAAGTTTACTTTTCTCTTGATAGTAACATTGGCTAGAAGAATATGAGAACTGTAAGCTTGTCATAATTAACTGATCAGTCTGGAGAATTTGCGCAACAATGAAAAATGCAGCTTTCCATACACCTGGCTTAACTTTATTATCCAAATGTAATATCTCATTTCAAGATAAACCATGCAGCTGTGTTATGGAAGCTCTCTGTAATGGGGAGGGGAGAATATCCTACATGCTGAAGATCAGCTGTGTTGTGTTTTATTGGCAGTTTCTAGAACATTTGGGAATTAGTGAAAATATTGAATACATTCTTTCCTAGTGGACAGTCTGGACCTCCTGCAATCCTTTATAATTGTGGATCCTATTTTTCTTCAAGCTAAAATTCATATTTCTATTCTCAGAAGTAAGTTGATGCCCACTTTATTGCTGTTTTGCATCATCTGTCTGAAATCACTGGACAATACCAGTGTTTAAAAATGATGTCGGTTGCTCAGATGTGAGGTCAGGATATCAGTCTTTTACAGACTAGGCCAAGCCCATCACAACTGCTTGAGTGCCACCCTATCTACAGCATCTAACTACTCCAGATTAAAAACTGCAGCAGAGAGGACAGGAAGTGACAGTCCTCTTTCCCTTTCATGTGCCAGAGAACTACAAACAAGAAAAAGATCAGTTTGTTGCTGTGGAGTTGTTAATGAACTTCAGAGCTGGAGTCAGCAAGAAACTGGGGTAGGACAAGTGTCGGGGCTCATAACCCATGTGCACTTGTGATATGAATGTTCTCTTAGTCATAAACATTCTTTGCTGGGATCTTTAAGCGCCAGTATAAATGAAACTTAAAGTATTTCTTGTGCTCTACTGAACAGACAGAGGCTTCTGGCCATTTTTACCTGTGTACCTGTATTATGTATATATGTATCTGTATAATATTTGTGCTATGCTGGTGATAGACAAACTGAGGACGGGAAGGAATTTCCAGTCTCAGCATGTCCAATCCTCTATTAGTTACGGATTTGGACAACCCTACTGATACATTTGTACTGTTCCATTTTAAAATAGATTTTTTGCATTCTTTGAGCCTAGGTAAGTCTGTTCCAGAAAACTATTCATGTGGTGGTTGAAATCCAGTCTTCTAATTGCCAGCATAAACATATTCCTGGCCAGTGTAATGACTGATCAGTATCTGCTGGCCTTGGCCATTGCTTAAGTAGCTGTAGCTCACAAATACGTTGTCAACCCTTTCTCCACACTTTCACGCTTTCCTTTCATGTTTCCAACTCATGAGTCACAGCTTATAGAAACAATGGTTCTTACAGGTCCCTGAAACTTTCTTCCACGTAGTTTCATTCTAGGACTTCAGCTTCATCTTCAAGGTCATCCAGACCTCCTTTATGCATCTCCAGTCATGCTCCTAATTAATGCTCTGTATTAGCTTTGAATGATTAGAGTATTTAATTGGAGTACTTCCTATTGTACTTTCTTTGCTGAGACAAATAATGAAAATATCAAATAAAATTACTCCCCAAACCCACCTTGGACAAAATCTACAAACTAGCCTTTCCTAGGCCTAGGAGTTCATTCAGACAAATCTATTCTTATCTTACCTGCTAGCCAGTTCTGTCTTGTTTTAATTCCTATCCTTTTCATTTTGGCTAACAATTTCCCTTGGGATATTATAAATGTTTCTTTTTTCTTTTTTCTTTTTTTTTAAACTCAGTTTTCAGAAGGCTAGATTTATCCTACATTTTTGTCTTTAAAAAAATCTTTTATTAAACATGATGTCAGAATAGTTTGACACAATCTGCGTACAATGTATGTATGTAATATTCCATTTATCTCCATATTTTTCATTTTTCTTTCCTTGAATTGATAGTGAAAGCCTAAGGTTACTACATAGGTTACAGATCTGTATTTTCCAACATTAGATGACCCCAACATTCTCATTCTTTCTTTAAACATAGCTATTGGATGTTATTCACCAGCTATATAGCCTCATCCTCTTTTCCCCATCATCATTTGAATAATTTATTAAAATCCTCGCTCCTGAGTTTCAGTTTCATATGCCAGGTTTTGTATGTTGAGAGTTAAAGTTTAGTCCTCTGCTGAGCTGCTTGAGTGCAGCGTGGCTTGCACCCACCTCAGATACGGTCATTTCCTGGTCATTGATTGCTGTCCTGCCTTACTCATCCTTGTTGATTACAGACATATTTCAGCCTGGTTCAGCCAAGCCCTATGGGACTGGTTTTACCATGGCCTTTAGAGTCAGATTCTGTTTGTGTAGTGAATGTTTGATGATGTGGTAAGTGGATTAGGTGAAGTCAGGGATACCAGGAAAAACTCACAGCTACTGTTAATCAAGCATCTTACCTGAGCTGGCTCACACCCAGATGCAGTTCCCTCGCCTGAATCTGACAAAACATGTGACTTCATCTCTCTCGCCCTTTCTGTCCTACAGCTGAGGATAGTTACCAAGTAGTGCACAGAGCTGCTGCTCCTCACAGATCTTAAAACGATGCCCTGCAGTGGTCTTAGTTTGTCTTGGAGTGAGAGACTGAGTACATTTAATTTTTCTGTGTTGTCTTCTCATGTAGATGTAGAAGGAATTTTTAAATTCAATTTATCACTGTCTTTGGAATGGCAGGTGGAAACACACCTTCTTGCCATAGTTTGAAAAAAGAGGTGGTTACACCACCTACACAGTGCTTGACATTTGATAACACTTGACATGCTTGTGATGGTTATTTGGCATTTTTGTAAATTAGTGAGAACAGTCTGAAACGGAACAAGTTCTGATGCATTATGAAAAGAGGATCATAAATAAAGGAACAGGATCCTCAGCTCTCTCCTCATGATGATTTTGCCTTTGCAGTGAGCAGCTAAACTGGTAAGAGCATCTCTGACTTGAAAATAATTAAGGCTTCTTTGTTAATTAAACAGAAGAAGAGAGATAAGTGACATTTGCATTTGCTGATGGCTTCTTTATGGTAAATGAATTGCCGGATGGTCGATGTTGATGTTTTCCAGTTGATTTCCTTTGGATTCTTGGCTGGGATTTTAGCAGAGATTATTATTGTCTCACACATCTGCTAGAGGATGTGTTTCCATTGTACCTCACTGCTCTCAAACACATGAATAACTTCCACATTCACCACTTGTACGTGTATCACTGCATCAACATGAGAAGAAACATTCCCGTAGGCGTACAGAGCTCTTGGATATGCTACGGGTGTTTGTTTTTCAAACCGACTGTCCCATCTGTGTGCTCTGTGCCTACTTCTAATTGAATGTTGAGCAGTGAGGAACATGACTTAAGAAGTGTGCTTCCTCTCAGTTTTTAGTGATTTGACTGTAACTTCTCTTGAAAGATTGAGTTACTTACCTGCCTGCCAGCAAGACACAACATTGCAGGAGTAATGGCATTCTTTGGTGATGCTGTGGGTAGCTAAAGGTACTGAATGTGATCTTAGTACTTGGTCGTTCATTGCTGGAAACCAAGAAAAATGCGTAGTATGCATTTCATGTGATGCAGTTTAAGCTTTTCACATAGAGGCACTCTTTCCCCCCAGTGCTTTCCTGGGAATTCTAGCATTTATCTGCTGTTGCTACTCTTCTTGTTTGCAACAAGCTGATTGTGTTGGGTTTGTGTGGCAAGTTTTTGGTACCAGGGGGCTACAGGGGTGGCTTCTGTGAGAAGCTTCTAGCAGCTTCCCAGTGCCAGCTGGCTCCAGTATGGACTCACCACTGGCCAAGGCTGAGCCCATCAGCAGTGGTTGTGGTAGCTCCTCTGGGATAACGTATTTAAGAAGCGGGGAAAAAACCTGCATGATTGCAGCTGGAGAGAGGAGTGAGAATGTCTGACAAAGACAACTCTGCAGACACCAATGTCAGTGAAGAAGGAAGGGCCGGGATGTGCTCTGGGTGCTGGAGCAGACCTTGCAGCCCTTGGTGCAGACCATGGTGAGGCAGCTGTTCCCCTGCAGCTCACAGAGATCCATAGGAGAGCAGAGATCCACTTGCAGCCTGTGGAAGACCCACACCAGATTGATGCCTGAAGGAGGCTGTGACCCCATGGGAAGCTCACACTGGAGCAGGTTTGCTGGTTGGATTTGTGACCCTGCAGGAGACCCACCCTGGAGCAGTTTGTTCCAGAAGGCCTGCACCCTGTGTGAGGGACCCATGCTGGAGCAGTTCCTGAAGAACTGTGGCCCATGGGAAGGAGTCATGCTGTCAGAGTTCAAGGAGGACTGTCTCCCATGGGATAACTCAACACCAGAGCATAGGAAGAGTGTGAGGACCCCTCCCCATGAGGAGGAAAGAGCAGCAGAGACAGTGTGTGATGAACTGACCACAACCCCCTGTTCCCAGATGCCCTATGCAGCTCAGGGGAAGGAGGGAGAGAAAATTGGAAATAAAGTTAAGTCTGGGAAGAAGAGAGGGGTTGGGAGAAGGTGTTTTTAAGATTTGGGTTTATTTCTCATTATCCTACTCTGATTAGATTAGTAATAAATTAAACTAATTTTCCCAAGTCAAGTCTGTTTTGCCTGTGAAGGTGACTGGTGAATGATTTCTCCCTGTGCTTGTCTCAACCCATGACCCTTTCAGAATATTTCTTTCCCCTGCTCCGCTGAGGAGGGGAGTGATAGAGCTGCTTTGGTGAACACTTGGTGTCCAGCCAGGGTCAACCCACCTTAGTATTTTCGTGTCTGGAGACACTCCTGTTTGCCAGACCGGAAAAAAGTATTTGCCTCAGAGGTTCCTGTATCGCAGCTGTAAACCATAAACATTTCAACTCACCAGGCGTGGATGTGTGTGTGTAAATAGGACAGAGAGGTGTATTGCAGCAGAGAAAAATCATGTTAAAAGATTTAAACGATGTTTTGTTTAACTCACTATTATCAGTCCCATTTTTCTTCCAGACAGGTTTATCACAAGTATGGCAGTAGAATAAATCAAATGTGCTACTGTAATGGAGCTGTATGGGCAGATTTAGCCATGATACACTCACCATTTGCTATGCTGGAAAGCCTCACAAGCAATGTTTTCAGTGAAGTATTCTATGTTTTCTTTAAGTAGAGAGAAACATAATTCTAGTAACATCACAGATGTTTTGTTGTTTTGGGTT
>VYXC01009561.1:74805-136820 GCA_013397175.1 Platysteira castanea
TATAATAATGATAAAAATAAGCCTGGAAGTGCTGATTTGACATGAATTTCAACGATTTTTAGGAACATAGATCTCTTTCCATACTTTTCGATCCTCATTCCTAGCAAAGAACCAGAATATAATATACTGAAACAAATTTGTACTTGCACAGTGATGACATCTTTCTTAATTCTGTGCATATTCTCTACAGTTTTATTGCTAGTTTTACCTGGAAGAATAGTCGTTACCCAGCCTGTAAAATAACACTTTCACATTACTATTTGTGAACATCTTTGATAATATGAATTCCCTTGTAGAGCTAAATCCAAATTTGAATGTTTAATGACAATACATTTGGTAGGGTTTGGCTTTGCTACTCCCCTTCCACTTAGTACTGGAAGTAGAAAGAATTTCAGTATTAAACTTCTTGCTGTGTTTATGTCCTTAAGCTTTGCATTTGTAATTACCCCTTCTCTAGGGTAATACTACATTTTTTCCCCTTGATTTTTTTTGTTTGTTTGTTTTGGGTTTTGGGTGTGTTGTTTTGTTTGTTTTGGTTGGTTGGTTTTTGTTTTGTTTGATTTTGGGGGGGTGGTTTTTAGGGTATTTTTTGTTTTCTTTTGGGTTTTTAATTTTTGGGGGTTTTTTTAGGTTNCGGGGTTTAGGGTCTTTTTTGTTTTCTTTTGGGTTTTTAATTTTTGGGTTTTTTTTTTTTTTGAGCAGTGCATTTGATGTTGGTGTTTCTGTGCTCTATGGGAATGGTCTGTAGGAGCAGATCCAAAGGAAGTCCCCTTCCACAGCAAAAGAAGGAAGAGGAGACAGGATATGGATGCTAAACTGATCAACAACCCATGCATCCTTCCTTCCTTCCTTCCTTCCTTCCTTCCTTTCTTTCTTTCTTTCTTCCCTCCCCATGTTAGTTCTGCATACAATGTAGAATGCAGTAGGATGTCTTTTTTCACCTTGGATTCTTTCCGTGTAACCTTTTTTAGGTTTTGCTATTTAAAATAACATTTACTGCTGCTTCTCCATCGTCAGCAAGTCATTCTGCCAACAGCAAATGCTGTAAAAATGGGCAAGACTATATGGACATACCTCTGGCAGTCCTATAGACTGCAAAGGAAAAACAAAATGAGGGTGAAGGCAGGAAAAGATGGGTCATCTGAAAAAAGCGATACACTATTCTATTTGCCTACTTTGAGTGTTGTTATCCTGATTTCTTCTGTTAATGTTGTCTGCTGGTTGTTTTACCCTATTTTCCTCTTTCCACGTTTATGCTCTCTCTGCTTGTTTAAGTTAGTTTTACTGATTTGTAAAGGACAAATATGTGTAATGGAAGCTTTGTAAAATCAGGGAAAAAGGGTTTTTTTCTCACTAGCTAGCTACCTGAGATCAAGCTCTACATCCTTTATGCCATTGCAAAATGTATCTCATGTGCATGCTGTTTGGAGGGGAGAAGGGCATTAAAACTCGGAGGGCAAGTAAAAAGAGCTCAACTGGGAAACAATAGGAAATAACATCCTTGGCGTCACCTTACCCTGAAGAAAATGTTATTTAAAAGTCAGTCTAAGTTTTAGGGGTTGGATTACCCAGGAGTTGACAGTGGTGGAAGTCAATAGACATTCATGTGTACTCATATACAGCAGAGAGCCTCAAAATTACTTTAGAAGTTCAGAGGGAAGGAGAACATTATTCAAGCTTGGTGGAGGAAGAGAGGTAAAAGCATAATAAAATAAATAAACAAGAAAGACTCTTTCTTAAGGTCTTAAATGATGGACAGCTGGAGTGAAGTTGTATAAAATGTGGCTTTTCTGCAAAAGTGATAACTGTTTGGGTACTGCTTGTTACAAAGGCTCTTACATATCAGGAGCCACACCTGGGAGGAGAAGGTAAAAAAGCCTGAGGGAAGAAAAGTGATGAGACCTTGTTTCTGCAAGGATAGGGAAATGAGAAGATGGAAAAGTCTTTGCCATCTGGGTGGAAAATGTCAGCCTCTGTGCTAAGCTTGACCTGGGCACCTTAATAACATAGAGAGAAACCCAAGTTGACATTGTGCTGAGTTATTTCCATGTCTTTCTCTGACTTGCATCTGGGGTCTGTCAGCCATCTTTTGTCTTACCAGGAAGGCTCCTTGTGGGTTGCAAGGTGGTCTTTTGGGCCTAAAATTCCCATTTTCCTCCCTGCTTCAGTCCATGTTGGTCAATTCTTTCTGAGAAGAGCTGGTCTTGCTCTGTATGGACAGGACAACAGCAACACCCAGGCAGCTAAATTCTGTTGTCCTTCCCAATTTCTTTATTGCAAGCTGTCATGATTTTACTGCAAGATGGGTGGTATTTATTTTAATTACCATTTCAGTTACTTGTGTCAGCGATTAAATAAGAATCTTACCTTTCACTTAAAAATAAATCTCCAGCATTTGTAGATGTTGAGAAAGAGTTTGAAAATGTGGTAATGGTTGTAATGTGGTGTGAATTATACTCTAGAGACTTAAAGGCTAGGAAACAAAGCAGCAAATTTTAACCCCCCTTTATTTTATTGCTGTTTTACCATCTGGAGTTGCTGAAAATCCTTTGTCCTTTTTCTTTTCTTTCCTTTCCTTTTTTTTTTTTTTTTTTTTTTTTTTTTTTGTGGTTGCTTTATAATTTTCAGCTACATGGATTGATAATACTGCAGATCAAAAATCACTTCGTCACTTCTAGGATTTTTAATTAGAATTTCCATGTGAACATCTCTGCAGATTTTCAGCAGACAATTGAGGAAATATAAAGAGAAAGAACATCATTTTTATATGAATGTTCAGCATTGTTGGATAGCTCCTGAGTTTAAATATAAACGTTACTGAAAGCTACAGTCTGTCAGTAAGTAGAGCAGGGCAGTGCTGCTTCTGGTTTTTGCATTGTGCCAGCTACTGCATAGATGGACTCCAAACTTAGTTAAATTGGTGAACTATTTGCAAGAAGAAGGGATTGTGTCTCTATTATGAATTTTGGTGTTTGTTCCAGGGCAAAATTCTCTTTTCTTTGTAAATCTTTAAAGGATTCAGGACTAAGTCATGTCAAACAATGGTGTGCTCATCCAAGGAGAACTGCTGAGTGCATTTAATAATCTTCACTGGTTGTCTCAGCACAGAGTGTGCTGATTATAGATAGTGCTGCCTTTAAAAGCATGCTGTTAGCAAGAGCGTGAGGTTTATTTTGGTAGATCAGATATGCACATTGCTTCAGACAGTCTCAGATGTCCAGCTGCTGTTTGGAAAGCAGAGTTTCAGGCACAGTTGCTCCTTGCTTTGACCTCTCCAATTGTTTTCTGAGGGGTGGGGAGAATTGCAAATTTTGTATTGCTTCTGGACATGGCACTTAGTGTCCTGGTCTAGTTGACATGGTGGTGTTAGGTCATAGGTTGGACTCAGTGGTCTCAGAGGTTTTTCCAACCTGATTGATTCCGTGATTCTCTCCCCTGGTGTAACTGTACTAGGCACTGAAGGTGTTGGCAGGTAAGAGCAAAAGCTTTTCCTGTTTCTGTCCTATAACCCTCTAATTTATTTATGTGTTTTATTTCAAATGCAGACTTTAGTAATGTCCCTGATGTCACATCCAGTTTGAAAAGGAGCAGTACTGATGGCACTCTGGACCAAGTGCCACACAGGGAGAAGACTGATCCACCTTTCAGGGTAAGAACATGCTTGACACAGCAATCCTTATGAACCATGTGGCATTAATTTGAAACATTTTGTGTGCATATTAGCTTGATGTTTTAGTATCTTGAGGTCACCCTTACAGGTCATCATTTACAGCACAGCTGCTGCATCTGCAGGAGCATTGTGATGCGGGAAAATGGCAAACAGGTGGAGACTTGTCGAATTCATTTTTCTATATGGCTTGAACCCTGTTCCTGCAGAGAATAGTAAAGCTGCTACAGCTTTCTAATTTACTCAGTTTGTTTTGTCTTTTGTTTTCGCTGGTATTTTCAGGGCTTGCTGTTAATATTGCAGTGACCATAGCAATACTATGTCAATAGTTTTAAACTGGATTGCAGACTTGGAGAGGTGCAGTGTTTGAGAGACAGTGATTGCCACTCTCTAATTTGGAGACCCTTTATGTGTCTGCAGTTACTGTTTGACTTTGGCTGGACTAATGGTTGTCCTTCTCTCAACCAGGACTTTAGGGGCTGAGGCAGGAATGCCCAGAATTAGTGTTCACCTTTAAATGCACTGAAGAGCATTTAAAATGCTCTTTAAATGGTCTCCGAAGAGCAGCTTTTTGTCCATTTTGCTCTGAATCCGGCAAATTGTAACTTGTGTCCAATTCAAGTGCATATTGTTTTGAACCTCCTAACTGCAAGTGTGGGTAGTGTTTTTGTGTTGGTGGCCGTGATTTTACCTGGCACTGCCATTCTGACAACAGAAGTGTGTTTTTAAATTCTGTTCATGAGTTGGTTGTATCTTCAAGCAAATTTGTGATAGCACTTGTGTTAGCACTCTTGCATAACAAGAATGATGTTAGAGTTTTAGTTTTTATGGTTCTGGAATATATTACTGTCTTAGGTTGTATGAAAAATTGGTAGAGATGGGACAGAATGTAAAAACTCAGAAGACTGGGACAGGGAGGAAGATACATTGTGCCTCTAACCATACTGAGAGGAGCTGCTAATCTTACTTTATTAATTACTCTGTAACCTTATTCAGTCTTATATAGGTGATTTTGTGCCCTTACCCTAGAGAATAAGGAGAAGCCCAGTGATTGTGGGTCTTCAGCCCACCTCCTGCTCACAAGGAGATTCCCACAGAGATGATGTATCCTGTGTAATAATTGCTTATGCTTCCCCAAAGTCTTTGCAACCAGACAAGAACAAACTGGATTTTCTCCCCTTAGGGCACATTGTTCCTCTGAAAGGAGTATGGTGGATTTCTCTGCTCTGCTGTTTTAGGACTTCTGCCTGGTTTTAGGGGTGGGGATTTTGTGGGAGCACAGCAGAGGTGACCCCAAGGCTTAGGATGCTTTGATGGCTGTTTGCACCAGGCCAGGCTCCCCTGGGTGCCTTGGGGTGCCCTGCTCCCCATAAATGCTGACCTTCTGTCCTGCTGGAGGGGAGGAGGTTCTGGGGCATCAGCTCTGCTTTAGCAGAAGAACAAAGCCGATCTGGATGGCCTGTGTCAAATACACCAGGTGTCAGAAAATTAGGGAGAGTTCCGAGGATTTAAATACACAGAGAGCAGTTGATGTACACTAGTTGTTGCTCTTAACACTCTTAAATTTACTCCAATGCTCTAAATTACTTGCTGCAATTAAAGCTCAAGAAAAGAGGGGAAAATGGACAGGTCTGCTCCCTGCCCTCCCTCCAGCCTCGACTCTGTCAGTTTCAGCAGTTATTAGGGCTTTTGCATGATTTGCTGAAGTAATTGCCCATTCTGTATTGCAGTTTACTTCTTGAGCTGACATGCAGGTCTGCTAGTGTCATTTTAAAAATTGTCTGAGGCTGTCCTAGTTTTGTAGGTGGAAGGGTGGAAACAGCCTGGCAATCAAAGGCAGTCTGACTTGGACTGCAGCTGTAAACGAGTCTGTGACAGCTCTACAATTTCTGCAAATGGTCTGTAATTGATTGCTGTCTTTCTGTTGGAGGGTGCCTATTACCGTCAGAGCTTTTTGTCTGACCCTTTTGATATCTCCAATAGATGTAGAAGTAAAGAAAACCCAAACCTAACAGTTAAGTTCAGGTGGTGTATATTGTATGTGCTTTTGTGATTGTGTATAACAGGAATTAAAATTATTTCTGGTTTTATAGCTGTGATTTGGGACTGCTCACCAGATGAACAATAATTACTGCTAATAAAAGCTAGTTTGAGGAAATTGTGCAGTCTCAAAAAGCATAGCATCTGGATTTGGGTTTGTGGATATTTTTTTCCCTTTGCCTTCTGTTTCCTGCATGTGCTGGCTTGACCTCCCACGCCTGTGGGACACCATTAGTGCAGTAGGCAAGTAGGCGATGCTGCAGAGGTATGGGGGAGAGGAGCTCTGTAAGCACAGCTCTGTGGAGGAGAGGCTGGTGGTGCTGAGAGGTTCTGAGCATAGCCTGGAACAAACAGACAGTTTTGGATTTTTTCAAGGGAGACACAGCTAGAGATGCTCACTTTCCAGTTGACAGCAACTGTAGACGTAATTGTTTGGCTCTGAGGGAGCAGGCTCCTTTGAAGTTTGGTTGATTTTTGTCCCGTAACATGTAAGTAAATAAAAAACAGCCTTAAAGCTTTGGATTTAATGGGTGCATGTCTGATTTCTGGATTTTGTGTTTTTAGTTTGGAGCATTTTTGTTTGTTTTTCACTATTTTCTTAACTTAATACCAAGCTAAGGTTAAGCATCATCTTAACTGAAAGTACAGTGAGGCATTTCAGACGTGCCTTGTAATCTCAAAGAAATAAGTCTTTTGTTGCATGTGTACTATATTCAAATGCACCTTCATTCAGTCAGTCATTCTTTTAATTTTTTTTTTTTTTTTTTTTTTGTAGACTGAGAAATGAATGTATTTAGGGTAGTTATGTGTTTGCCTTTTGTCTGAGAGCTGACAAATCAATTAGGAGGGCAAGAGTACTGTTCCGGAAATGGGAGCTGTTCCTTAAGTTATAAAATATTATTAAAAATACGTGGATATCAAGAACCATCCATTCCAGGTGCTCATTAGTTCTGACAGCTCTGTATTCTCTGGGATACCTCATTTGTACTTTAACACCTTTAACCTTATTTTCAATTTTATTTAACAGGGATAGATATTATACTTCTTACGCATTTTGCTGCAGTGCACTTTCAAACTGTGTCAAAATACTGTTTATGTGGCAATAGCATGTTGTCCTTGCTACTGTTGGTTCTGGAGTATGTAGGTGTTCTGTTGACAGAAGAATATGTGACCTCAGAAAATCTGGGAATTGAGCATGTCTGTTGGTGTAACTAAGTTTAGTTGTGTTTAACCATTTTAAGAACTAATTGTCTGTGCTCCTGGTACTCAGTTAAATCCTGGTATGCTGGCAGTTGCCAAAAATCAAGCTCTCTGTACATCAAAGTAGCATGAAGCTGAATGAACAAAAAATGCAACTTTTCCTTTAGCTACTTGTGATTTGTAATTGTAAACTATATTGGCTAGAAATGTTTTCTCTAGCCCACTGCTTGTTTTAAGATGAAGTTTAGTAGTCTGTTACTAACTTGCTTATCTCTACTTTGCACTCTCAGTGTATTAAAAATAACCTTTTATGAAGCATAGCTAGAAGGGGAAATTTTACTGTATAATTAACTATTATTTTAAGGTCTCTAGAAAGACTGCTGTTGTCTGACTTTTGCTTGCTCTGAATCTTTTGAGTGTCATTGGAGAGACGCATTCCTGAAATCATATTAAATTCTAAAAGACATAAAGAAGTAACTTTGTATAAATGCATGTGTAAGAAGGGGAAGATGTATTTTCACTTTAAGTATTTTACAGATCATAAGAAAAAACCTTAGGGTATACTCTCTGCAAATATGTCACATAATTTCATTACATCCTCAGCTGTATCTTAGAGGTCTTTAAGAAACTCAAGAAACCCAGTAAAAATAGCTAGTGTGATGGCTTTTAATAATTATAGAAATAGTCAATGAATGCAGAGTGGTTTTAAGGTAGCATCTTCAAAAATTAACATTGTGGGTGCAGAAATGGAAGCTGCTGTGTGAGAAACTTTGAACGTTAACAAGAATTTGCTTTCTGAAGAATGGCCAACTGGTTTCATTTTGTAATGCTTTTGAAATGTGCTGTATTTCTTTCAAACAATGAAGTAAAATTGATCCTGGGAATAAGTTGAATACAGAAGCTTGGGGAAATTGCCTTTGCTGTTGCCCCTTGAAGTAGTCACTTTACTCTCTGCACTGGTTATTGACAATACATGAGGGTGTGTATATGAGGACAAATCTATCCCCATCACCTCTTAATAAAAAAAGAAATAAAGAATTCCATACACTGCAGAGACAGAAAACAAACTTTTTTCCCCCTTAGGGAATACTATTCTTATTGCAATGAACAGAAGTTACAGTTAAAAATCCTTGAACACCTTTACCTAGCTTGAGCTTATTTAGATTATCTCAATTTAATTCATTTTCCCCTCCTATTTGATGATCATGTTCACTTTCCCTTTATCTGATAAGGAAATGAGAATTCATGGCAAGTCTGATCAGCAGAGTTCATGGCACATTTAGCAAACACAAATCTGCATCTCCTGCAGGAGGGAGCATTTTCATCATATGCTTTCAGCTTTTCGTGGGGATGAGGTCCAGGTCAATATGCTGGCCTTGCTTTCAATGCCCATTTTTACAGATACAGCAGACAAAAAGAAGATAGAAAAAATACATCCTTGTGTGTTTCAGAAGTCTGATTTTTGGATGCTTGAGTTTCCTATGTAATATCAAATAATCCTTCCAGTGTTTTTGAAGCTTGTATATTCTGGTTATTGTGGTGCCGATTGTGGACATTCTTCCACTTGCCAGTGCAGTGAGAAGTACTTTTCCACAAAGTCGGCATGTCTGGGACCATGGTGAGAAATCTGGTTTTTTGGTCTCCCTGCACACTGTGATGCTTTTTTGTGCTCAAGGAGCCAACATGCACATATGCCTGACCTGGGCAACTGTTCAGGTTTTTTTTGTAGCCCCAATCTAAAGTACATGTGCAGTTGAGCAGCTCATTTCCATATCTGATGGTGCCCAGGAGGTGTAAATGCAGTCGAAAGCAAACTCATCTTCCAAGTTCTACATCATGCAGCTACCTTAGGAAGCTTCCCAAAACAGTGCTTTCAACAGATGCAAAATGCATGTGTTGGGATTTCAAAAAGGAAATCCCTGTTACCTATTAGCTGATTTCACACAGCTATTTCTGTAATGAAATCAGTGAGTATTGTGAGGAGTTTGCTTCATTTTGTGATTTTGGCCTCTTGTATATACAACATAGCCAGCACTGGAGGGGTGGTTTTCCTAAGTTGAAGAAATTAGTATTTTGTCTTCAAAATCTCTAAAGCTGATTTCAAAACCACTTCACCAGTAGCAGGACCACAGCCATCAACCTGTGATGCAGAATAATTTAAGGGTAAAAATCCTGAAGTACAATATACATTGAGGTCGAGGTTCAAACCTGGATGAGAGAAAATGTATGTCATTGCTGGTCTGCCTGAAAGTTTAGCTGTTAAAGAACAAAAGCATGGTTTGATTTTTGGGGAGAGGAAGGGGGCAGCTGTGATAGTTGCCATGGAATGGCAGGGGTGGAAAGTAGTTAGTAATCATAACTCATACAATTTCAGTCCAATCCCAACAGAAAATTCATGCAATTGTTCAGTGTTTGTGGAAGATTTGAATGGTATTTTATCTTCCAGAAGAATGCAAGCGGATGCTAGGAATGATGTATTCCCGTGATTTATTACCTAGAAAACATTGTGCATTGTGATCTGTAGCAGATGTGCTGTGGACTAGTTCAGGGTGCTGTTATTCAAAACACACCCAACTGCCTTCTGCTGCCGCTGTCAGTAGATGTAATCCTATTTATTATACGGATCATATGTATTATATGTAATATATACATGGTGGTTCATTGATTTATTTTGATCTGGTGATGACACTCATCACTCTCAGAGATGAGTATGGGATCACCAGTCTGACTACATGTATATAAGCAGCATATATGAAATAATTTTGTTAAGCAGACCATAAAAATCAAAAATCTTGGAAAGGGAATGTTAGTACTAGCCAAGTAAACACCAATTGTTGAGCTCCACTGAAAGAAAGCCAAGCAGCAATGACCAGAAAGCTCAACAGAGCCCCCAACCCACTTCTTGCATGGAGGCAATTCCAGCTGAATGTCATGATGGCTTCTCATTAGCTCTGTTTTGCATTGCCCGGGCATTTCCCACTTGCGCAGCGTGTCATTAATTGCAGGAGAGCTGCCTGCCTGAAGGTTTACTCAGCATCCATAGGACATTAAGGATTTTTCCTTTATTTTAATCATGAAAACGTCTCTTTGGCAGTTGATGAGATCCAGAAGCTTGGGGAGTAGTCTGCAATTAACATCTTTTTTTTTTTTCTTTGTAGGAGAGGGACATGGTACTCTCAAAATCATATATAGCCTCTGCAATCCAAGTGTCATTTTCTTCCAGATGTAACATGCATTTAGTGAATCTCAGAGCTAACATGGGAAAATAGCATGTTTCTCAGCAGTGGTTTCCTTGATTCATTTGTGCCTGGAGGGGACAGTTCTGCATGGAAAGCATGACAAGCCTGTGGGGAGTTCTGCTAATTATTGTGCTTCCCCTGCAGATAGCCCAGCCTATGGTGACCCCTACCAGAGTTGGTGGCTCCAGCAGCATGGAGCTGCTGCTGAATCCCTGCCGAATCCCATGTGCCTTTTGAGAAGGGTATCAGTGAAACTGTAGCCTGTTAGTTCATAAGAATTTTGCTAATTAATCTAGGTTTCAGTATATTAATCAATTGCTCAGAGAAGGTACCAGAACTGGTAGACTATAGGTTACAGAAGGTTTGCTGTAAACCTACCAATGAGTGCTACTGTCCTGTCTGGATTTCACTTTGTTGTGTTGATCCTGCAGTTCTGCATCCTCTATGGATGGCCCAAAATTCAAATGCAAGAGTTGTGAGTCTTGGCTAGCACCGCGAAGGACCTTCAAAACCACAAAGCTTAAAGCATGAAAAGTGCTGTATCTAATGTGAACCTGTAACCAGGTCAGGCTGGAGATGGAGACCTGCTTGCATAGTTACTGCTAGGGAGGCATAAGAACGGTAGGAAAGAAGACAGAAGGGTCTGCACAGTATGTGCAGCTCTTGCATGCAGAGGTGTGACCTTGCGGTGCTTTGTTTTGTGCTATTACATTGAGTCTCTACAGCTTGGGGGGAGGGGGTATTGTTGTCTTTCCTCCAACTGAAGGAAATGTCCTCTCAAAAGTACTGAGACAGCTTTTGGTGTAAAACATGCAGATGGTTTTGATCAGGAAGAGAAATTGTGTTGTGTTGATGCTTGCAAATGAAGGAAGCCAGTGGGGCATAACTTATAATACAGCTTTTCTTTGTAGTCATCTGGGAAAAATCCATAAGGCTTACCTGCAGATGGAAAGGGAAGCATATGACAACAGCTCTGAATCACTGCAACAGGGTATGGTTAGCACTGTCTCTGGAGATGCCTGTGACTTCATTGATGAAGGGCAGGAAGCTGCCTGGGAGCCCACGCCCTGGGCCTCCAAAAGCAACCCCTGTCACCTGCAGTGCAGGATATGAAGAAAGCGTTTCAGTTTGCAGTGAAAGGCAGAGCTATCTAATCACACTTCTGACAGACCTAAGGAACTGGGCAACATCTCTGCCAGCTGCAGAATATTTGGTGGTTTGTTTGTTTTTTTTAAAAATCAAGATACTGTTCAGTTACAGTGCTGACAGTAACATATGTGTTTTTTCCTTGCAATGCAAAAGCATCTAAGCCCAATTTTAGTGCATGCCAAGGTATGTGATGTGCCCAGCAGTCACTCATAGCACACAAAGTCACTTCAAAGTTGCACAAAGTTTCAGTATAGGATTTCAGACAAATACTGCATCCTAGATACCATCATAACTTCAATGAGGCTTTGATTCCTATTTTGCTCTGTCAGGAACATCTAATGACAAAGGTAGACCTGAAATCCCCAAACTGAAAAACGTCTGCTGCCTGCAGCAAATTCTGCAAAATAAAAGATAACAAAAAGGTATGTGAAAGAATGGAAGAGGCAGAAGAATTTGTAAAAAAAAAAAATAAAAAGTAAGGGGTCAGCTGAGTCAGATGCACAGGGAGGTTCCACCAGATTTTCATGTTTTGTTACCTGTTGTCTCTTGTTAACATACTGTAAGCAGACATAGACTTCCTCTCGCATGGTGATTATTTCCTTCTGAGACAGCAGAATCCTGCTGTAGTGCCTAAACAAAGCCTTGCCAAAACCAGGGGAGAGGTCGGTGTAGAGTTCAGAGAATCTATATTTGTCTTTACAGGGGAGTTACTGGGTCTTTTAACATTTGGAATATGAAACACTGGCTACTAACAAGAACAGATATGAGTTGCCTTCTCTGCCTCCAGAGGTGGCACACTGCAAAACTGTATTGTGAAACATGAATGCAACTGCAAAGATAATGTCTCAATGGTTGCCATAGTTTCTAATTCAATACTTGAGAAAAGTTCTTGCATTCAGCACAAAACAAATTTGAGTGGGAATGTTACAAACAATATTTAAGATGCTTGAAATTAAAAATAAAACAGGAATTCATTTTAAACATTTGGAATGCTAACTAATTTTTTGTATCACTGGAATTAAAGCAAGTGTCTTCACTGTGGTCAATTATGCTTTGAAAATACATTTTGACAGCATTTAAAAACCATGTTATTAGTATAATAAGCATGACAGGAAAATATGCAGAAAAATCATCCACCCACAGTTATAAAAAGTAAAAAACAGACTCCATCTAGATCAGAGTAGAGATCTGGAGCCAAGCTGTATTAATCCTGAGCTTATAATGCTTAGAGACCACCAACATCACAGAGCTCCTGTTAGTGCAGGGTATGTAAGTACATGTTGTATGTTTTATATATGTATGTGTGTGTGTGTCTATATATGTATGTTGTGTATATGAACTATGCTTCTGTGTTACCAGTGGTCCAGACTGATGTTACAAAGTGCTCAGGACTGTCCTGGAGGCAAGCCACTGTTTCCTTTCATTCAAAGCGTACACTGACAGAGTGAAATTAGCCTTTTACCTTCATATATTAAGGGCAAAAGCAGGATGGGAAATGAACTGGATGCAGATAAGCACACGTATGGGGACAATAGAGGGAAGCCTGTATTATGAAGGATGTCACTGTTATGGTAACTATCAAGCCTGGTGCCTCTGAAATGGAAAGATGAAAACCAGATGTCGGTAAAGGGAATGTGCGTTATTCAGAGTACACAGGAACAAACAACAGGGCTATGACATTTTTCCAGTGATCTTAAAAATATTTCACAGTGATGGATTATTTCACTTGTTTTTGAAAAGTGCTTGAGTGCTGCTTGTGTGCTTCTAGAGAAAAAGAAAGGCTAAATGAAGAGCATTCATTCATTTGCTTTGCTTTAGTTTGTGTTGTTCCCTTTTTTGATTTGTCCAAGTCCCTCAATAGGAGTTGGAAAGATTACTGAAACATAATTGTCTTTTTTTCTAATGAATACACATTAAAAAAAAGCTGTTAATTGGTAACATCTTTTAGCTGGCATATGGCTAGCTAATAATGCAGGCTTAATTAGCAAATCTGGGGAAGAATAACTTCCTAATATGGAATTAAAAAGGCCTGTCATTGTTTTTCATCGAGATTGACGATATTGCTTGGACCTGAAATTTAACAACCTTTTTTTTTTTTCTTGGTCCCAGTGGATGAGCTATGTTTTAACAAGTATCTATTAGAAAAACAGAGCTTGAAAGTGCTATGACTAATGCAGATAGGAAACAAAGAAACAGTACCTCTCCAGAAAGTATAGTTATACTCTTAATACATGTGGATCTGGTGACCTGGCCTCTGTTATTTTTAAAGTGTCATATGCAGCACTATGAACTTCTAATTTCTACAAACTAATTATTTAATTTTGTTTCTTATCTTCAGACTTGCTCTGTGGATCTCTAGGATCTGTGGACTACTGCAGAGGCAACCACTAATGGTAGATAAGAACAGGAGCCTTGTACATGCCACACAGTAGTCTATGAATTTGGATTTTTAAACCAGACTGTACAGCCACTGAAAAATGAAATGTTAGGGAGCAGGTAAAACGTCTCTTGCCCCTTTGAGACCATTTCCTCAATTTTCTATTATATAGTCTTCTCACCCTGTGAACGTGATATCTCTCTCTAAGACAAAGAAAGGGCACGGTCCATCCGCTAAGCAGGAGGTTCCTGCTGCTGTGCTGTGTTCTGAATGTTTTATCAGCAGCATGTTGTTTCAGGGCTCCAGCATCATTTTTCCTCTGATAGGCAGCCTCTCAGTGACTGAGCTGTACAGTTTGGCAAATGCTGAGCTGTCAACTTGTGCTAATGATTTGGAAAGAGATGCATGTAAGTTTAATTGCAGTAATTAAAGGAGAAAGCTGTGTTATTCCCTTGCTTGTATGAAGGTGAATATCCTTGAAACCTCAGAAGCAGTGCACATGTAACCAAAGATACAGATACCCAGGCTTGGTGTATCATTTGGGTTCAAGAGAAGAGTTTGCTAGAGAGCAGTAGGTGCTGCCAAGGGCAGTGCTGAATGAAGCCTCACAGCTCAACTGCATTGCACTGTAGGAGTGCTGTCATAGGGCAACACGGGAGTTGCGGTGTTTTATTATGCCAGTGGTGTAGTTCTCCTTTTATTAATGAATTGCTTGTCAGTCTTTCATCTCTTCAGTTCAGTGTTTTCATGTCCTATAATGTTTTATTTAAAGCTGCATTGTTCGTAGGGTAATCTTAGCTGCAGATCCAATTGGTTTTGTGTAAATATGTCAACATAAGAACTCTTACTTTCAAGCCTGAATTTATTACTGAGCTCATTTAAAATTTATTTTTATTGATGTAATTATGGCTAAAAAGTTCAAACAAAGGACAAGCATAATTATATAAAGAAATCATCCAGAGAGCTGTCTATTCGTTTTTCATTTTATCATTGTAAAAGCATTTGTATGCCACAACATTTAGTAGCGTATACCCTTGACAGAGCATCAGTCCTACTGATAAATGATGCTGACCTTCAGGGCAGTCAGCACCCTCTAGATATTTTTAGGTATTTGGCTAACTTTCTCAAAGCATCTGATGTTTTGTTTATGCAGTAAATTTCACAGGCAGGGAGGCAGGTATATTTCTGGGGAGATCAAACCCATCTTCCCTTGTCATAACTTCACTTCGTCCTGAACTCACTACATCAAGCTCTTTATAAAAAAAATCTTCTCATCTAGCATCTTTTTCCTTCATTTGTAGCAATAAAGGGAGGCATGGCAGGTCTGTCTGTACTCTCATACACTGCTTAGCCTCGTTGCACTGGGATGTTGTCAGCGTCTCCAATTTTGTTAATCGGCACAAAAGAGAAATTTGTGCAGCTGAGCTCAGAGGGAAGGTGTGTTCGTGGGGGATCACAACATCTGTGGCTTCCTTCCGAGGGCCCTTTTCCTTTGGCAAAGTTTGTATTCACAAGCCACAATGCCCGCCTTCAGGAGGAGTAAGACCAGAGCTAAGAGTTTAGCGCTGGCTCGCAAAACCCAGCAGCAGGCAGCAGCAGCTTACGGCTCCCTGCACAGGATGCTCTCTGTGGTGAGTTCTGCAGCGGCGTGGCTTCAGCTGGGGGTGCTGCTTAATTAGGCTGAGGTGATGGGGCTGCAGGAGCATCCCAGCTGCTTCTACCCAATAAATAATGACTGTCCCAGCATTAGTAATCAAATTATGGATTCTTGCATGTGTAGTTGGTAGGTGAGTTTGTAGCAGTACTCTGCATGGGAAAAGCGTTTGGGTTTCTGAAGTTTGCGGGAGGGAAGGGTGGGTTGGTTGCCTGCACTGTTTGTTGCTGGGCTCAAGCAACTTGTTATTTCTTGCATCTCTCCGAGAAAGGACTAAGTAAAATCCATATTTTGACAAGAAGTAGGAAGGTTTTAAAAAGATTCCTCCTGTAAATTTTGAAATAACTGCAGTGTGAATGTTTTAACTGTTTCTCTGTTTTTTCACAATTAAGTTAGTATTGTAGAAATAGGGAGGGAAAACATGATCTATAATCCAGGTATTGCTGGCAAAATATAAGAAGGCTGTATATATGTATTACACAGGTGGCAGAAAAATACATGAACCTCCTGCATTAAAATTGACAACATCAGAATAAGGACCTGGGTAGGAAGAACTGACAGTTTTTTTACAAAATCAGGGTTTGGGAAAATTTTTATTGTGTGCTTTGATGTTACCGCATGAGACTCTCCTTTTTGTGACCTGGGCTGTCAGGGTTCCTGTTTTTGTTTTCCTGATGCTCTCATCTTTACATTTTGTATAGTCAGGATTTAGTGTCCTGTGATAAAAATCACTTCTGTTTTGCTTTTGACTTTGATATGAGTTGGGTCAGATGACTTTGGAGACTGATTCTAGAGAAACTGAGCACTGCATCTATGAACTCAGTGGTTGCTGTTTGTCCTGGGGACCTGGTCAGTGCAGGCTCTTGGGACCAGAACCCTCCTGCATGACTTGGTTTATAACAAGTTTCAGTCAAGTACCTCAGTCACCACCTGTAGTTAATGCCGGCAGTGGGGCACACTGCAACAACCACCAATGCTTCTTCTGTACTCAAGGAGAAAGATGGGCATCTCTCCGTGTGGCAGGTGAGAGGGAAGGTTTGCCACCATGGAAATATCAATAGCTCAGGCAACACACTGTGGGGGTTGCATCTTAGCTGTTTTACACAGCTGTTTGTTCAGCCTTCTTTCAAGCCTTACCCTGTGCTCTTGGGAAGGAATTACTGGGTCAGCAGCCCCTCCTTCTTCTTATAGTATTTGTGATAATTCTAAATGAGGTTGGTGACATCTGATTGTGTCAACAGGCTGATTTGCTAACATTAATCTCTCTGAAACTGGGAAATTCTAACTCAAGGACAAATGTTCATTGTTAATTCCTTGCCTTTTGTATAATCTGGTAGTGTCTAGCAGGGCTCCTTCTCATACCTTGGTGCAGAGGATTTGCTACTTCCTCCTTAAAACATAACTCTAACTATGCTTTGCTTATTGCTGTGAAGGATCTGAGTGGACACTAAAAAAATGCCCTTCTTTCAGCAAAGTTTTAAATATTTTAATTAAAGGACAGTCAGGAGACACAGTGAAACAAACTGGACCCCTAGGATTTCATTGTCAGTCTGGAACAATATTCTGAGTGGTCTTGAAGTTGGGAAAAGAAGGAGAAGGAGCAGAAGATAAATAATGACTGAGGCTACTGCTTTGGTTTAGTTTCTGTTACCGAAAGCCGAGCAGCACTTTTGCCCAGACACGTATGGTGAAAATCCCACAAGGTATTTTTCACTAAAGCTCTGCTGGCATTTTTCAGTTTTAATGAACAAATTAGAGGAGTGAGGTACTGTATTGGTGTGAAACATAAAGCAACTTTTTTCTGTGGTCTTTAAGGAAGCTAAGGCCTGCAACTTTCTAGCCTTTTATGTTGCTTGGTTGCAAAGTACTTCCCAGTCTGAGGAGATGCCAGAGATGCCCATAGAGTGATGCACCCACAAAAAAATGGCGACACTCAGGGCTGCCTTTGTTCTGGAGAGAAACACCTTCTAACACAAAGTAAAAGGGATGGACTTCTCCAAGAGCCTTCCTTTTACACAGAGCGAGGGATGAAAAGGTGTCTCAGGCTAGCTGTTCATTGCTCAAAATTCCATGTAATTGTATTTCTTCTGCTGACTGGTGCACTCAGTCTTCCTGGAAATACGTACGCAGACAGAGCTGACGTGTTAGCTGCTCATTTTTGGAGGGCACAAGTCTAATGTATTGCAGGATGTTTCTGAGCATGTTTCCTCTTAGGGTAGGGAATCCAAAGGATCAGTGATCCACCCCAGAGATGTGGTCTGTGTTCTGCACAAGGATACTGAATCCAGAAAACTCTTCAATGTGCATAGCTTTCACTTCACCAAGGAGTGTTACTTAAATTTCTTAAGCTTGAGTTTTCTAAGTCTACTCAAAATATTCCTTTCCTTCACTGTTTCAAACTGTTTCAAACCCTGACAGACTGGCAGAGCACCTGATACGGATAAATGAGGGTAAACAGCAGCATGCAAGAGACCCTGTAACAGATTGACCTTGTGCAGCGTTTATGCTCAATCCACTATAATTCAGTAGAAAGTCACAGGATAGCCATGAAATCGTTGTGCTAGTTCTTAACCACTGCTGATTAATGTCTTCTGCTCTCTTTCTGATTAATTTTATGGGGTTTTGTTGCTCTGGTGGGGACAGCACAGCCTCAAATGATGATATGCTTGTCTGCAAGGAGCAAAGAAAATCTGTAAGACATTCTTGTAAGAGTATCTTTTTGCTTACTTTAGGGGAATAATCTGTAATATTTCTTATCCCAGCTATTACTGAAAGTGGAATATGCTGCATCTCCATCTGACAAGCTGAGCACCGGTGCAGTTGTTGGCTGTTGTGGGTCAAGGTGACACCTCTGTGGACTGGAACTTTCCCTTCAAAGGTTACTTTGAGCAGTCCACATTCACAGAGAATACTCCCTGCAAAAGGATGTGGAACTTTAAGTCTGAGTCTCAAACATGCAGGGATGAAAGAAATGTTTCTCCTGTCTACTTCTACACATCCTTCTGTTTTCTAAGAAGGCCAAGAGAGCACTGGGCAGGAGGTTGCTTCCCCTGACTGTTAGATCTGTAGAATGGTTCATACAGCCTTGTTGGAAAATCTTGAGTATGGTCAATAAACCAGCACAGTGCTCCTTAGCTTCCTTCTCCCTGAAATGCAAGTATATATGGGGTTTTTTTCTATAAGCCCTGCATAAACTCCATTTTTCTTTCCCAGCTCTAGCACTGTTAGTCTAAATTTTTGGGTATTTAGCCTTATCTGTCTGCTGTTCAGTGCCAAAGGTAAGCTGAAGCTGCTTCTAGTCCCCTGTACATGTTGCTGAAAGGGGCATACTTAGCTTAAGTGATGGATTTGGGAGGAAGTTTGCTGCTTCCGCTATAGTTTCTCCTCAGCTTTTATCTGTTCCCAGCTACCTTGCAGCCTTGTCCATAGTCAGTTATCTGGACTTTTCTTTTTACTAATTTAAATGTTTTTATTCTGATAAGCTGCACACCATAAAGGTTGGCATAAATACTTTTTTTACCATTTACTAAGTACAAACAGTTTTGGTCCTGTGCAAATAAAAGCAGCTGTGTGCTTGACGAATTTATCAGTTTCATCTGAGAGTCATATCTGCCTATATTAGCCATTGTGATGTCAAGATCAGAGCAAATTCAGGGTTAATTCCCTCATTAATTCAAGATAGCAGTGGATGTGTGTAGTATCAAGAGGGGGTTCCTTTTGGGACTTCTTGGCTTAAGGGCCCTGGACTACCTAGTTTTGATTTGACATCCAGAATGCCCAGCTGGCTTTGAAATCCCAGCTGCAGGGCAATCCTAAATACAGAGCAGAGGCTGAGCCTCTCCTGCCCACACATGCAAGATGTAAAAGAGGTGATCCCTAGGGGTTGTCACTAGAGACTTTCTAGAAAAGATCTAGAACGGTTTTAAACAGTTTAAAAGAGCAGGAAATGGCTTAGTGTCAGAGGCAGAAAGTAGCTTCCAGAACACTAGGGAAAAAAGGTAGAGATCCTGACCTAGATGGTAAGAGAGTTTTGGGAAGAAACATGGAGGAAGAATTGTTTTATGCTTCTCTACTAATTTGTTACTATGAGGTTTCTCATTTGTACTAGGCTCTTGGTCAAGAACCAGTGGTTCTACTGGCAGAATGGGTTCCTTTATCCTCTGTGGTCTATGCAACATGTATGAGAGAATGTGAAACACTTTTGTCCTGTGATCAAGGAGCATTTCACGCTTGCTTTGACCCAAATGTAAATATCGCTGTGGGTACAAAGGGTGAGGTCTGGATATTGCATGGTCTGGAAGACTCCTGGAAAGGGAAGACCACAGAGCAGCAAGACTTAAGGGAAAGACAAGATCCTGTGAGCAGGGAGGTCAAGGGCAATATTTTTAATGCCAAATTTGCAAACATTCAGGAACATATGAAAGTTTATAAAAATCAGTGCTTTTTGGCAGTACCTGTGAGGTAATCCTGTGCTTTGGGCTTAGGCCAGCTATGCAGAACAATTTCTGACAGCAAAATTATATTGCTTAGGTGATCAAAAAGTATTTATGTTGTGCAGTATCATCTATTTCCATATGCTTTCCCATACAGTGATTCTTGATGACAGATGCAGCACTGAGCCCAAAACTCAAGGGGATGTAGAAATAGCATGTTCCCCAATGTCTGCCTGCTCTATATGCAAATGTGGTTGAGGAGGAGTAGAGGACTTCTAACTCTTCCTTGTAAAACTGTGCCTGATGATGATGCTTGTGACTTGCTTTCAATAGGCTGCCTTGCATCCTTGATCCCAGTGTCCTTGATCAGTCATCACGCTTATGTAAATCAAGCTGCCCATGTGCACCTTGAGCTGTAGGGAGTGTAAAATCTGAAGCATTCTGATACAAATGCAAACCTTTCTGACATCAGAAACAAAGAAAACAAAACTGAAGTGCTTTTGCATTCAGTTGTTTAGAAGCTGCTTTAAAATACAACTTCCCCCCCCCGCCCCAAACGATTTGTTTGCAAACCACTAACTAATTTCACTGTCACAGACAGACTATATTTTTAAACTGTATTCCATCAGAGTGGAGCTGTAATTCTAACAAACAACCTTCAATTTATATTGCATTTTGTTGCGTCCTAATAAGTGTTGAAAATACTAAATGTATCTAAACTTCATAGTCCTGCAAGCTGTCATTATACTGGATTATGAAGCTGGTTGCACATATCAGTGAGTAAAGTAACTTCATTTTTTTGAGAGTGGTGGGAGCTGAGAAGCTACAGAGTGATATGGACTACATGGCAAATATCTGACATTTTAGCATTTCTTTTCATCATATAGGTGTTTTATCACAGGAATGGTTAAGATTAAATATTCCTAGTCCATTTAGCCTCCATTTGCTTAAGACTTTGTATAGCTATATAATTTTCAGATTAACTTTTGCATTTGTTTGTTTGGTGGCCTAGGATGTTGGTGAACCAAGCTACACAGGTAATCAGTGGTGAATCAGGACACCCAAAAAGGATCACTTGAAACAGCTTGTGGAATAAATTATTACAAATTAAGACAGTTCTGAAGTGCAGTCATGTCCTGATATCTTAACCGAAACAAGACTTACACATGAAAAAAGGCAGCATTCATGTAGTCCTCATTTGAATGCACTTGCTAAATACGAGGTGATAAATGGCACAGCATATGCAACTGTCCAGTTTGTGCAAGTGTCTGAAGGACAGAAGAACTGAAGAAGAATTGTTTCTTGTAGTACAAGGATATGGATACCAAGTGCTGTTAACATAGAATTGGGTAATGATAGTGATGTTTTAGCTTTCAGGGAAACACCACATAAGAAAGAGAACAGTGAAATAATTTTAAAATTAGGTTTTGAAGATCATTGCCTGCAAAGTTGCTCTTGGATATTAGTGGTGGTCATATAGGAGCAAATTACGTAACTATTTAACAGTGTCAGAAATTCCTCCTTATCTTCCATCTTTGCCTTACAAGATGAGCTGTTATTGTTCTATCTTCGATTCCTACCTTGCTTGAAAATTTTCTGGGTTTTATTTTGATTCCTTTTTAATCATTCGTCTAAAGAATCTCAACTATTTAGGTTACCATTTACCTTTTTTGAAAGCAAAAGATGTGATATGTAGTTGTATCCTTGGACAGAAAGCATCTGACCATCTTTTGACACCCCCAGACACTGGAATCTGAGCCCTCAGCTCCATGTCTCACTGTTCAAAAACCAACAACAAAACACACAACACAATATAGGTAGTAGATGAAAAATAAAAGAAATATTCTGGATGCTAATAAGATATTTATCTGCTAATTCTTTCTATTTTGATGCAGTGAGTGTTAAAAAATAAGAGAGGTGGAAAACAGTGTGATGCTAGTGTCATAAGAATCAAAGTATGTGATATATCCGAGTGGTCTCTCATCTTTTGCATTCCATGAGCTTGTATCTGAAGACTGAATATAATTTGTGCTGGAAAATCACTAGCAAATTTAAAATTCTTTTTACTGCTCTGTTTGAGTTCTGCTATAAATTAAAGCTGTTCAAAGGTGTCAAGATACACATCTGACAAAAATCAGTGGCATGCTGTGGCCCCTGAATTTGGAACAGGAGCAATATTGGAGGAATTTAGAAATAATTGTAGTACAACTTGTATTCTAAAACATTGTCACTTGTCTGTTTCTTCTCACTTACCAGAGCGCAGAACAGATCAGTGTGTTGTGCCGAAACTTCCAAGAAGTCCAAGCAAGCAATATGGAAGGACAGAAGGACAACCAGGATCCACCTCCACGACCGCTGGCTCGCCACCTTTCTGATGCAGACAGACTGAGGAAAGTCATCCAAGAACTTATGGACACTGAGAAATCTTACGTCAAGGTAAAAAAAAAAAAAGTCTGGCACACTGCAGCCTTGTTTTTGAGGGTGACCACGACTTGTGAATGGTCTTAACATATTCTGAGCTTATCTTTATATAACCAGTCTTCCACAAGAACCATTACCTACAAAGTCTCCTTATCTAGTCACTCCTGTTGTTTCTGGCAGACTTTCTCCTGTAGCTGAGGCTGTAGGATTTGATGTAGTAGCATTAGTTGTAGTCAATTTGTAGTCACACTGGAGAGTGGTCGTTTGTGAGGAGAAGATACCTGCAAACAAAAAGGGTTTTCCAGGGGACGTCTCCCTAGTTTTCAAGATGAAAATAAATCTTGTAGAAGAACAGAACAGTCTCCTAAAAATGAGAAAGAAAAGTTCAATTGTGGAAAACGATGTATGATTATTTTTCAATCATCAAAGCTAAAAGACACAACTCCAGTGGGTTGTAGCGTCACATGGAAGTTATTTCTCTTCTGACTGATAAGTCTGTAGTTTGTTCAATGTATCTCTCTTCTTTTTATAAACGCTAAAATCATGTGACTGGATGCCAAAAGAAACATGAAAACATTGATTACACTGACCTCCAGCAACAAGGCATCATCTCCTTTTCTGGATCTCAAAACATGTATTTACAGATACCAGTACTTGCTGCAATAATGTTTGTGGAGGAAAAGAAGAGAAAACACTGTGTTCATCCACCAGTGCACTAACACAGCCATGTGCTGGGCCCTCATTTATGTCCACCTGATGTTTCTTTTAGAGGAATCGCTTTAACAAAGCCTGACCGCGGAGGCCACAGATATATAATAAATTTTGCATCAGGAAAAATCCTGGCAGGTTGCACATACTTGTTAGGGCATTCTTGGGGAGCTGCTCATTATTCCTTCTACACAGACTTTCTGGTGTGTCTCTAGAGGTTGGAAAGCCCCATAGTGGGCCCTAGCCCTGCTGTCATGCTTTGGTGTGGGGTAGGAAGTCTTCAAAAGTGGCATCAATTCTCTGAAGAAGTGACTGAAAAAGCACTTGATCACACCTACCTGGCAATATAACTGAACACTTCAGTAACTTATAGGGTTTTAAAATGCTACATGTTCTTCTGAATATTACTACAGATGTTTAAATAAGTGGCTATATAGTTTATTTAACATATATGTTAAAAACATTTGATGTTGTTCATACGGATAGACTCATTAGAAAACCATCACCTGTAACATTTCTTCCTCATGCTAGGCTAAAATATAATTAAGCTGTAAAGCCTTAAGGATGAAACAAAAACATTACACTGAAATCAGTGTGTGTCTAATTTAGCAGTAACTTCAGTGCTAACATGTAGGCAATTTTGTTACTGAAAACAATTAATTGTATCTTTAGTTCATTCTCTAAACTTACCCCTATCTCAGGGTTACCACATAAAGAACAGTTTCAAAATGTTACATAAAAAGCGAACAAATATTCTTTCTTGCAGGACTTGAGCTGCCTCTTCGAGCTATACTTGGAGCCCCTTCAAAAAGAAACCTTCCTTACTCAGGACGAGGTGAGGGAATATATGAAAAATGTCCTTTTCATTCTTTTATGGGTTAAGACCTTGGCACTTGGATTTTTCATTGCTGAGAGCATGACAGAAAAACCAAACAACAAAGATGTCAATAGGAATGACATCAGTCAGTGCCTTTCTGTCTGGTGTGTGCATCACTTCCTTTTCTTAAAGGATAATTATTCTTCTGAATTAACTACTGACAAACCTTCACTTTTTTGGATGAATTTTTTATAAAACCTGTTTGAAGAGTATTAACAAAGACATTACTGGCCTTTGCAATCTCTTAGTGTGTTACATCTCCTTAGTCCACTGTTTTCAAAAGACCACTTTTAGGTCCATAGAGTGCTGTGCTTCACAGCCTGCTGTTTTCCACAGATGGAGTCCTTGTTTGGCAGCCTGCCAGAAATGCTGGATTTCCAGAAGGTGTTTTTGGAGACCCTTGAAGATGGAATATCTTCTTCTTCAGATTTTAACACATTGGAAACACCATCTCAGTTCCGGGTAAATATTTCATCATTTCATACTTTGTAGCGTGCCTGCAAATGTTTGTGAAAATCTGGCTTTAAGAAGTTTCTGGCTCTAAGAAGTTTCATAGGGTTGCTTTTATGTTTGAAGCTTTACTTTGGATTACAGACTTCTGTACAGCAGTGAAAGATAAGTGCTATTTTTCGTGGTCTTATCTTCCTCCTTCCCCCGGCAAAAGTTGCAACATGGGAAAAGGCAGCATAGACTTGGAGTACACGATAAACTGGCAGTGTTTGTGAGGCAGAACTCCTTTGTAGAGACTTTATTGTCGCTGTGCTGAATTCTGCCCTGCCTGTGCTTCTCCCTGCTATGCCCAACTAGCCCACTACAGACTGGGAGCTGTTTTTTTAAATGCCACGTGAGTTTCCCATGTTGTGACGTCCAAGACGAGGGCCTGCGAAGTGCTGTAGCACCACCCAGTACCCGCCCTGAGTGGAGGGAGTAGATTCCCTGGTGATGGAGTCACTGGCTCAGGACTGAACATGACTGCTGGCAGGTCTCTTGAACCCTTGCTACATTTTGTGGAGCAAACATTGATTAAAAGAGGGGAGAGGGCTGCTTTCCTCCTCCCTCATTACTCCTCTTTCTTGTATTTGCTTTGGGAGGTATTTTTCTAAAAACCTCTCTCTTGTGATTCAGTCCCTCCCACATCTTCCCAAACTCCCCTTCATCCAAGAACATCAGAGGTGTCCTGTAATTACCACCTGCATGAAAAAAGGAAAACAGTTGGAAAGCAGTCCTGTATTTGTTTTACTCTGTCCCTTCTGGCTTTGGCACTTTTATGCCTCACTTCCTATGGCTCATGTTTTTTTCCCAGCACAACATAGTTATATGTCTGTTGATTTTTGTTCCTGTGCTGCCTGAAATATAAAGTAAAGCAGAATACCTGCTCAGGAAGAAAGGAGAAAATTGCAGGCTCTGCCTAAATAGGCTGACCTCTACACTCAGCAAAATACAAAAATATCATCAAGTTACTACCAATAGTATATTCATGTTATATATATATATATAATACGAGATATGTATAGAAAGATAGCAGATAATCCACCATTGAGTCTGCTTGTTGTGTGCCTGAATATTTATTTAGAATTCTAGTAGCGAATTAATATTTTGATTGTGTTGATTTCAGAAACTGCTGTTTTCCCTTGGAGGCTCCTTTCTGTATTACGCTGACCACTTCAAACTGTACAGTGGCTTCTGTGCAAACCACATCAAAGTTCAGAAGGTTCTCGAGAGAGGTAATTTATTATAGTCTTCATTATTGTAATTCATTTGCATGAATTCAATCTGAAGTGAACTACTGTAACAAATCTTGTCAACTTGCATAGAATATTGGATAAAATCAAGGCATAAATATTGGTATAAAACAAGGACTAATCAGGTATCTTTCAATAGGAAGATCTAAGATCAGAGGTTCTGCCAAAGTATGGTATAGACCTGAAGAGTAAGATTCCTTTTGTAACCTCCAGGCAGTAGCCTGGAGAGCTGTAGAAACACCTTCCACAAGTTTGTGCTGTCTGCAGGCCCAGATTCCAGAAAAGCAGCAACAAATGGTAGAAGAAATCAGGAATTACTTCCTCTGCCAGTCACTGCAATGCAGTGGAAAAATTAGAGGAATAATCTCACCTTCATTAAATTGCTTTCTCAGCCCTTTTGAATGTTATTTAATGCAGGAAATTATTATGAAAGGAGTAGTGTATACTACTCTGTAAACCATCCATTGAAAAGGGCAAGAGTTTTGGTTCTGGGTTCAAGTTGCCATTCCATGTTTCCCAATTATTGTAGCTTCCATGACTTCCATGTTCAACTGCCCAATTTTTTATTCTTTTTCTTTTAATTTTATTTTTTTTATTTGCATCTAGCCAAAACAGATAGTGCCTTTAAGACCTTTCTGGATGCTCGAAATCCCACAAAGCAACATTCTTCTACACTGGAGTCGTATCTCATAAAGCCTGTTCAGAGAGTGCTGAAATATCCTCTGCTTCTAAAAGAGCTGGTGTCTCTGACAGACAATGAGAGTGAGGAGCATTATCATTTGACAGGTAACTTCCTTTCTTCTACAGGAATGAACATGAGTTAGGTTTTATTTCCTGCCCTTTCTGAAGATACAGGTAGGGATTCTGGTAGATAGCACAGAACTTGTCAAAACCTAGAGAGAATTCCCTCCCTTTCCTTAAAAATAATGAGTATTTTTTTCATTCCTTTAGCTAGAAGTCCTACTTGATATGTCCAAGTCCCTTTGAGAAGTAGTTATGCCCAGGATTTGCCATGGCA
The DNA here is from genome assembly GCA_013397175.1 of Platysteira castanea. Lineage (NCBI taxonomy): Eukaryota > Metazoa > Chordata > Aves > Passeriformes > Platysteira > Platysteira castanea. The sequence continues at coordinate 101,331 of VYXC01009561.1, forward strand.
AGTAGGACTGGGGTCTTTATCATTCACGCACAGGAGCATGCCAGGTCACAGTGTTGCCTTTTTTTTTCCTTCCCATTTGAGAAACGCTGACCAAGGCTCCATCTTGTGGTTATTATTTTGTTCTTGAAATATGTCAAAGTTTAAGAGCACCACAGAAGGAAATCTTTGTTGTTTGAGGTCTTTCTGTGACTTTTGTTTGTGTAGAAGAGATGTTTGTCAAATGTTTGCAGTCCTCCCATGTAGAGAGACTCGTCTAACAGGAATTAGAGTTGGTTGCTTTTCTAGGCTCACATGCCTGGGACTTCACCCTGGCAAATTCCAGTTCAGGTCTGTCAGCACCTGGTGGATGAAAATCAAGAGATGTATTTTATGGATCAATTGTTGTTTTCACAGAATGGATGCAGGCAAACTACAATGTCAGTAAAAAATGAGGCTCTTACTGACTTCAAAAGAAACTTCTAATATTGTTCCCTTGCCCAAACAAGCTGGGGGGGACTTACTTGCAGGTCAGGATGGATGCCAAACTGCTAAAATGCTGCACCATTAAGAACTGATGAAACTAAGTATCCCTGTCCAACTCCATTCTGAATTAACACAAAAATCTAATGGAATCTAGTGGCATTCTTGTTTGGAAAACCAAATTTAAACAAAACCTGGCCACCAGCATTTCATGTATCTAGTCCATGAGGAATTTGTACAGTCTAACACTATTTCTTTGTCCATTCTGAGGTGAGACAAATGCAATTTGTTTCTCTTAAAGATCATTAGATAACTTATTAAAGGATGAGTGTAGATTTCCCCAGAGGTTCTAGTGGCCCTATATCTACAAGATGCAAAATTTAACCATATTTATAGCATCGTACTGCTATAAATATTGATACATTTAGGGCCTTGTCACTGGAATGCTTATTGCAGCCTTTTCAGCTGCTTAAGACACCACATGAGCATTTTTCACTTACTTTGACCAGGAAGTATTTCTTCTGCTGTTGCTATGAGAAAGTACTGATACAGAGCTAGAATTCGGTTCACCAGACCTTGGGAAGGCAACATCATTTTATGTGCCTCAAGGGGAATTCAATTTAAGATTACCATACTTGGAAAATACAGATGAATTACATAGTTGTCTATGAAATTTTTAAACCTTGCAGAGGCACTGAAGGCAATGGAAAAGGTAGCAAGTCACATCAATGAGATGCAGAAGATATATGAAGATTATGGCACTGTATTTGACCAACTGGTTGCAGATCAAAGTGGAACAGAGAAAGAGGTAAGAGAAGAAAGAACATGTTGCATTGACTCTTGAAGTATTATCCAGCTTGCTGTTGGGGCTTCATCTCTTCCTGAGGTAACTTTGGGAACTTACTTGCAGCTGGGCTTGCTCCATTCTCCTTTAATATTTTGCCTTCTGTTTTGTATCTGCCTGTCAAGTTTCTTTCTGTCAGTAGGTTACAGTAAAATTTTCAGACAGCTGCCAGAGCTGCCTTCTGGACTGACAGGAACTGCAAGCAGGAGTAGTAGATATAGTTCTCAGTAGGAAAAAAACTCCTCTTGTCAAAATGTTGCAGAGATTATCCATGCCCCAAGGCATTCAGATTTTATGCCGTTGAGTTCTTAAGTTCTTAACATATTTTTTCACCCGTATAAATGAAAATGGCAATTCAAGGGATTTCACATTAGGGTCTATTATTCTCATTCTCTACACTTCCAGTGCTGAGGCATCCATGGGTATTTGTCAGAGCAAAACCCATTAGTTATACAGACTGTATGCTGTCATCTCCCAGAACTGGGGCAGCAAGGCCTCAGCTTAGCCATTTACATCAAACAATTACTAAGCAGATCAAATCTGTACAGTTGGATATCAGATATGAGAGATGTCATCTCTGTTGTTTCATTTCCTGCTAGTAGAAGTCAAACTGTCCCCACTGACTACCTGGTTTCTCATCATTTATGGGGAAACAAAACTTGACAGCCTGCTATTCTTCAGCATTATGTTTTGTCCCACAGAAGAAAGCAGCCTCAGAGTACAAGACCTCCATTAATTCTGCCATTGGCAGTGTCATTAATACTAATTACTCTATAGAAATTACAGATACAGCTAATAAATCAGGCAGTTCACAACTGGCTATATGTAAGTGTAAGATTACCAGATCAGCTTAATATTCTTCTAAGTTATTAATAGTAAGAACTTCTACCCAGCTTCCATAATTTAGGGGCTATTACTTGGTATAGTTGTTCTAAAGAAGGGGATTTCTCACATTTCCTGCTGTAGTGAAGATCTCTTTCTATACACAGAGTAAATACAGAAAACATAGATCCTTAAAGTTATCGATGTGTACTCATTTATGTTTTACATATGTGTAAAATGCACCACTGATGTATATATTTATACTGTTTATAATATCTACTGTTATAATTTAATACAGGTGACAGAGCTTTCAATGGGAGAACTTCTGATGCACTCTACAGTTACTTGGCTGAATCCTTTCCCATCTCTGGGCAAAGCAAGGAAAGACCTTGAACTTACAGTGTTTGGTAAGTGTCTCCCTTAATGACTGCGCTTCCAAATCTGAAGATTGCCACATTCGATCTTCGCACAGGATAAAAGCCCAAACTCCCTTCCCGCAGTCATGTGGTATCTAGGGTGGACTTATATCTGAAAAAACACACAGCTGTATTTCCTAACATGAAAAATGTTTCTATTTATTTGCTTGCTGGTAGTGTTTGCTTCGTGAGCCACCCTCAGCTTTTGTCTTGCCTATATTTAAACTATGGAAATCAGTGATTTTCAAGAGGCAATATTAGAGTTTTAGAACAATCTGTTAAATGAGGCTTTCATAGGAGGCTAGTGAGAAAATCATGATGTATTCTACTCTTGTGAATTCAGACTAACTTCTGCTTTACAGCTACTGCACTGAAATCCCCATCCAGATTATTTTAACCTGGAACTTGCTGTGGAAATGAGAGCATACAAACAAGAGTTCATTTCTTAAAAAAACATTATTTTAATATTTCAGTGGATTAACCCCCTCAGAAGAATTCCAGGTTGATGACAGACAAGTTTCTCCTTCTCAGAGCACTCCTTCCCTGGGAAGTGTGGTTAGGGGAGGGGATGCTTCAAGCAGAAGAACAAACAGAAATTACATACCAGGCTCCTTGGATGAGCTTCTCAGTGATCTGCCTATGCTGGACACTTCCCAGCAGGAGATGTATGAATGAAAGGACTCTGGGCCTGATGCTTAGCTTGGACTGGGAAACTGATGAGTCTCATTTCGAACTCTCTGCAGGCAGCTTAGAAAATGCACCCAATATGCAGAACTGAAGGAAGCTACTGAGCTCTGGGGTTAATGCTGTGCTTGCTGTGGCTGCATCCTGGCTTCACGTAGAGATAAGACTCATACCATTGTCTCTCTCTCCTCTGGAGGGAAGCATGGATGCCTGAGCAGGGTTAGAGCTAGTTCCGCCCCAGTGACCAATCTGGGATCTAGGATGGCTCTGAAGAGCCATCCCTCAGTTCACCTGCAACTTCAATGTCCCCAGGTTTCTGTTCCTCCTTACAGATGAGTAATGCCCCTGAGCACATGTCCCTGTCTCCCTGGAGTCTGAAAGACTAGATGAAATTAGTGAGACACTCCAGTTGGATTTTGTGGAAGCCAGAGATTTCTTGCAGAAGGAAAAGTAGGAATTGAGATGTCTGAGAAATTAAAGAAATGTTGAACTGCAGGAAGAAGAGACTGTGTCCTTCACAGCACTCTCCTGCTATACGCCATTTGGTCCACTTGAAAATATCCACTGATGACAGAAAGAAAATTTAAACATCTAACCTACATCTGCTGTATTTGTTTATGTGAAGAACTACAGGAGATACGTGGTTGCTGGTAGTTTTAGAATAAAGGTACACAGTGGCTTCATCCTAAATGTCTGGAACAAAATCTGAAGGAAAAATACTACCACTGCATGAAAGTGCAGGATGAAAAACCTAGTTGTCATCTTAATACAGGACAAATGCTTTTCAGTGTTTGCTTATTTCATCCTTCACATTCCCGTGACTATAATAATCAGCTTCTCCAAGATAGTATTTTCATTGAATATTATGATATTATGCCTATAATTAACAGTTTACCTTTTTTTTCCCCCTCCTTTCTCTTTTTAGTTTTTAAGAGGGCTGTAATACTGGTGTATAAGGAGAACTACAAACTGAAGAAGAAAATGGTAAGTCTGGTATCATTGGAGGTGGTGGGTGTTCAGGATATAACTGCAATGTGAGATGGACGTGTGTGGACAGTGCTAAGGGGGAGTGACTGAGGTAAAACAGCACTTTCCCTTAGGCTGGAATTCTGGCTATCCCTGCTAAAACAAGTGCTCAGTATCTGTGTAGCAATAAATACTTTCTGTTATTTCATAAGCAGCAGCATCTTCTGTGTGAGCCTCATATTAGCTTTACCAGGTGGAATATGAAACATTGCCATGCAGAAATCACTGACTCTGATTCTTCCAGACTGTTTGTGATGGCCTGCCTTACCACAGGGTGTAGGTGAAAGACCTTTGTTTTACAGACCCTTAATCATCCTGGAAGGAAAGGAAAGGAAAGGAAAAGGGGCATTATAGACATAACCTTCTCTGTACCCACTAACAGACCTGAAATGTGGAAGTCAGGTAGCAAGTTGTGTGTTCCAAGTACCAGTGGTGACGTACTGCACCATGCTCATTGTAACAGATGGAAGGGCTCTAAAAGTAGCAGCAGCAGCAGCTACATGATTAATGTATTCTGCTGATCAACAGTCTGCATGTTCTTTCATAGGAAACTTCTTTCTCTGGTAGTACTTACAGGCAAAGTATTATTTTTATCTGTTGAAATCAAATGGCTTTTAAAAGTTGAAGCTATTACAAATTCTAAAGGTTGTGTCTATCACCATTTCAACTACATTTACAAGCACATTTTAAGGTAGTGAAGGAAAGTGTAATGAATTTAGTTTTTCTTCAGAGGCAGGTCTTTTAAGAGTAGCACAAAACACCACCACTTTTTCTACTTCTCAGAAATATCTTTGGTTTTCTTTTTACAGCCTACTAATGTTCGTGCTGCACATAATTATGGTGACTTGGACCCATTTAAATTTCGTTGGCTGATTCCTTTATCTGCTCTTCAAGTTCGACTGGGGAACACAGCAGGTAACTCTCTTGCAGTAAATACTTTAGGATTGAATGCTTTTCTGGGATTTTGTAATACTGCGTCTTCCAGATGTCTTCCTGGAGCCTCTGGAAACAGGCAGGTGTAGAGAAAATACAATCTATTCACTGTTGTCTCTGCTCAGGGGGTACAGGCTTTATACATATATAGACTCTTCCTTTGGTATGTTGACTTCTGTGCATTAAGGGAGATGTAACACGATGTGAAGGAATAAAAGGATGGAAATCCCCAATAAAAGGAAGGTGGTTTACCACAGTTGGCATCCTGGTGACACCCTGATGCTGTGCGTGTGCTGATCCTCGTGTTTTTTTCAAACAGGAGAGTTGACTCTAATTTGTGGTAGTAGAGGGCTGTGGGTTTATTTTCAAGCTGATCTTATGGTCCTATCCACTTCTGTATGTTCTGTAAAGTGTCACAAAGTCTTTAGAGCTGTGTCAAGGCCTGTTAAGGCTGGAAGACAGGGAGAAGCAACAAGAATGGGGGAAAGCAACTCTCCAAGTTATCAAAGGCAGTGCTAGGCTGCCGCAACAAGAGAGCTCAGGGGACTTTCTCTTGGGTTCCACCACGGGTGAGATCTTCTGTAGCTCCACACATGGCTGAATTAACACTGCCTTCAGGAGAATGGAGGAGCTCTACGCTGGTCTTTCTAATGCCAAATGTTTTGTAGAGAATTTACTTTGCAAAAGTAACGTTTCCTTCCATGCATAGGAACAGAGAACAGCTGTATCTGGGAACTGATTCACACCAAGTCAGAACTAGAAGGCAGGCCAGAAACAATTTTTCAGTTGTGCAGCAGGTAAGTTTTACACAGAAATTGTACTTCACAAATCACATTAATGGAATTTAAAAAAAAGGTAAATATTTTCTCCCATGTGACCTTTGCATCAGCAGTTTTGAAGTGGCACTCATTATTTGAAGCCAGGCACTATGCCAGTCTTTAACTGCATAAAGTATAACAAATTCAAATGGGTTAATTAGTGAATTAGGTGCAGTGATCCAATGTCAGAAATCTGCAGATACAGGAACACAAGTTCCAGTGTGGTAAGGGCAAAATAACTGGTTATATCAGTTATCTCAGTTGGTTAACAGAGATTACTTTCTCATAAAGACCACTTAAGGTGGTGATTCCCTCATACAGAATTTACCTTTCATGGCATTTTCTAAAGAGGAATTAACCAGGATCTCAAAACACAAGGTGTGTGAAATGCCTAACAATGTTAAGATGTCCCTGCCCATGCCAGGGGGGTTGGAACTAGATGATCTTTAATGTTCCTTCCAACCCAGAACATTCTGTGATTTTACGATAGCTGCAAACCCACTACTAAAGCAAGCTTTTGAATAAAAACACTGCACTAAAGCACATCAGGAGAAAGGAAGTGGGAACATTTTATCCCAGTGTCTTACTTTAGAGAGGAAAATTAAGTTCTGTGTTTTCTTAAACTTGCAGTGATTCTGAGAACAAGACTAACATTGTGAAGGTCATCCGTTCTATTCTGCGGGAGAATTTCAGACGTCACATAAAATGTGAGCTACCACTGGAGAAAACATGTAGAGATCGCCTCATCCCACTCAAGAATCGTGTACCTGCCACAGCCAAACTGGGTGAGAAACACCTTCTGAAGTGAAAACTAAAGTGTCTAGACTCCTGTGCTGGTAGGGCGTTCACAATTATTACCGTGACCATAGGGTGTCATGTGTGAGACCCACAAATCCCATTTCTTTTTTTTGGACTGGAGCAAGAGTAGTTTCTCTACCACTCAGTGTGTGACAAGGGCTAGAGGAGATAAGCAAGCTTGCTGTCCCTCTTCCCCATACTGTGATCTGTCATTAACTCTCTTTAGAGAAGACTTAATAAGGCCCAAATTAATTTTGCTGGGAAGGAACAGACTCCCGTTGGCATACAATATTAGTGTTCTTTCCTCTGGGTTCCCTTTAGTAACTCAGCCCTAGTAACATTTATAGCTAAAGCAACTGGCAAAAGGCAGGGGTCTTGTTTCTTTCAATGCATTAAATCTGCACCCCAGCTGATACTGTAATTAAGTACAGGCTTCAGACATTTTAGTTAAATGAGTAGTTACTAGTATTTCAAGTTCTCTATCTGATCAGTTCTCTGTAAAATTCCCTTAACATCACAAGATCTGGAACAGTTCAACTCCTGCCTACATCTTGGCCCTCCAGTGCTCAAGGTGCCTGAGTCAGTCTTTCTTTCCTGCAGGAGTATGTAATTTATGACTACATCTTTTGGAGGATTTTGTATGTATTACACATGAAGGCAAGCACAGAGTCTTGGGATGAGTGTAATGAAAACTGACATGGGATCACACTGTCAGTATCAGAGGGCTGACACATCTGACTTGGAATGACTATGTACATCGTAATCATAACTGGGATATTAAGATAAAAGGTATAACCAGCTGATAATTTGCTGAAAAAAATAAACCTGTATTTTTACTCTGCACAGCTTCCACGAGATCTTTGAAGGTACTGAAGAACTCATCCAGTAGCGAGTGGAACGGTGACCAGGGGAAAGGCACCTTCCAGGACTCTGATGAGTGCAGCCTGAGCAGCAGCACCCAGAGCAGCAGCTGCCACACTTCTGAGAGCATCCAGGAGCCCAAAAATTCATCTCCCGATAAACACACAGAGAGCACTGCATCCGACTTTTCTAATGTTCTTGTCAAAGAATCCGATATTCTCAGTGATGATGATGATGATGACGAGGACTATCGGAGCCTAAAGAAAGGCAGTCCTACAAAAGACATTGAAATACAGTTCCAGCGGCTGAAGATTTCAGAGGAACCCAGTGCAGACTCTGAACGGGATCAGGCTGCTGAAAATGAGGAAGGAGATGGCTTTCAGATAGCAGAGCATCCAAAGCTTGTGCGAGGCCATTTCTGCCCAGTGAAGAGAAAAGTAAACAGCACAAAGCGTAACAGAGGAACTCTAATGGCAATGCAAGAACGCCACCAATCCCTTGACAGTCACTCTGATGCTGCAAACCTGGATCTGAACTCTATTTTAGAGAGAGAATTTAGTGTCCAGAGTTTAACATCTGTAGTTAATGAGGATTGCTTTTATGAAGCTGTGGAGAGGCATGGAAAATCCTAGCTTTCTAAGCACTATATTAAAACATTCATTTGACGTCCACATAAAATTCAACAACCATTTTGCTTTAAAACTAGTAAATTCATGGAAGCTGCAGGAAAACTACTATCTGATTTTGTGCACTAATACATTTTTCCACAAAAACAGCTGTAAAGGATTCTTAAGTTATTTTAATTTATTGTGGATCAAAAATAGATTAAGTTGGCCCAGGTTTGTAAATTAGTTCATCCCTTTCAAGCAGTTATTAAGATTATGTAGTGTTCTTGGGGATGGCCTCGTTAATATTTTAAGTAATGTGGAAAAGGTGCTTACAATGAGGGGTTTACAATGGAAAGTAGCATTGCAAACTGAATTTTTCAATACCTTGGGCATTTTATTTCTTTGGTTTTCATGTTTGCTTTATTTAAAGCAGAATTAAGTTATTTTAATGTGTTTTAGTGCACAGCAGTGCAGACGTTTCATTTTTGTATGTTTCAATGCTGTTTATACTTTATACATATGTGTTAAGAGAAAAACAAAGCTTGGCCTGTAATCTTTTATTTGACTGTATTTTTTATTTTCTCTATGAGCCTGTACAGTAAAAGACAAATAAGTATTGTACTTAGCCATGTTTTCTACTTTTTATTTTGCTGCTTTTCTGTAGTTGGAGCTTTAAATCCCAAATTCTTTGTTTCTGCATAAATGAGAGGAGTATTAACAGACCTTGAGGCAGTTGGTGCACTTGATCCTCCCATAAGCCAGTCACTTGAGTGTATTTATATAAGAGTCTTGGCTTCTGTTTTTTAAATTTCTCTGCCCAGTAGTATGTTCCAGGATAAAAAAGCACAAAAACCCAAACACCATCTTATATGCTGAAGTCTGAAAAGTATTTTTCTTCCATTTCAGTGAAGCACTTTCATTCATACAAAATTCAATTAGGTCAGAAGTATTGCAACTTAACTACCTGTCTCACAACATACTTTGTTTCTTGGTATGCGTTCTAACCATTCCCCTGAAGTAAAGAGAACCTGGACTGTCTTTTCCCTTTTGTTGCAGCTGAATGGATTAAGAGAGATGCCCTCTCTACCACTTTCTCAAAAGTAGGTCTTTTCTATCTACACAGATGTAGGAACATGTAAGCCTTCTTTTACTGACTCAACACCTGTAGATCAAGGAGTTAAAACTAATAAAAAAATCAGACTTGTGCTGTTACAGCTGATTTTCATCTTCAGTCTGTTCAGGCTGACCAGCACTTCCGAGTAAACTTCCTGTCGTCTTCTTTTGCCTTAGTTCTTCTCTGTAGCTGAACACAAAAAGGCTTGGGTCTTCATCACACATTTTCCTGTATGCATTGCACAGGTTTCTAAACTGTGACATGGAGAGCTGAAAAGGACGCAGAGTTGGATCAACATCTGCTGTCATCATCAGCTGTTCTGTTCTTTTCAAGCGTCCATTTTCGGGAAACAAGGTCCTGAAGAAAAACAAATTTCAACAATTCAGACAGACAATTACATTTCCCCTAAGAGTAACGTGGAATTTACTTAATATTGAACCTATATTAATTATGTCACTCTTTTAGCTCTGGCACTCCTAATAGAGCTTATTATCTGAGCAATGGAAACATATAAGGGTCCTTTTTCTGCAAATATGAATTATGACACCATAGGAAAGCACATACCTACATTACAGACTAAATACATGCATGTATGTTCATGTTTCCTAACATGAAAAAGAGCTTTGGGTATGGCTACAAGCACAGAGCCTTCTTAGAATTAGCCTCATATTTAGAAAGTAACAACAGATTAAACTGCACAAAAGAGATCAGATCCAAACCATATGACTTTCTTTCAGACTGTTTCATTCCAATGGGAAAGACAGTTATCACTTGTCATTAATACTCCCATTCTAATGTCAGAAAAAAAAGCCAAGAAGGAGGAAAGGAATATTTAATTGCCATTCACTGTTTAAATATTTAGACTGTGGGAGAATGTGGCAGGAGTCCTAGATCTTGTTCTCAGGTCTGTCATTGTTCATAGATAGGCATATCAGTACATTTACTCTAGGGACAGATGCATTAGCACCTCTCTCTCAGAAGTTCCCCAAATTTTAATGAATAGTATAGCTTTGTATAAGTAAGCGATAGTTTGTGGTGGGTGGATAGAACACAAAGTTAAGAAGGGGTTTAAAATTACAAGTGAAGAATGAAACTTCTGAAAAACCTGTTTTGAAGTATGTGCTACTTCAGGCCTTTGTCAAAATGTTCCCATTAGTTCAGCATCTATGGATAAATTTTTATTTTGATGTCCCTCTTTCCTTTTTTATTTGGTAGTTAAAAAACGCACCTGGAGTGAAAAATGTTTTTATTACATTTTTTTACAGACTATGAACCATCTTATAAATGTCCGTGAACCATAACTCAAAGTATAATATGGACTTCAGAGCTTAATCTTATATTTCACATCTCAAATCCCAGAATTCACACAAATATAAAGTGATTCCACTGCCTTGTTTTTCTACAGTCTGTGTGATAGATAACCTTACAATGAACTTAACAGCTTTATTATACACCAAAATTTGCTATTTTTTTCAGGTCAGCTAAAGAATAAGAGGATTGTGTTTCTTAGCTGCACACCAGGGCTAAAGTTGGATAAGCTGCTGGGGGAATATGTGACGTCCAAAAGTTCAGATTCCCCCTCCTTGCCTTAAAAGAATGTAAAGCAGTTATTAGCAATTTGAGATTACACAAGAGCGGGGAGGTTTTTTTTAAACTTTGGTAAAAATATTGTACATAACATAGATAATACTGATCGCACATGCCTTCTGCTTACATTGTCAACTGAAACCATTCCTTCACAAAAAGAAAAAAGAAAAAAGAAAAAGAAAACCACCACCACCACCTACTAAGTCAAAACCAAACCAGCCTTAGAGTTTGGATACTTCATTTTCTTAAACATTTCCAAATGCATACTCAAACTTTAACACAAAGAAATCTATACTCATTTTAGATCCAAGGTCTGCATCCCACACATCAAAGGCACTGAAAGCCTCAAGGAAGAAAAACCCAACAAACCAGAACTAGATGCAAAATTCTTTGTTCACCTTTAAAACAGTGACATAGAAGGCCTGTAGTACATTAAGGTGGTATCCACCCTAACTCTAGACTGCATCGGGGCCAAAACTATGCCCAGGGACCCCAGGCTGCAGGAGATGCCTCTAGTCCCACCAGCATCTGTCACGCGCTCTACAGTGCTGCATGCTGGGGACTGCCCATAGTAAGTCAGACATGTGGCCGTGTTGGAGTTTTAACAGGATCCTTGAAGAAGAGACTGCAGGTTTCTCACATCAGATAAGCTAGTAAATTCCCTCAGTAAGACATGGGCATATTTGAAGAGCCAGTAAGAACTCCATAAAAGGGTAAGCACAAAAAGAAAAATCTGACCTTTTGACATTATCCCCAAATAAGTCAAATTTGTTACAGATGATGATGTTCTTCTCACACTTTCACCAAAATTTCCTCACGCTGCCATCTTTGGTTCTGGATTTTGATACGTTTGGTTTTTAACTCAATCATTCTGTAGTTTTTGTGGTTGGGCTGGTTTTTTTTCATTTCTGAGAGACAAACTATTGAAAAGAACAACTTCAACTGCACTAACAAAAATGCACAAGTAATTATTTCATAATTACATTAGATATTAATCTCATACTTTTGTGTCCAGAAACCATTCTGAAATGGAATGATCTGATGAACTGTGATGACAAATTTAAAATAGGAAGAATAAAATCAATGCATAGCTAACTGATTTAGTAGCTGATGCATTTACAAAAACATTATTTGGGAGTTTTTCATTAAAAATACGTACTCAATTCCACGGAAGCAGTATTTTCTTCTAAACTGAAAAACACTTCGAACCACTTTTTCTACCAGCTCAAATGGCTGCTGTATCTTTGGTTGCACCAGTGGAGTGAAATGCACCACAGCCACATCCACCTATATGGAAAAGAAAGATAGATTTGAGTAGACATTTTCCTCTGAGACACATTACTTGTAAGTTACGTGGCTAGACATCAGCAAACGGACACAATATAGGAAGGCATTCCTGCAGCAGGTAACCCAGCTGTGCAGTGACTAACGTCATGGTATGGAATATAAAGATTTGCCTTAGCTTTCCAGACCCTACAGAACTTTAGTCATTGTTATCTCCATATTTCCAATTAGTTCACATGCCATTAGTACTTGGTACTTTTTACCCCCATGGCACTTCGTCCATTTAGAGCAACTTCCATGTAATCTGAAAAGTAATTAGCACTTCTGTCTTCAGATCCTTCCAAGAGATAATTCTGACATAATACACAAATTAGACAATATTTGATATACAGGCTGAAGGGCAGCTGGAGAAAATTGGTATTATAATTAGAAATCAAACCCATTCCCTATATGTCTTCTGTTGCTCCAGGGCTTTTCTAAAATGTAAGCCAAGGAATTGCTTTTCAACGTATTAAGATTTCTAGTCTATTTAAAGGAATGGTAGGTAGAAGTAAGTGTACTCAGTTTAAGTGACCACACAACTCGGTATTTACACTGTGTATCACAGTTCATCCAAAATTATGTTTGAATGATTCCACAAAGATAAGCTTGTATATATTCTTTTATAATTCTCAAATCAGACTGGTTCACAGAAGAGTCACTTGCTCTGTTGTCTGAAAACATAATGAAATAATATGTACACATTTTATGTTTTTTATATGTATATATATCTCATGCAATTATAGAGACACTGTATTATATAGAAACTTCCTGAATTCAGACTTCTGTATTAAAAAGTATGAGTTGGACTTGAACTCCAGTTCTGCATAACAATGAATAAGGCAGTTCATCTTCCAAACTAGATATTAACAATAATAAAAAGGAAAAATTTCTGTGGAGGAGCACATTGAAAACTTGTACAATGTGCACAAGTACTGGTACTGAATGATTAAAAATTTCTAAAATTTTTCTATTTTAAAAGATAGTCTCTTATTAAAAAGTGTCTGCTAATATGATAGGCAATCACTGAATTTTTTTAAAAGATCTGACAGTCAGTATTGGCACCCATAGAATATGAATTTAATCTCACATGTACTAGTTCTGACAGAAATAAGAGACACAATCAGACCAAAGAACAGCTGCTGCTCAAAGCACACTCTCAGTGTACCAATTGTTCGAGATAACTCAGAGCACAAGAGTACTTAAAAAAAGAAAGTTTTTTTCCTACTGCTTCAACCAAAACTGCTCATAGCAACCCCTGATGTGGACATATTCTGACACAGAGGTACCATCTATCCATTTTGTTCTTTCTGTGGGAACAGCTCAGCTGTCAAGTACATCTATCCAGTACAAATGCTTCTACAACACAAATCACAAATTACTGTATTTCAAATGAATTGTAAAATCCAAACAACGTAAGTTTTTCATGTAGACAGAACTTACAAAGCTGAGCAAAAATACTGGCTAGAGAAAGGAAAGACAATACCAATTAATGGTGCTGATGAAAAAAACACAACTCCATAGCAAGTTTCCAGTGTTAGCACTACTGATCCAGCAATACTGATACTGATTGAGTGTTCTTCTCTAGTTGTCCACCTTCTCTGAAAGCTAGAGTTAAAAATACGACAGAAAAAAATACTTAAAAATTACTAAAATGTGAAGCACAAGAACTTATTTAAAAATCAGGTGACAAAAAAACTTGACACTTGGAATCTGCACTGAAACACACATAAGTTATCTCCTAAAGCAGATTTTTAATTTTTCAAGCATTCAGAGCTTCTGCCTTTGCCACAGGTTGCTCCTATCAGGGAGACCACAGGGATACAGAAAAAAACTTGTGTTCACACTGAGTGTAAGAAAATTTAATCTTTTTGAACAGAGTAAATACATACTTCACACGTCCAATCAGCTCCTTGTACAGAAATACTAAGGGCGCATGCATATGTTTATCTATATTTTTGTCAGGATATAAAACAAAATATTGTCCATGTGGCATCACCTCGTCACCTCAGTTTTGCAGAAATGCTCCTAAGTGAGAAATGAGGGCTCTTTGGGAGTTGGAGCCGCATCTTTAACAACACTTTCTGAGGGAAAAAAGACCATAATCTAGATGCAGTGTACAGCTTCAGAGCCAAGCAGCTCAATTTGCAATCTCAAGGCCAGTGGGCAATAATCTCTGCTTCTGAAACAAACACAACCCTCCTCGGTTCCATTATAGACGCTGTATTCTTTGCACCCCAGGAAAGCTGCTTGGTTACTATAGCAACAGATACAGGGGAAAGCTTTTTATTTGTAATTGGCCACTCCTTTAAAACCATACATGCTATTTTCCTTATACCTTTTAATATGCATCAAATAGAGAGTAGAATTATGAAAGCCAATAGAGTGCACAAGAGCACTTAATATAAACAAGTTGATTTCATAATTTTACTAGTAACATTTTTCACCCCACCAAGTATGCTAGAAATATTTACCAAATAACACTCAAGTCTTACAAAATAATGAATACGGAAATTATTCAACTGCTACATCCAAAACTGTCAATAGTACAGCAATTACTCACCCCTTACTGTTTTAGTATATCTGTACAATGAAGGTTTATGTTCTCGTAGGGTAGGAGGAACACAACAGAGTACAATTTAATTCACACAAGTCTGCTGCCTTGCTAATGAAATCAACACTCTAAATCAGAATAAGCTTAAGTGAGACAATTTTTACTGATTGTTGACAATAAAGATCTCATAATGGGCAATACATGTACCTTGCAACAGGGCTGTATTAAAAGCAAACCCACATAACCTTTCCTGAAGCTGTAATTTACTCATAGGGAACTGAAACCTAAGCAGAACATATTACAACTTTATTAAAAGAGACTGCTTGAAATCCTACTGAGATCGTTCTAAGCCAGCACTTTCACAATCCAAGTGTTCAGTAGCATTTTATCTGTCTACTACAAATAAATGTTAGGTCAAACACCAGATATGTGCATCTCACAGCAATCTTGTTCTGCTGAGAGTTTACTTTTGGCTCACTTCCAGCAGAAAGTAACTATGCCTCTTCAATAATAAAAATAATTTCTGTGTACGAACAGCTCTGCAGTAACTCCATTCTCACCAGGCTCACGAACAATCACAGGAGACCTGAAGTCAGGTACAGAACCTATGGGTATATCACTGCTGCAGTGAGTAAGACTCTTCTCCCAACGTCTTGATTTCCCACACCAACTTGTCGAGGTCACTTACGTGATGTGCTGCATTTACCACAGAAGCCATCTCAGTAGCTTTATTCCCTTACTCTTTTATACAGCTGTATACAAAGGTAACAAGTTACAGGATAACCTATGGAAGGCTAAAGCTATCAGGAACAGATAAGCAAAGCCTGCAGTTGAATAGACGTGTCCTGCTGTTCCAATTACAAATTAAAATAAATTGCACAGTTCTTTTCTAGGAAATTTAAACTCTTAATAAGATTATCTGTGATGAAAAAAACAACTGACAAACAACAAAACTCTCTGGCTCTCAGTGCAACTTATATGATTCCCTCCCAGTCCCTAAGTCTACAGCTTCTGGATTCTCAAAATTTCACTCCATTTAATCACTGCTCACACTTTCCATCACAGAACCTGGGTATCATTATGTATTTAGGACTAAGGGCCTCCGTCTGTTTTATTCCATAATCTCTTTGCTTTCCCTTACTGAGTGTTTTTCAAACAAAACTCATTAAACAAAGTACTCCTTTATTCTCGGGTAGATGGAACTAAGAGAGAACAAACAGCAGTAATGCACTTGCTGTGGCGAACAGAAAAAAAACAACATTCCAAGAAATTTTGTTAATACATGCCAATGCAGTTTTATATGAGAAGGGATAGTTCCATTCAAGAGAAACTGCATTTTCCAGGACACCTACAGTGAAGAAAACATCTCAGACCTCACATCCAGCAGTAAGTCCTACACAAACAGGAATGAAACATAACTGTATTTTTAATTACAACTGTAGTGCTTATATTTGAATTTATCATGCCTTTAACTTGGTTCATCCCATTAAATGTAATGTATGGCTACCATTTGCAGTCTTTTGTGTTTATGCTTGCATGTCTGTATATACTGACATTTTAAAAAGGAAGCAATGAAAAAGGCTGATTCAGTGTACTAATTAGCTGTTTCAGAATATGAATGAGAATATGAATGAGTTTTCTGAAGATGTTTTGAGCTATCCAGACCTGTCAGTTCCTTCTGTAAAAGGAACTTAAGCCATCTTTCCCATGGGCCTGTACAGCAAATGATACATATTTGCCAGAACATCTCTTCCCAGCCTGAACAAACTGAAGGGATTTGGAAATAGGCAGGTCTTTGAAATAAGATTTTAAGAATGAGTAGCTGTTAATATTCTCACCTTAACTTTAAGCATTTTTAATAGATATATGCTGGACAGAACCAGCACATCCTTGAACAATTACCTGAAATAAATACAATATAAAAAGATTAGAGTATAAATATATAAATTATATATTATATAGAGAACATAGAAAATTATACTACTAATTATTATAGAGGATAACAGTATTATAGAGGATAAATATATTCATTAGTTCAGAAATGTCACTAAAGACTGATAGAATACATACTGATCAACACTTTGTTGTCTTATATATAATGAACTGAAACTAGAGTACAATGCTACAGATATTTTGTATTCCACTTATTTCAATTTTATCCCTTATTATTATGGCTTTTCAAAAAAGTTCTAATGCTGAAGACCAATTTTAATATGATTGTTCATATTTAGACAGAAAGTCTGGATCATGCTTTGTAAGACAGAGGTCTGCCCTTTGTCTACCCCTGATAAAAGACAAAACCAGCCCCACGCAAAAGGCAAGGCAGGGTACCACTTTCGATTCCTCCTCTCAGAGGTCTCAAAGCCCTGTTCTTCATCTGCAATCCCAACAGTCCAGCTGATGCAACAGCAACCGTTCTGTCTTCCCAGCTGCACAGTTGTCACACTGCCTAAAATGTTCTCATCTGTCAAATGAAATTGGACTTTTTGTAAAAGAATAGCAAGGAGCTTTTAAATGAATTTTTTAAACTGCCACTTCATGGCAAATTAGCAAATTATTTCAGACAGGTGACTGATTCAAAAAAGGCACTTCCACAAATGAGTTGTTTCATACCAATATTAAAAACATTGTTTTAGAGATAGAAGCAGATCATATTCACTCTCATTACTTGCTAAGTACTACTGCTCTAAGTCAAGGAACTGAAATTATTGAAAACAAAAAATTGATAAGTTTAAATAAAAATGAAATAAAGTAAAATATTGATTTAGGAAAGTCACATGTGACTAATTGTGAAAATACTGCAAAAACTAAATTTCGTTTTATTCTCCTCCAAAACCAAGATATTTTGTAACACTTATTAAAAAGAACAGGGATATTTAAAAAACAGAAATCAGGGGTTACCTTTAATGATACTTTAAATAAGAGATAGTATAACAGTACTCATTGCTATAAAGCAGTCAACAGGAGCTGGCTACAGCTATGAACACACTTAAGGTACTTGAAGAGTACAATATATTTTCTACCACACTGTTTTCCTACCACAATGACTCCTAATCTGCAAGTTTCTAGTGTTCAACTTACAATATGTATTTCTCTAGTAAGCCTGCAATCTGTGTGCTATTATCAAAACCAACTGCAGTAACGTAAGTTTTGCCTGACGGCTTGCAATCATGTACGAAAGGGCAGCAGCTCCATTTTACAAGCAATTCTAAAGCACTGTCCATTTGCCATCATTTCTGCTCAAGTACCTTGCATACAGCAGCTCAGCTGCTGCAGGGTCATATTCAGATATTCATTCAGATAGCTCTAATTTTAAATGCAAGCTTTTTTTGTTTGCTGATTTCTTTTCCTTTCTCCCTCGCACTTCTCCCCTCCCTTTCCTCCCTGTTACACAGACGGACACAGCTTGGCTACAAAGCTCCCAGTTACTCATTTCCACGAGAGAAAAGGCAGACAAAATAAGAAGATAACCATCATGGCATCAGCAAGCCTGCAGTTCTTTGCTTTTATTCTGGCTTTGTTTGGTGTTTTTGGAGACATCGCAGCCACCTTGCTACCGAACTGGAAGGTAAATGCAGACGTTGGCTCCAATATCATAACGGCTATAACACAGATGCAAGGACTTTGGATGGACTGCACATGGTACAGCACTGGGATGTTCAGCTGCACCCTGAAATACTCCATTCTCTCTCTTCCTGTCTACATCCAGGCTGCACGGACCACCATGGTACTGTCGTGTATCCTATCAGCCTTTGGGATCTGCATCACTACAGTCGGAATGAAATGCACAAAACTGGGAGGGGACACTGACAGCAAAAATCATGCTTGTTTTGCTGGAGGAGTCTGCTTCATTCTTGCAGGAATCTTTGGATTAGTACCAACATGCTGGTACACGAGAGAAATTATTTCTAATTTTCTGGACCAGACCATTCCAGAGAGTAGTAAACACGAACCAGGAGGAGCAGTTTATACAGGATTCATCTCAGCAGGGTTTCTGCTTATCGCAGGTGTGATCTTCTGCTCTTCCTGTTTTAAAAGGCAGCAAGGAGCATGGATTTACCCTCCAAACAAGCACCATTTCCCATCCACAGAGCAGGAGAGCAATGCAGGTTACAACCTGAAGGACTACGTATAAGTAGTTGTTTCTATCCACTGAAGTATTTCTATCCATTCAAGGGGGGCTTTTGTGTGTTAAGTGTAGTTTGATTATTTCAAAGAATGTATAACATAGCACTTAACTTTTCCTGTATCTGGGTTGAAGTTACATTCAGGCAAGGTATTTCATTTATAGGGGCATCCACGAAAAGGAAAAAAGTAGGAAAAGACACTTGTCTGCTACAAGAGTACTTTATTTTGTTGATTTTTCAAACCCTTCTTTCTGACTTCCCAAGTAACACTTACTGAAGAAAAAGGAATTATTTTAAAAACATAACTGACTGTACAATTAATGTATTGATGTCTTGTTACAGCAAAGATGATTAAAAACTAACTGATTTCTGTTTAGTGAATTAGACTTTCAATAACATGTAACATTTTAGAGTGCATTTTACATTTTTATCTAGATTTTAATTATGACACAAGGTAAAAAACCCAAAAACTATTTGTTCAAGAAGCCCAATTCAAAGGTTTTTAAAAAGCAGACATGTCTGCCTTTCATTTTCAATTCTAAATTGCCTTGGTAACTAGATTTTGTTAAAAAAAAAAAAAAATCAACCCAAATTAAAAAAATACATACACAAAAAAATCAACCAACCAAAACAAATCCCCAACAAAAGCTCAAGGCTCCAAACCTTAGCTGCACTGTATACTCTGCATATCAGGCTGAAGGATCAGCAGTACCATTCAGCTCTTGCCAAACACGGCTCTGCTGCCCCAAACTGCCACCTGCTGTGGGTTTCATTTATTATTGTTAAAGGAAAGAGTGCTGGACATTCACCAACTGCTACTAATCTATCACTACACAGTGAATGTTAGATATGAGAGGAGTACAACAAGAGAAATGTAACCATAACTGTGAAAACACCTGCAAACTGTAACAAACAGGATAGAAACTAAATTATTTGTGTTTAAGAAACATCTGCAAACATTCTAGCTTACACTTGCTAAAAGTTGCTATGAACAGCTCAAATAACACAGCAACCACTTACTGACTTCTACATTTCTGACCTTCTAAAAGAACCTTTTAAGTCCTTTTAGTTATCCTAGTAGGGTCTGTTTCAGACCCACTCCCAGGTATTCTATTACTGTAAAATCTACTATACAACAGTGATAAAGACACAGCTTCTTTATTTTTTTAACTGCCTTATTTTGAATAATTACCTTAAAACCTTTAACCTTTTCTTTCAACACAGATTTTGTTTTGTATTGGTCATTGGCAAAGTATGTTCTATCTAAATAACTCCTTAAATGAGAACCAAATCAATGAATGAAAAGGGGTATGATAAAGGCCTTTAAATTTAGGGATATAATGTTGGATGAGTCTTTCAATAAAATCAAATGCTATTTATTCTCCATATTTATACACAACTTTCATTTCCCATGGTACTAGTTCTGAAATTCACTAAAACACTGTCAAAGAGCCCAAACATTACATGTTTAGTGTGTTGGAAAAAGAAGATCTGTTACAGCATTTGGGAAAGTGCACGGTTTTATGCACTTAATATGTAAGGAGTATTTATTCATAGAGAGTCTTCATTCTTCACACACAGAATGGCATTACATCTTGCTTTTATTCTACTCTCACACAGCTCTTTTGAGTTTCCTATGTTTTAATCAAGCAGCTTGTTTTGTACTACACTTAATGCAACTACCAGCGGTTATTGGGCATTGTAGAGACTTCACTATGACAAAAAAGCTGATTTCTTTTTTCCTAGACACAATGTTGTGCAGCACCATTCCATTAACCAAGAGTCTTTTATGTCTCGACACTCACAGAAATGTTGAAATAGTGTTCATACATTGAGCAAATGAAGTAAACAACTCCTTCTCACAAACATGCATCTCCACCTTTAGAAAGGGGTTTGACATGACACTAAGGCATGATCGTTGCCATGTATGTGAAATAAATCTGTTCGCAAAAATTATAACCAAGAGGCACTTTTACAGGAGGGCATAAGAAAAAGGTAATAATGGCATACCATGAGGGAAACAAAATGTTCATTGGTTACTTACGCTGCAAATTTTTTTTCCTGAAACTTTATAAAAAGGTACCTGTACTTTGTATAGCTATGAAACAAAGATCAAGCACTGAGCCATTTCATTCACAGTACGCTGCAAGAGCTTTCCAAGAAAACAGGTTCTATGAGAAATGGTAACATCTAAAACCACGTCAATGTGCAGCTAAAAGAACACGGACAAAACAGAAGATCAGCATACAACAGGAGTTCAAAGGAAAAAAAATATAGTGAAAACAGGTGCCAGTTCTGTCTGAAAAAATTGTACTTTCTGCTTATGCAATATAAGCAATACTTGCTTTAACTCAAAAAAATACATTAAATAAAAGTACACCTGCCTTTAGTTGTACTGCTTTTTTTAATTCAACAGAGCACCAACTCACTCCAGGATGTGCTTACACTAAGATATTTGTCACAACTCTGTGTGTTACCTCTCTCGTGGTCAACTATGGCCTTTTCAGTACAATAAAATGGAAATATCAGTTATAGCTTCCCGGTTCTGGAACACATTCTGCACTAGACTTTTGACTATACTAGCTCTACTAGTACTCAAATTGTACCCACCACTGAGAAATCACCACCATAAAACTGGAATTTTAGCCTTACTTAAAATTATTTCACATATTTGACAGTGATATGGCATCCTGAAATTATTTTCCATTCAGCTAGGAGACAACAAAAAAAACCCTAGGCCAAAACCTCAAAGCAAAAAATAAGATTTCTTAAGCACTGCCATTTTTTTTCACAACAGATTGCTGTCACAACTAGTAATTTAACATGTTCGAACAGTTACTTGCTCAAAAAATACTAACAGAATTTTAAATTATCATCAAAATATGCCCATACAGAGATCTTAATATTCATTGAGGTAAATAAGAAAATAACCTTCCACAGGTTCTCAAGAGGTATGCCAGAAAAGTAAAAAGGACCAAGAGGGACATTCTGATAAATGGGAAGGGAGATGCACTGAAGAGCTGAACCAAACAGTTTAAGAGGGACTTTCAGAAGCTGCAAGCTCATTTCTGAAACAGAACAGCAGTTTGATAGGACAAGGGGTAATGGTTTTAAACTCCAAGAGGGTTGACTTAAATTAGATATAAAGAAGACGTTTTTTACAATGAGGCTGGTAAAACGCTAACATGTTGCCCAGAGAGATGGTGGATACCCCATCCCTGGAAACATTCAAGATCAAATTGGACAGAGCTCTGAGCAACCTGATCTAGTTGAAGATGTTCCTGCTCATTTCATGGGAATGGGACTAGATGACCTTCCTGCCAACCCAAATACCTCTATGATCCTATGACTTGCACATGCATTCAGGGACATAGACCTCACTTAAAGTCAGGCACAAATTTTTACAAAAAAAATGCAAACCAAAACAAAAAAACCTTCTTGTCCAAAATACTGATTAACTTCTTCAGTTTTGATTCCTGTAATCACAATGGCTATGGATAAAAACCTCAAACCAGGACACCAGGGGCAGCAGATAAGAGGAAAACAAAGAGATTGTTCTCTACTCACTCAAGAACATATAAGAGGAAGAAGAGATTGTTACTTTTTTAAACAATCAGTGGGATATAGGTGACAAAGTGCTGTAGCAAATAGGAGGGAGTAAAATATGCTAAAGATGACTGGGGTGAAACATAAAGATTATAATGGTAAAATTAGAAATGTTTGACAAAGGTGACAAATGAAAAGCTTTTCTTATCACAGTCTTTCAAAAGACCCATCAAATTCTTAAAGCACAATTCCCAAACTGTTGGTAAATGCAAACTGTAAAATAGCAGGCTTTCCAAAAATAATCCATTCCTAGCTGACTATCCTGCCATTAAATCCTAATCCTTCTCTCCAGAACACTCAAAGAAGTATGCTCACCTTGCAGATAGCTTTGAAGGTCAAAGCCAAGCTCTCAGGAACAAAAAAGATAAAAAGCACTTTCTTAGAGTAAGCATGCTTCATTTACAGAAATTTCATATCACTCCACTTTGTAATATGGAGATGTTCAAACAGAGCAGCCACCGACGTTCCTTCGTCAAAGTAAGACACATTGCCTGACAAATTAACAAAAACCACAAATAGATACAGGAAAACCTACCTGTGGCTTTGGAACAAAGGCTTGACCTGGAATTATGAAACAGTTTTCCACGGTGCAGAGATGCTGAGCCATGATGGACAGTCTGCTACGTTGGTTACTTCCTGGATTAGCTGTAAGTCTCTATGGGAAAATCAAAACATGTACATCAGTGATACTGAATTTACAAAGTGATCAGTTATATTAAAGCTTGATTTTCAGTATAATCAAATTTAAAAAAACATTACCAGTTAATCATTAAAAACATGTATCAAATTGTATGCCCAGTTCATCTAAAATTTTCTGCTCCAATATAGCAGCATTTCACTAAGATACCATGCTGATTTACAACCTCAGTCCTGCAATCAAATGCACATGAAAAGGAACTAGAAATTCTGCAGAACTAAATGAGTGTCAAAATAATTTTGTATGGATACAAGTGAAAACTAAAACTATTCCAACTGCAGGATTCAAAACAAACCTAACACCAGCTGACAGTACTCTCACAATTCTTTCCTTCCACTGTTTCTATAAAAAATATTACTACTTTTTTTTCTTCTTCAAGATGGAACAAAGCTCCATAAACCCAAGATCAGCTAGAAACCAAAAGCTCTTAGTAATTAAATGGTCTACACTTACAATATTTGCAAGGAAGCTGGATCTACTTTACATAAAATTAGAATGCCTAACAGTGAGAGCATTTAATACTTAAAACTCAATTTAGTTATTCTCTGATTTTCCCAAGAATTTTTTTACAAAATAGTAGCCTGGACAGAGGTTTCCTACACTTTTGTGACCTGGCAAGAAACACATTTTATTGTGTTTTGCCTGCACAAACGAAATTTAAACATATAAAGCATCTGGTAAAACAAGTCTCAAATTACAGGAGTCATTTCACTAACTAACACAAAAACAGAATTTTGATGATTCCTGTTCTTATTTACCACCACTTCAATAAAAAAAAAACTAAACCCCAATTTTCATATCTCGTAATATTTGTACATCATGTAGTTTCATATGAAAAGCCTACTCATGAAACGCTGCCACGCTTATTAAATCTATCCCTGAAAAAGAAAAGCTAAACCTATCGCCAAAGTTTCACATTTTTTCAAACAACTCTTCCAAACGGCAGTTCAGCATGGAGCAAATAAATACTTTTCAACAACTTTTTGGAAAGAATGTTCAGTGATTCTTTTTGCCTATGCCAGTATTCAAACCTACCTTCATTGTTGTTTCAGAGGAAATTATTATTCTCTGAAAAAAACCCAGACTGCAAAGTCTAACAATGCAATCAGATACGCACTTCCTTAACCTCTGTAATGGAAATGAAACTGACCTAACAGCAACACTTGGAGCAAAACTTCCAGTGCCAGTTCAAACAAACCTATCTTTACTTCTCCCAGAAACCATCTAGCAAGTCTCAGGCAGTAAGTTCCTGCTTCTCAGTTACAGAAGGGTAACTTAACATTTGGATAGTAACATCTTAAAACACTTCAACCACAGCAGCAGGAACCTACCTGTGCATGGCACCCATACACACATCAGCCAGTCAAACCCCCTGCCACGGGCACGGACATCTGCAGCTGGGTCAGGTCTCTCAGAGACTTGCCCTGCCTGACCTTGAAGGTTTCCAGGGATGGGACACCCATCCTGTCTCTTGGCAACCTGCTGCAGTGTTTCACCACCTTCACTGTAAAAAATTTCTTCCTTATACCTAAATTTACCCTCTTCTAGTTTAAAACCATTACTCCTTGTTCTATAGCAAGAGGCCCTACTAGAGGATCGATTTTAGAGTAAGTGGGCTGGAAGAACCTGGCCTAGGTGACAGATTTGAGATGAAGCACTGAGGAATCTGGGACAAGGCAGAAGTTCTCACCCACAAAGTGAATAACAGTATAAAAAATTCAAACTACAGAGAAAAAAAATTATCTGCTTGACACTCAAAAGTGTTATTTTTACTGCTGTGGATATTTGGTCTTATCCTCCTTAACAGGCCTCAGATTCAGCATATAAAATAACTGCTGGTTCTCATTAGCTTTAATCACTTTATTTAAATCATATCAGAACAGAGTGGGCTGCAGTAGTAGGAGTGTAGTGACATAACTCACACCAACATTGCTGTGCTACAAGGAAACAGAAAAGTAAGAAAACACAACCAGCAAGAAAGGCAAAGGTACTTACTTCCCTGTTATACTGGCAAAATGAGGTCTGACCATAAATAAAAGAGCCCATTGCTTCACTTTCTTACTGTTAACATCAAGTTATCCTAATTAATTATAAAGCACATCACTCCATTTCATGATGCATCTTATGCTTTTGCTGAGCTTATAACATATACACAAACTTTCTCTGATATTTAGGCTCTTATCTTAGAAATATCCAGGGACTACACCAAATTTTTGAGTATAAGACATTTCCCTATCAAGACTATAAATTAAGAGATATATAAAATCCCAGTAGCAACTCACTATTATCTGCATTGGAGGTTCTCTCTTTCCTGATACTGAATATGCCTGTATACACCAATTTACAATGGTTACCTTAAGCAGCTCCAGAGGGTCAGGAGAAAAGACACAGACCCTAATTATTGTTCTTTCTCCTAATCATAAAGTAAAATAGCATCTTTAAAACTATTTCTCTTTGTGGTATCAAACCAGTAATGGAAATGCAAACCAGAAACCATGAACAATTTTGTCTTTAGAGGAAGATCTGTGTTTAACTTGTGTTGAACAAGAATCAAGAGATCTCAGACTGTAAACTCAACAACAATTAACGCTGATTCACTGCATGATATGTAACAACATATTCCATTTCCTGGTGTTTCTAACTTCTCGGTGTTTTAACTGTAAGAACTTAAGTGTGCATGGTATTTTGCAGCTAACTAAGCTATGCTGGGTGCAGAAGAACTATAATCTGCACGTCACCGATGATGTGTGCAGCTGGGTACAGCTATAGAAAGCCCAGAGTGCTCTCACACAGTGATAGGTGAATTTTTTCACTGCTGTAACAAAACTATGTATCTTACCCACCATCACTCTGCATTTCACATCACAGTCCATTAGTCATATTTTGCAACAAGGCCTAATCTCACATGACATGAAGTCCTTCTGGGAAACAGATGTGGTTTCTTTAATGCCTGAAACCAAATGAGCCCAGAACCGAATTAAGAAATCTGTTTATTTCATACCAAGTGTTTGTCACTAGTGTTCTCTAGAGCCACCAATTGGAAATATTTCTCCAATCTTGATTGCAAAGCTAGAGCAATGACAGCACAATATGGTTTCCTTTGACCCAAAAGATGACACCAGACATTCCACTTCCATATATACTTACTACTAATTTTCACAAAAGAAAAAATCCAGCAAAATTTTCCTACTTGAATTTTTACTTTGAAGGATTAAGATTAAAACAATATACACATTGAGGCTGCACAAAGAAAACACAGTATTTACAAACAGTAGAGTAGTAAGATGGAAATTCTGTTTTCAGTTGATGTGCAATTCCTTCTGTTCTTTATAAAAGCAAGTGCGATCCTTGTAAAATGCCAGACTGCTTCCATAACTGGAAAGCAAAAAGCTTTCCATTCTCTATGTTATTATATGTTTCATGCAATGGCAATAGGAATAAACTGTTAAGTTTGTAAGCACCATGGAGTAAGCCAACCTAGTATCAACTGATCTGGTGTTAACACTACTACACTGCAGATCAGTATGGCCTTCTTTAAGAACCTAACTATTAATACAAAGTAAATTATCAATTTGCTCTTGGACTTGTGGTGATAGAAGTCAACTAAGATCTTTTACACACACAGGAATGGCAGCAATACATTAATAATTCTGATATCAAGTCTCATTCAACAAAGCCAATACCAGTTTCCATAGTCTTGACAAACACCTCCTGTGTTTTAAGCGTTTAATTATGACTGGAAATAATGCTAACCTTCCATTTTTTCTTATTTCAAGGAAGCTGTTTCTTAAAAAATTACTTTTAATAAGGAGGACAAAGAAAATAAATATAAGTGTATTTCTTGAGATGAATGAAAGGTAAGGAAGAACAGACTGATGACATGTTGCACAAATGACTGTGAGAGAATAAACATATTTAAAAACTGAAGAGTGCTGTGCAATCTATTAATGTTAAAGAAATCAGACTTCAGAAAAGGATAGAGTAACTCAAGGAAATATAATCCTCCATAAGACATTAAAAAAAACTATGTGCTTGTCAAAGGATCAGAGTAGAAAATTAACTCATCAAAATTCATAATTTACAGCCACATAAACTAAAAATTGACCCAACCCTTTCCTCTCTTTTCAAAGCCAACTAAGACTGGGTTTGTAGTTTTGAACAATTTTTTGTGTATAAACAATTTTTTGTTCAATTT
This sequence comes from Platysteira castanea, assembly GCA_013397175.1. Lineage (NCBI taxonomy): Eukaryota > Metazoa > Chordata > Aves > Passeriformes > Platysteira > Platysteira castanea. The sequence goes on from VYXC01009561.1 coordinate 128,803, forward strand.
AGCATCTGTACAATTTTGGAAAAATGCTAAAATTTTACCTCCCCAACTTCCTTTTGAAAAGTCAATGTCATCTGTGTCCTGCCGTAAGTAAAAGGTCCATCCCTTTTCGAAACATTCTCGAGCCATTTGATGATTAGAGGAGTTGAAACACTGAAGGGCAGATTTCCAATTATATGTATATCTGGTGGTTCTGTTGACATTTGGCAGAAGAAAAACAACTGTCAAAAAGTTTTGTGTGAGATTTTGCCAAGAAATAAAACACAAGAAAAACACATGCATATCAGCCTAGACTTAAAATATGAGAACAATTTTTATCATGCCACACCAAAATGATGCCTGTCCACTCATACTCATCTTACACTGACAAAACCGTGTTACTATTCTCAGTATTTATTTAGAAAAAAGTGGTTAGGTTTGGTTCTGATTTACATTTGAATAAATCATTAGCTTTCAGATGATTTTCAGCTGATGAGTAAATTCCAGCTGAGCTACTCTAGAACGGCAAAACTACATCAGTGTTCCTGTGACGTCAAACTATGACTATTAGGTACAGAGCAAACAGTCACACACGTACTTCTGTCCAACACATCCTCACAGGGGCATTTAACTGAGTCCTAGCAACCCCCAGAACAACGACCCAACTCACACTGGACATAACTCTCCTATATAGAGTCCTCTGAAATCAAAAGGTGTTAAAGTACAAGACTTAGCCATAAGAAGTGATGCCTGTTTTTCAGTTATGGATCTTATCAGTATCTGTGTGTGTCGTGCTACACAATACAGGGACTTCATTAGCAGAAACCCTTATGCCTAAGCAGGAGTGAAACAGAAGTGGACAAAACCCAAAAGCCAGCGTGCTATTTCTTAGATACTACAATATTTAATAACATGAATAAGCGATGATAATATCAAATTCAAGCTGTTTTTCTGGCACACTTTACTTATTATGCACTTTTTAGGCTGTGATATTTCTAGTCTATCTGTGATATTACACATTTATCAGAGATGGTGGTTTCTGAAACCCACCAGCCCTTCAGATCTTCATATGGCAATAACACAGAAGAAATGTATCTTACCTCTAACTGGTCAGATCAAAACCCAGTAGTGACTCTATCTTCAAGAAAGGTAAATTTTTAAAACTACACTACACTGTCACACATACATTTGCTCATAGCTTGTTCTGTGAAGCACCTACCTTTTGCAATGAGAAAAATACAACATACAGTTTTTCAAATTGAACATGATGTGCCATGGTCTTTTATGTCCTAGGTCAGAAAGCAGTTTACTGCTCTTCAGGCACTGCAAAGAGTGACTTTACCTTAAATTAATAAATTTGGAAAAGGGGACTGGGAGGTCGTCTCTGATTTATCTAGTAATATTACATGTTTTAAAAGGGAAATGAAACAAGAGTCCTATTGCAACCTCAGATTTAAAAAAAAAAGCCAAAACCCACAATCTTGATTAGATTCTATTTTTGCCAAAGATATCCAGCTGAAACCAAAGCAGTAAGAAGCCTAAATTTTTGAGGGCAAGTTTTCCAAAAGTTTCAAAGCAAGTTACAGAAATTTCTTCAGAGGAACAACAGCAGTGGTGATTCCTGACTTCTTCAAAAAGAGGAAGAAACGAGGAAGTACACCATTTGATCTCCTTTTATGCTTTCCAGGAGTCATTTTTGTACAGCCAAGAAATTCTAAGGTTAATAACTGCAAAGCTTACTGTTAACTAAGGTCAACATCACACAAATTCCACTGTTTAGTCTTAGAAAAGGAAGACAGTTCTTTGTTACCTTCTAAGGAAAAAAAAAAAAATTGTCTCTTTATCTTCAACATGTACCAGAAGAGAGTAACATTTGCACTGAGTGAGCTTCAATTTTATCACTACTCAAGACTAACTCAGTAGCACTAAAAAATGAAATAAACCAAGTGCAATACTAACCATCCTCCCAGTTCTTTTTTAAGTGCTTAGGAAAAGCTTTCTCCATCTTATAGGTCAGGATATCCCCATGAACGATGCACACTTTTCCTGGAGCTGCTTCAGATAGCATCTGTTTGTAAACAAGCAAGCAGAATCCACAGTGAGTGTTAACCAAACTGATTTCCGGTTTCAGCCACAGCAGGAATGAAACCATTGCTATATATTTATCATTCAATATACAACAAAGCACAGTAGGAGTTAAAACTGAGAACACTATTAATAAGTATTTACTTTAAAAAAGTGAGCACTAGAAACAGGTTAAGGTGTGATTCTGTAAACACTTAACTATTCACAGATGTAGAATTCTTAATAGAGAATTCAAACTTGAAAAGACTGGTAAGAGTCTCTTCAACAACAGCAATTAACAAGCCAAAGGCCACTAGCAGGACCTCACCTGATTTAAGTAATAATGCAAGCAGGAGGTTTTGAAAGGTTTTTAGATCAATTACCTATGGAAACACGGGCTCATATTGTTTATTCTGTTTCCCCCACAGCTTTAGGGCCTATTATCCAATTTCAGCCATATGTGATACAAGGCTGTAGAAACATTAGTTTTTGCATTTACACAAAAAAGGTGGAAGAGATTGTCTTAATATTCCCTGTAGTAGTCAGCATTTGTACCCTTAAAAAACAAGGAATCCACTGAAAAGAGGGAATGAATACCTAGTAGTAGGGAAGATCTCACTAATTTCTATCTTTCTAGACATTACAAAATCATCTCTGTTGTCAGCTTCTGCAGCCCACTTGCACAACTTATCTAGTAATGAATAAAGGCTGCTAGGGAAATTCAGCACTGGTTGTAGTTTGTCAACCAATTCTTTCATTTCTGGTGTCAGTTCCCATCACGAAAATTAGTTAAGTTTTTTTAGTGTTGTACTAATCTTTTCTCTTACGCTACGGAACTATGCACAAACAGCACAATTCAAAAGCAGTGGCAACATTTTCGAAGATGACATTCGTGGATATCTATTGATCCTATAAGAGAATAATAAGAAATGGCCTAAAGAACAATTTTGCTTTTGCATAGAAATCCACATCCATAAACAGTTAAGTGCCAGTGGCTAATAGCAAAAATAAACTGCTCACCATTGTTAGTCCCATCTTCAATCTGAATGATGTTTATATGCTCAGGGGCACAAACAACTGTCACCATTCTCTGAGCCAAAGGAAAATACTGCTTTCTCATACTGTTCACAAGATGTCATCATGAAGTTTTTTGAGTAAAAGGTTGGGGTTTTTAATTATCAAAATAGCTAAATTTTATGTAGTGCAATAAAAGCTTAACAAAAAACTACGTGTTCCTGCATGTTTTAAGTGCAATTATTTCCAAATAGAAAAAATAAAACTAACCTCAACTCCAAACCACTTAATGGACTTTTCAGCATTACAATAGCAATTACATGACATACAAATTCACTAATTTGCCATGGTTTGTCAAATTTTTCTTTGAAGCAGTTATAAATGCTCTAACAGGATGAAACATAATGTTAGATCAATGAAGTAAGAAAATAGTGTCGTTTGTTAATAACAGTTTTCTTATCAAGAGTTAAGGGGTTGCTGAGTAATGCACTTTACATAATTGAGAACTGCATTTAATTTGACCAGAAAATCATAGTCTTATATTTCTAATTTGAAATAAAGACTTGGAAACCCAGTGAAGCTGTTTTCATTTGAAGGGAAAATGTGTGCTGCTAACACAGCTCCAGGAGCTGCTGTGCATCAAGGACACCAGCCAAGAGTGTTTCATCATACAGATACTCTCATTGTTCACACACAACCAAAAGGGCACAAAGGAAGCATAAGAGGCATAGTTTAAAACATGAAATGGTGTTCCTGGAATAATTTTATATTCAATATATCTTGCTCCCTTTCTCTCCTCATCAATCATTCCAGCCTAAAAACTATTAGGGCATATGGCATAAGGAGGTTGTGATTCTTAGACTGAGCCAGAACTGGCAGACTCTCAGCTTGTGTAAACTTTAACTCTGTACACGTATGTTCTTCACTGTATTTCAGTTCTGCAGTAAAGAAAACCCCCACTTCAGTTTTGTGAGAGACCACAGCTTGAAAAACAGTTAATGAAAAATGCTGCATGCTTTACATCACCGATTTTAAAGGTATCTAAGAGACATTTTTAAGTAATAGTCCTTAATTGTTATTTTAATCTCCCTTATTCAAATCTCAACTGTTTTATGAGCATGAGTTTTGGTAGTTTGCTTGGGAAACCAGAAAAATTATTACAACCCACATTATCAGAAAAGAAAGATACACTGTTATGTATCTTCTTATTTGTATGGAAAAAAAGCAATACCAAAACTAATACTAATGGATGCAACACATTGCTTGCTCATTCACATCCACTGTTACTGAGTTATACCACCACTATGTTCACTAACCTCATTCAGACATTCACTGCCACTGTGAGAAGATTCGCAATTAAAAATAATGACTAACATTATGTCACTTGAATGGTAAAGATAATTACATTCCAAAAGCTCAATTTAGGTGCTGAGAAGCATACTTTCATTCAGATAAATTTGTTGCAGTGGATGCATTTTGGAAGATCAGAAAAAACAGCCAAGTACTTACAAAGCTCTCTGAACTAAAACAAGTGTAATTTTATCATAAATTTTGTCCAGTCCCAAATCAGTTCTTAAAATCTAAAACAAAAATGCTGACTTCCCCCACTCAAGTGAAAACATGACGGTTTCACATTTCATACGATGAAGATGGCATATTATACATTATTAATGGCCATGCCTACAAAGAGATAATTACATGCATGTTCAAGTTTAGGCATATGAGCAGATTCATTCATACCTTATTTTTTTTTATCATATAAAGAGATGGTAGCAGTTCTGAAGAGAACTACCTATTTATTCTCGCTGCTGATTTACCGAAAAAGACACAATGCAATTTAAGGAAAGACCTTTGATTTGCTCTAATCTTGAGATGGTAGAGACATAAGAAAACAGTCAAATTTTAAGATTTTTGGACTCTATTTTTCTTGCTGGATTTATAAAGCCAAATTCATAAACATTCAGCAACAGAAGTAGATAGCATTTGAAAATGCAACAGTGACTCGTGAACTTATACCAACTTTAAAAGAAAGGAAGAAAAGCTTAAGAGTGTTTTTTTTGAAAATGTAAAATAGATGCTTGCTTTATTCTTCTCTATCTGGATGTTAACGCACGCTGAACTCTATTAACTGGAGATACACCTTCCCAATTTTATAAAGCATAATTATTAGGATTAAAATGAAAGATAAGACCATACATAAAGACATTACATTCAGCCTTCAAATTATGATTCCACCATCATGGTGAAATGCACCTGAAATGTCCCAGCCTTAAAAACAAACCCTGAGAAGCCTTGAAAGTAATTCAGTTGCAGGATCAGGTCCTAAACGGCCTATGAGAAAGTAGGAACAAGGAACTGTGATACTGTGTATCTTCAAGCACATTATAGCTCTGGTTTCTGTCACAGAACCAAACTTATTTTCAGTGCTGAGATCCCAGCAAGACAGTTGGAATCTCTCTAAGTTCTCAAAATGTTCTTATTTAGTGCTGTGGGTACATGTATACAAATTATTCTCCAGTTGGTACCTGCAATCCTGGAATAAATCGAGCATCTTTTTCAATTAAAAGGAGTTGTTCAACACCAGCACTGAGTATGGATCTGGTAATTCCTCCTGGCCCAGGGCCCACTTCGCAAACATGCGCGTTTTTCAGCTCACCAGCTTGTTTCACTATCTTGTCTGCAAGACACAAAGAACATACTAAGCCTTTATTTTCCAGAAGATCCAGCTCACTAAGATAACCTCATTGTTTACTGTTACACAAGCACAAGCATGCTTATCTCAGAACAGACATAAACAGTGACACATCCCAGTTAAATCATCACACGCCCACTAGACTGCACAGAACTCAGATTTGTTTCATACTACAAAATATACTGAGCTTTCCGAAGAAAAGCAAATTTTAGTTTTATGTCTTTAGTATTTATTGTGCTCATTACAAAATCAAATAAAAAAGAGAGTATCACTCCTCATCTGAAAACCAGCAGTACTATTGTGCTGCAAGCAAGCCCCTGTGTTTGACATCCTAAATTCTCATTACTTGTCCTTATAAAGGTCTTTCACTACAGTACCTCTATTTCAAGGCAATTTAAGAAGCAAATATCATACAGTGAAGCTCTATCAAGATTCTATTATGTACAGAACAATTTTATGAAGGAGAAACTGGACTAAATGAAGAGCTAGAACACTGGCAACAGGTAGCTATGGAAAACAGGGCAGTTGAAAGGTGAGGAAGGAATATCCATATGTAAGTGAAACGATACCACATTAGAAAGTATTACAGACACAAAAAAAGACAGATTAGGGACTAGAAAATGTAGCTAATGAAACAAAGGGATCCTTAGGAAGCATGGAGAGAAAATACTGATAGAAATTATGCTGCTCACTCCATGATGACTTACGTATGCAATAAAAATAAAAAATATCTGAAGACCTGTCTACTTGTAAAGTTTTACTAAAGGCATGTAGACATTTTTATTCTGGGGTAAGCAAATGGTTGTTCAGGAAGCGGAACTGAGTTTCATGTTCTGAATCTTTATCAGCCTGAATCTTCAAACACAATCAAATCATAAGATACATGAAACTGTACTGCATTTGTTAATGCAAAAGCCAGCCAGCACTATTCCAGTGAGGACACCCACCCCCAACTGACAGCTTTGTCACCCACTGATGACATGAAGCTGGAAAAAACTGAATTGTTCAGAGCAATGCAACTGGTTCAAAAAAGCTACAACACTTCTGATAAACTGAAACAAATGACTCTTGTGACTGTAGCACATAGCAAATTCTAAACTGCACAATGTGTTAAATACTTGATACAGAATGATCTGAAAAAAATGCTAACTTTTAAGTCAAATTTATGAACCAAAATAGTATCCAAATGGTAAAAGTACTACTTTGGTTTAGACTTTTGCATTTTGGTCAATAACCTATATTATATATAGAAATACAGTTTCTATCAAAAAAATGCACTTCAATTTATAAAGAAACCTGTTTTTGAGAAGTAAGTGAAAGCAATTTCTCTAACTTAAAACTACCTTTAAATGAGATCTTTATTATAAAGGTTTACCATTGACCTGCCATTAGTCTGACAAAATACTATTATGCAAACATCATCTCCTTAGCTATACTCTGGATTCTGACAAAACTGGGATACGTGTTCTGTATTAGCTAAAAATATTAGAAAAAAATATTTAACCTGTCAATCGCAAATCCAGTAGAAAGTTCTGGGAAAGTTGTTTCAGTGCTTTAAGGCGGAAGAGTTTAATAATCTCTCCAATAGTTGGCAGGGGAGGCAGACGGAAAGCTGCCACCTTTCCTGGAGCAGCCATAGGACAAAACTCTCATTCCTTCCTCCTACAGAGACACCGAAAAGATGATTCTAATAAATTATAATGAATTATACANCCGGAAGAGAAAAGGCCGCTGCGCTACGCTGCGCATGCGGCCGTCCCAGCGCCTTACCTGGCTGTGCGCGGGGGAGGCGGGGCCGCGCGCGCCCGGCAGCGGCGGTGAGCGCGCCGCCGCCCGGCGTGCGCATGCGCGATGGGAGCCGGGGCGGGGCTGGCGCTGTGGGAGCTTCCCGGCGGCTCTCCGCGGNATTACAATAAACTATAATTAAAACTGAAAACGCCACTAAGCTTGCAAACCAAGACGTGATTTACAGATCATTAGAGGACGACTATGGAAGAACCAAACTCCATACATCACAATTTTGACTTGTGGATGCAGTGCTTACGCTCGGCACTAATTTGGGGTATTTGGGCAAGTCCCATTTTGAAGCTCTGCCAAAGCCTCAGGTAAGCCCTCTCGCAATTACTCAATGTCAACCTCCCATTACTTTAGAAAAGAATCAGTAAGGAGAATGACTTCACGGCACCATGTAAAGGCAAAATGTATTTAATTATAACGTGTCCCTAAGACAGGCTGGAACACTTCCGCCCGCTGCCTGCGCGCCCTCCACCCC